>JAMZEH010000052.1:2220000-2787500 GCA_024699665.1 Ostrea denselamellosa
TTTTGTCTTGGTAACAGAAAGCAAACATTTTTTTTTTTTTGGCCTTGAAGAAAATTAGCCCATGTGCTTCCATTGTTTCACACCATAATATATACAACATAGACATATATTTCTTAGAATAGTGTATAAGTTACATTTTGCTTTGTGAGTTACACAGATGTTCAGTACTATGTTGTCAATATTTTAGAGGCAATATTCTCCAGATCTTACAAGGCAAACCATCCAATACATAACCATTATACATACAGTTATGTTACTATATGATCTACTGTTTTAATCTCACCTGCAGACAAGTATAATGACAATCCATCGTGGGTAATGATTATATAAATGACAACGTAAACATTACATTGAAGTACATTTTAAGTCAAGCAGATGATATGTCATGACACAATATCTCAAGCCCACGAGCTATATCAAGCGCTTGAGATATCAAGTCAAGGAAATGAGAAAATCTAGCAAGCGCACAAGATATGTTGTGTATACATGAGTATAAAATATCAAGCATTCGAGATATATAAAGTGGATCATTTAATATAATTTTGCCTTTAAAAAAATATTTGTGTGCCCTTAATATTTCACAGTATAATTGTATTATATATCATGAACAACTGATTTTAAAATTCGCAGTAAAATGTATGCTGCAAAGCTGAACTAAAATTATCTCTTTTTGTATTTTTTAGTGCAATAATTTTGAAATGAACCTATATTAAACCATTATTGGATAATCCATTATGCTCTCTCTAGTAGTTTCTAAAATATTCAAATACCATTATCTGTCCAGTTTACAGACTGTTTCATATGCATAAACAATGTTTAACCATAAATCTAGTTGAATAGCTTTTCTTTGGTTAGTATACTTGTAATTGATATTGGCACAAGTAAATAAATTCATTAATTCAATACCTGTATAATTTTCGTCTGTAATGACGTCAAATCTTTCAATTGAAAATTGATTTTCAGAATATCCGTAAATAAATTCTTTTAATACCCATCTGAGAAGGAAGATACATAATCATAGGTCTTTTGAATTGCGATTAGAAAATCTATATCTTTTGCCATTCCCATGAAATAAATTGATGGTTATGTTTATAGATACACTGTAATTTCCTCATCAAATGTGGTGCATCCTTTTCAAATAAATTACAGCCCCCTTCTACCAACATCCCCAACCAAGGAGACTACTTCTTCTCAAATGAAGGTTATACCTTCAAATTAAAGGGTATAACAATATTTAAAACTTTCCCAGACATTTGTTGGTCTGAGCTGCAACATAATGCCATCAGCTGACCAGAAATGATGAGCAGAGGAATTTGAATCTGCAGCTTTGGGGTCACAGGAGTGTAACTTAAAGCCCTTTATATGAACATTAGGTCTGGTAGGTTAAAATGATAAACAGGTGAAGACAGTAAGAAATGGATTTAAAAAAAAAAAACTATGTCTGTAAATACAATAACGCATTAAAGACATCTCAATAATAAAATGTACAAGGGTAGAATAAGAATTAAATTTCACAAAACTATAAGCATTTAAAACTCTGTTGGGTGTTACTATTTGAACATGATCACTCAATGCACAATGAGGACTATGGTTTAATAGGGCACTTGTGATAGGTGATTTTTTGGTACCATTTCAAACGTGTTCAACCATGTGGATTTTGAAACACAATTTCAGATCTTGATGAAATGTTTATTCTGTCATGTACAGGTAAAAGTAAAGTTATTCAGTTGACTAGTCATGCAGCCACACAGTTAAACACAGACTCAAATCAACTGTCTAGACTCAAATCAAATACCCAGCTCAAGAGAAGTACATGTATATTAGATATGTCTTTACAATGTACTTACTTGGCCATTTTTCTGAAATTAAAGCAAACTATCATCTGAATTAAACTCTCCAATTAGGATGCAATTGAAATACTAAATACTTAGAGCAAAATGCAGTTTGAATTCCTTCTCATTTCATATTAATTTCTTTCAAATGGCTTTAAACATTGGTAATTAAATTTCTAAGTGTTAAGTATTTGTATTACATCATTCTTTGCATTATATACTCTACATTTCTAAATAAAGTTTTTAACTATACACAATTATGCACTATGTATTTACTCTTCTTTTGACACAACACATATATGTAACGCCTTTCCAAATCATATTTGTAAGAAAAAACACCTGATATCTTTTGACTTCATTTTAAATTTAAAGTACACATCAAAGGTTTTTCAAAGACAAAAGCATGCCACTCACAGCATTAAAAAAGTGATATTTTTTAAAACCAGTATGTTTTATGCAACTCCTGTTTTTCAAAATGTCATGTATTCACACATAAACAAAGTCTTTATCATGCATTACTTTCAGGTTATTGACTGAACATTGGTATATATGCCCACACAAGGTCACTGTGTAGTAAAGGGGACCAACTTTCCGCACAATGACCAATAGCCGGTATATTTTCTAATATTCATTCAGTGACATTTTTATTACCTGTTTTCCATATGCACTTCTAATTCTTGAAGTGCACATTCATTTACATATTTGGTGACAGTGTTTACATCAATAATTATTAGTAAACAAATGTGATACAACAATCATCAGGCTTTTGATAAGCAGTTAACTGAGTTAAGTTGGCCCTGGGCATGTTCAGTGTGGATGTTTATGGCTCAGTAATAGCCTTGGTACTCTCTACATAGAATCTATAGGGGAAAATATCAAAATACTTTACAACTGCTCTTAACTTTGTTGATTTGAATACGGTTTTATTTGATGTATAAATTTCTCTTCGTTTTCAAATGTTTCACCCTAACAAAATCAGAAATTAATCACTGTTCATCAATTTTAATGTCTTTTCTAAATAAAACTCAATCATCATGAAACTTTTGACATTCAAAGACGACCCACTGACCAAGTATCATTTTCATGAAAAACATCCTTCTGAATTTTATTATCTTTTAAAATCATTTAAAGCTTTAATGATAAAAGGAGTGGCCCACATGTACCTTAACACCTGCAGAAGGACTATAAACAATTGTCACACGGACCAAGTAGGTCTTAATTAGGATCATATTTGTCCAATGTCAATTTCATCTCTTAAAAATTCCAAAATTATCTCCAAATGAACAACAAATTCATCAAATCTTCAACAAATCATGTCAAAATTTTGTCACATATCCAACTAACCTAAGGGTTCTGTGATAAAGCCCAAATTTGTTTTGACAAGGTCAGTGGGATACTATAAATGAGCACTTTTGAAGCCTTTGTAATCTTTTTTGCAAATATGATTTGAATTTCACTTTAATATTAACAAAGACAGCAATTTTGATTGAAATTAATCCACTAAAAGACAACAAAGCATTGAAAATTAAACGTGATAAGTAAAAGTTCAAACAGCAAATCACGTACCAGTGACCATGTCCAATATAATATACGTCCTTCGCTGCCCAAGTTTATCATTTCTTATGGTTACTGTCAATATTACTTGTATAGAATTTTTTAGGAAATATTTAAATAAGTGGGTCAGTGCTTCTAGGTCACAGTTATCAAAAAGAAACAAAATGACTACAACCAACACATATTTACATCTTTCATGTCCCTTACAAGACTGGGGAAACCTGACTACTAAAGAGTTACACCCCCCTCCCACTCCATCTCTCAAGGTCTGCACCTACCCAGTGTCCAGTATTCTCTCAATCTCCACAAGGTCCTCTCTGATAATGGCTCTGTGTAAATGTTCTCCATTGAGAGGTTCCTCTACAAATACAAAATGTTCATGACCAAGGACTTGCAGTTTTCAGCACTTCAAAATATAATACAGAACAACATATATTTCTGATGTGCAAGCATGGCAAAACATACTTGATAGTACAAACTTTATAAAGTGTTTTTTTTTTTAAATGTAGTAAAATCGACTCTTTGACTCATGACATATATGGTTATATAGTAAGTACATAGTAAGGATTAAAACAAGATGTGTTTGTGTGAAGCATTGATGCCCCTGTCTGAAAGTGCCCAAGTCCTATTCTAGCATTAGAAATTGATATACCATCTTTACCCAAAAAAGTATTGACCTTGATTTTTCACTTGACTAAATATTAAGGACATATGCAATGTTTCTGACATTTTCTTTAAATTATTTTTTCATCTCCTCCATGTAAAGAGTCCTTGTATGATTTCCAAAACAGCTTGCATGAGGTGGAAGGTCATTTCTGCTTGATGTCCTGTGGACACAACATCCCGTGAAAACTGCAGATTATATTTTATTAGTATTACAATATTTTGTATATATCTGCCTGGGTAGCTCAGTGGTTAGATCACCCAACATGTAATACAAAGGTCCCAGGTTTGATACCAGATTATTCCATCTTTTCTATAGTAATGTTCATTTATAAAAATTGCTGTAATATGTAAGAGCTTACTTTACATTTTTACTTGCAACAACCAGGGGCTATCTAATATACTAATTCTAAAACTGAGTCAACAGACATAGTAATATACCCAAGATGTTTTGCAGAAATGACAGAATGCAAGTGAACTGTACATGAAATGTCATAAACAAATTCTCTATCACTGAGATACTTAAGTCTATATATTGTATACTTCCAAAGTTATATCCAATGTTTTACTTATCTGATTTTATAAAATTGTACTTAAAAAGATAAAATCAGCATGTCCCAAGTTCATTGATCATTGTGGCATAAAAACTTAATTCTCCCAAAACAGATATATATATTAGATTTTAATGAGATAAAAAAAAAAAATAGTAATTTTTACATAGGATATTAATGTTCTGTTATGCTCTCTCAGAAAGGAAGTACAAAACATCCACAAATGTGAGCTGAAGATTATACAGAAGGTCAAGGTCATACAGAAGGTCAAGGTAAATAAAAATCAGGTGGGAGGCTCTTGCAAAAAAAGTATGTTTCATGAAGATACCCTCACTATGTAAATCAAAAAACATGTTAAATGCTATAATTAGCAACATGAAGTCCAAGTTACACAGAATGTCATGATAAAAAATATTGGATTGGCATGTTAGCCATGTTCTCACCAACACACACACACACACATATATGATCAGAGTCTGAATTTAATGACAGCAACCTCTATAAGTTCGTTAGGAATGAGTTAAACACATATTGTTTAGAACATGTGAGGTCTAGGTCATACGGAAGGCTAAGTCAATTAATTTGGGCACAGTCTGACTTTTGATGAAAAATCTTCAGAATCTGTAGGTCATTCACAAATGAACTTAATCAAAATTCAGAGATGAGAGGTCACAGTTTAGCTGCAGAACTGTAGCTCTTTGGGATAGACCAGAGAGTGAATAAGTTTGCCTACATACCAATTCTTAAGTTGCCAGTCAACTTGAACCCAATCTGATCATTGTCTAAAACTCTATATTCAAATATCCATTACTACCATTACAGTTCTCGGTCTTTATATAATATCTTCAACATAAATAATTACTAGTAAATGAGGAAAATATTGATCCTTTAAGTAATATTAAGTTTTAGAGAATTAATAAGTAATTTTGGTATTTCATATGTGAAAGTCACAGATTTACTACAACATTTACACCTATTTAAACAGTAACATTTTTCTTTCACAGAATTGAAATGATTTCATTCAAAATGTTTACTTGAAAAATATTTGCTCGAAAATAATTAACATTGGCCTTTGTAGATATAGAATGAAAGAATTAACATGGCTACCAAAACAAGCAAACTTTACTTGAGATGCAAATTTTTGTTTGGAATGGGATCTTTTAAATGAACAAAAGTGTTTTAGGAAAATAGGTTAGGAATTTTTTTACATCAAAGTTTTGAAGCAATGATGTAAAAACATGGAGATATAAGACCTGAATTGAGTGCAGAAAAAGTTGTGCTGTAGATCAAACACTTCTATAACAGATGGATCTGTAGCTCTCTGGTCTAACCTAATTTTTCTCTGGTACCTAATTTTGCAGCTACTAATGGTCATATACAAGATAACGGTAAAAAGACTTAGATGCATTTGTCATTCTCTTACAATGAAATATCTGTATCTGAAGTTTGAGGAGATCTGATAGAGTCCTAAAAATTCATGATCACTATTATTATACTACACCTGGCTTGGATTTCAAAAAAAAAAAAAAGAAGCTCAAAACTTAAGTTTGAGTTTCTTTTATTTGAACAATAAAATCCTAGTAAAATCCCTGACGTAAGTCCTAAGTTTCAACTTAATTCTTTTTTTTCCCCCAGGTTACTCAAAATAGCAGTCATTTTCCCACAAAAAAGAATCTAAAGACACTTACTGGTTGTGGACACTGTGAGGTGTGGGCTCCATTCCGTATTTTCATTGCTGGTCATGAAACGTATCCTATATTTGTATGTAGTCTGGGGGTCTGCCCCGGTGACTGTGTGAGAGTGAGCATAACCCCTACAAATGCATATCAACAAATAAAGACTATGTCTAAGATTCTACACTCAATTGCAAAGCAAGCCAAGTATATAATGGTAATGAGAGGATATATATATATATATATATATATATATATATATATATATATATATATATATATATATAAATATAAAATATATTTTAATTAGTGTTTTAATTGTTGCTATAATTTTTACTGTGAAGGCCAAAACCTAAAATCAAAACTGCAACAAATAGCCGTGTAAACATACATAATTTAGAATGGGCATAAAACCTGTGTGAAATGGATTTACACAAGAAACCATAAAATAACCAGGAGTGAATTTAATGTTATGTAAAGAATGTGAAGGAATAGAATTGGGAATGAAAATTGGATTGGAATTCAGTTTACCTGTACTGAACAGTACACAATCTAGTACAGTGTCAGATATGCTGTACTAGTACAATCTGTACTAGAAATGTCCATAATAGTACATAGCAGATAACTTATACTGCAATTTTCCAAAATAGTAAACAATACACAAAACATTGCTTGTGTTACAGATTCTCATAACTGTTACAATAATATTATAGTAATCAGGGGGTTATGTGTTGAAGTGTTTGTTCCATTTCAACAGATTCCAGTAAACACTGTTCTTGAGAAGTACATTTTTAAAGATGTAAAACCATTTATATTCCCATGTAAATCTTTGATCTGCTAATGTGACTCCATCCTACAGTCCTACTCCTGGGGGGACCCAATTTGAACCAACTTGAATTTGGGGGTGCTTGCATATTAATATGACCAACCATATCCCTTCTGTTCTTGAGAAGACATTACCATGTTTAAAAAAAAAATTATCCCCTGTTATGGCCCTATCCTACCCACAAGGAACTTGAATCCACACTACATGAGGATGCCTGAATATTAATATGACAAATCAAAGCCTTTTTGGTCTTGGGAAGATTTTCATTAATACATCCCCATGTAAAACTTTGATCCCTATTGTGGCCCTACCCTTCCCATGGGAGCTATGGGGCCGAGATTCACCAAAAAAAAAAAAAAAAACCTTGAATCTACAATATGTCATAAAGTTTTCATGCAAATTTCATCTTTTCTGATCCAGTGGTTCTTGAGAAGACTTTTAAATGACATCCCCCTAAATACGCCTTTTCTTAAATTCTTTGAAGAGAGCATAGTCCTTCATTTTTTCTATTAAGGCCAAAATAAAATATATGTGTGTTTCCTATTTAAGTCCCCAAAATATTAGAAAGGTAGGTAAAACATTTTATTTGAAATCTTAGATTTCATATGCTTTGAATACAGGTAGGTAGATAGGTAAAACATTTTATTTGGAATCTTAGATTTTATATGCTTTGAATACAGGTCGATATATATTACATTTACTTTTCAAATATTTTAAAGATCAATAGAAGTCAATCTGAGAAACTCTAAAGCAAAATGAAAATAATTTCCAGTTTGAAAATTTCGAATTTTAATTCTATTAATATATAATCGTCAACAAAATATTTTGGGTCAGCCGCAAAAACATAGGTAGGGTTGGGAAACCGGAAACATACACATAATTTATTTTGGCCTTATCCATATAACTTTATCTGCAAAAATTTCTATAATTATTTAACAACAAATAAGTAATTTGAAATCGGTATCAAGACTTTGAAACTGTGCCAGAACAGATTAAACACTGAAATCTCAAGAATTGTGTAATTTCATTGACTAACAATTTATCATTGTCATGAACAACTATGTACAGAAACCACCAGGGGCTCAGATGGAAACCTAGCAGATCAAAAGTGTTCAAGATAAAAGAGACAGAAAACCAACATGGACTCCTAGGATACTGAACTGAAAATAAACTAAAAAATGACATATCACTCAGTATGCTATTTCTCAACTGTCTGAATTTAGATATCAAAACAATCATGAGGTATCCAACATCAATTTCTAGAGCAAATGATTTTCAACTATGATATAGATATTTTTGAAAAAGGTTATTAATGTATTTTTATGTTAATCTATTTTTTTTTTTACAGATAGACTATTGACAATGAAACTAAAAACTTAAAGTAAACTATGAGGGACAAATTATGTTTATAATGAGTTCATAAACCAATCAGGATTTTAGTTCAAAATTTATTTGGGTTCAAATGAAACCCCTAAATATACAAAACTTGCATACCAGTAGCTAGTACATATGAATACATCTTGCGTAAAATTCTAACATGTGATAAAAACACAAATTGAAGTTTGGTGTTCTTGGGGCTATTCATTACTAACATAAACCAACTTATCAAATCTACTACTAGTAATTAGAAATCTATGTCATAAAACTAATTACAAAGTTGTGCTCAGGGCTGACCCTAGTGGGCCTTATTGCAATGAACCAAGTCCAGGATCAATCCCAGTGAGTTTTAAACAATCAACAAACAAGGCCTAGGGCTGATCCCAGCAGGAATTACAAGCATTGGACCATGCCCAGGGCTGATCCCAGTGAGCATAAAAGCAGACCAATACTAAAACAGAACAGTGACTGGCCTGATACCCACAACATAAATTATGTGACACCAGTCAAATACCCACCAGCATCTAAGATGAAATAAACATGCCTAGGGCCACTCCTAGCAGGCACCACAGCAGACAAGGCCATGTTCAGAGCTGATCCCAGGAGGCAACAATGATAAAGTGCAACCCATATCATACCTACACTACTACTAATACTATATAGCTAAGTAATACCATTATATACATGACATTTCATTAACACTCCATAAAAAAGAAATATATAATGAAAAATCTATCAGACATTTGGGGGTAGAATGCCTAGCAAATGAACAATAATGAGTAAAACTGTACATTGGTACTGTTTAAGTGGACAGCAGGTTAAAAGGTTTTAATCCCAGACTTGATGGACAGAAAGAGGATCTAAAAAGTAGTGTAAATCACTTTTTATCCCTAAGATTTTAATTTTCATGTCAATTCAAAAGGTTGTCTTGACATGAATAGGAAGGAGATCATCAATAATCTTGTCTGTGAAAGTAATGATTATAACTAGTGATGGGACACTGGTTACTTTTCAAAATTGATCATCAGTTGGAATCGGTTGCTGCTTCTGATGCGATTTTACTGATTATAATCGGAAAACATTTTTATCTTAAAAAGCGTAATCTTACAAAGTATTTCATGATTTTTTTTTTTCATTTACATATGTATATTTACACACACATATAAAATTATATGTAAAGATATATTTGTTCAAAAGTTCATTGCAATCTTTGTGCTTTATATAAAATATTTCAAATGCAGCATTCTTCCAAACTTCCATCAAATACACATTCTCAGTGACCATGTAGTGAGTGACAATATGGCAAGAATTCCATCATCATCAAAAGCAAGCTTTAATGACTTGCCTAAATGGTCTAGCACTCTAGTCAAAAGCTGTTCTGCAGGTTGTGAATTCAACCCCCGGCAGGGGCAGAAGTGGGTATCCAAATCTAGTGAATTCTTCTGTCCTATATATTAAATAAATCTTAATTTATGTATGTTTAGGAATTCATATTGCAATCTTTGTGCTTTGTAGAAGTGGAAATGGGCTAATACCAGAATGCATTCTATAAGAAGTGTATATACATCCGATGATCAATTATGGGAAAAAATAATCGATCATCAAAATCAGTAGCTTTTTTCGTCAACAATCAATGTTTTCTGATGATCATCATGGACATAACGTTTTATGGAATGTCACTGATATACATCATTGAGGATGTTGCCCTCCATAATATGAAAGTCACATACTCAATAATCTTAAATTATGGAAACTACACCAATTTATTTTACTTAAAAGCAGGGGTTTTTTTTTAAATACATGTACATAATGGGTAGGAACTGGAATGTATTCTATAAACAATCCAGTTACCTCCAAATATGTTAAACTTCAACTATTCTTCAACTGGCTTGCTGTCTGCAGACAATGCTGAAGCTAATGTGAATACAAGATTTACAGCTCTCTGAACTTCTGACAAGAGTTGTCAGAAGACAATGTAGCTTGCTGGAAGACATGACTTTACTTATCCTATCCCCACTGGTTCAAAAGATGTATAGCAGAGATTAATGTTTTTGAAAGTAAGTCAAAGGTCAAGAACAGAAGTCTTGGTACCAAATGAAAGGCTTGATCATGAGGAAACTAGATAAGAAATATCAAAACCCAGCCCATCTTGGTTTAAAAGATATACAGCCAAAGTTAATTTTTTTCCCCTTAAAGTATGACACCAACACAGACACCAGGGTCATGACAAAAGTTCTCCAGACATTTGTCTCATTGAGCTAAAAATGAAGAAATACCCCATTTCTAATACAATACAGGGACACTAAAATGTCACTGCATAATGCTTTAAGGACATACACGGCATTTCTTAATAATATGTAATATTTCATGAAAATTTGTGTACAATTCACTTACATTTTATCTTGTTTCTACAAAAATAAATTGGGGTATAATAACATGTCTATTTTAGAGTTAGCATATTGTAATAGTTCCTGATTGTTGTAAGTAAAAATGAAAATTCAGCTCTACTTTATAAATGGGCAATACCATAGTACAGAAGGAAAGAAAAATCTTTAGGACATTTCGTTCTTGAACCCGAGACCTTTCCATTACAAGTTAAATGACCTAACCACTGAGCTACCCAGGCCAATGTGAAAAGCTTTGGTAATATTACAATACATCAGAAAATTTAACATATTTTGGAAATCATACAAGATATTTTTATAACAAGGAGATGAAAAAATCATTTTAAAGAAAATGTTGGAAATGTCACGTACGTCCTTAAATCACTTTACCTGACACTGTTTACTCTACATTCCATATAAACTATAGGTAGAGTTTGTAGCAATGATAGTCGTTAGAATCAAACTTTTCTCTAAACTATTTAGAAGTGATTTATTAGTTACTTAGAGCATTAGATGCACTTGTATTATGAATTTAACTGTATAGTCAGAGTAACACTGTGTATGTTTGGCTCCTTGTCTGAAGCACTGTACACATTCCCTTATTACACATTACAAACAACAAATCTGTGGAATGTTAAAGTTGTTTCAAACTCATGTTTTAAAGTACATTGAATGAGGTGAAATATTGTCGTACTTTTTTAACTTGAGAGATACCCTTGTTTTAAGGTACATTGAATGAATGATAGGATGTGTAAGCTTTTTCCTCAGCTTGAGAGATGCTTATGGTCCTGACTGCACTTACGTATAGACATTTCCCCACTGGTTGTATCTGTCCTGTTCCTGGAGACAGATCTTGACTAACTCCTTCCCTCCTGCTTCTTCTCTAGCTTTGTCCAGTGGGTCATTCCAGAATAATTCAATACTGTAGTGAGTAACTTTTCCTACTACTGGGGGAGGTGGACGAGACACTGAAACAAATTTTATTTATTTACATTAAAATGATGTTAACTAGACCTGTTCTAATGGAAGAAATACCTTGCACACCAAAAGCTGGTTATATCTGAAAAACTGTAGAGTTTGAACACTATACTCTTTCTAAATATAAACTTATTTTTGATCCAGTGTTGTAAATCAACGGTAGACACATTGCAAAATTGTTGCTCACACTAAAGTTTATAATCTCCATCTTTATGTCCTTGAAGTAATCTGAATTATTTTGACTTAGCATCATGACACACCTCCTAACTAAAAGACACATTTGTGTTTACCTTGTGACAAAATAATAACAGACCTAGTGATTTTACAAATCCCTAAAACAACAACTTAGTAGAAGCAGATGCAGTCGATAATATTTATTTAGTGACTTTGCAGGTGTTAAAGACCTAAACTAAAATTCTTACACTTGAAAAATTTGTGGTACCAATTACTTATTTAGCTGTTTTTAATAATAATAAAAAAAACCAAAACAAAACCAAAAAAACAACCCAAAAAACCAAAAAAAACAACCTAGCAGTTAATTGAGTTATTAGAAATCTGAAAATATGTTCAAAGGCATTCACAAGAAAAATGAGACCCTTGCAATTCTATATTATTTGTGTATCAGCAAGTTTAAATTTAATAACAAGTATTGTCTCAAGTTTCAGAAATTTCATTGAATGTACTGAACCAGTTACAGTAATTAGCATAGCTTGTGATTCAACTGGATTAGAAAAAGGATACCCAGTACTGCCTGCTTATTATATTTACGATATTCTGAATAGGACAGAAATAAACACAATCACTGCCTATCTCATGACAAATGCATGGATACAGACATCATATCTTTAGTATTTTATCAGTTCTTATCATGTACTTGTTTCCTAAAGACTGTGTTTTAATCTCTCATTTTTGAATTTTAAATCACCAGATAGTTTGATAATGACTGCCCAGGTTGTCGGGGTGTCACTTCAACTCAACGAAACAAATTGGTATTTTGCCCTACAAATAAACTATGCATATTTGAACTTGTAGTGAATACACCTAATGTTTTTAAAACTCAGATTTTTGTCACAGTGGTTTCCTTTCATTTTACCTCTTTAATAATTTTCTATCATTTCTGTGCCATCTGTGTCTACATACCATGAATATATATAACTTAATGTGTTTTCCGATAACTACAATAATCTTGCAGTAACTACAATAATTTTGTACAAATTTCTTTAAAATATAATTATATGTTATGTATGCTACAGAAAATTATGTAAAAAGCACAGTGATTTTCCACCAATTTCTATAAAAGATAATTATATATTATGTGCATTAAACATGTTAGAAAAAAATAATGTAAATAACACAATAATTTTCCACCAGTTTCTTTGAAAGATAATTATATATGTGCATTAAACATATTAAGAGAAAATTATGTAAAAAGCACAATAATCTGTCACAAATTTCTATAAAAGATAATTATATTTATGTGAATAAAGCATGTTAGAAAGAAAATTACATAGAAAGTTTAAATTTTATATTAGCACAATTCTACTGCATACATAATTTACATGTATTTCATTACAAAGAAGAATATATGTGACCCAGAATATTGTATGATTCATTCTGAATGGTATTTCGCTCAATGCTGATGTTTCTATTAATTCTAGATATTCATGTGTGCCTAGTGTGATATAAAATTACTTTGAAAAACATAAACCTAATGACTATGTGCAATGAAAATTTACAAATAAAAAATAATTAGGCTCTATAATAATTAAAATTATTTAAATTTTATTCTTTAAATTTAAAAAAAAAAAATTATATATATTCAAGCAAAATTAATATAAAATCAAAGAATGAAAATTTAATCTGGTGTTTACACGACAAATATGCACGTAGAAGCAACAGGAGTACACACGTACACAGCACTGATGACTGTTATTATATTAACAATATACAATCTTTCATTCACACTAACATGGCTATAAACCTTTAACACTATGTTTTTGCGCATTCTATTCGTTAATAATCATTAAATTTAACACCGCTATGATGTTATATTTAAATCGTATGATCTGATATTCATCATATGAATTGATAACGATCGTTTCTGCTAGAACATAATTACTTCCTGTCAACAGTAAACAAACCGTATGCTGCACATTAACTAGAAAAACACAGTATTATCTTATTTAGCTGTTGTCACTTTAAAACATCACTGAGTATATACTTACGTGACATTGGAAAGTAACTCCTGTCAAAATGCACAATCCACACGTTTATCACAAAGACGGAACGCTGTCGTCAGTCAGTCTAACTCGTCACCCGTCAGCGCTCTTTCCCTTAAAACACTCTTTTGGAATGGAGGTAATTTTTTAAAATTCCAAGACAGTGCGTTCTTTAAATTATTCGAATAAAAATTTACATTGCAACTACAATTATATATATAATATTTTACTGATCACTAATGCATTAATATCAAACTGTTTCACAGTTATGATTAATACAATCTATAATTATTATTTATAGATTAAATCCTTCTTCGGGCAGACGAACATGTTTTTCAATTATGGCAGCTTAAAAGCGTTATATTTTTTTTTTATTCTAATCTGTCTTTAACTGCAGATCCCAGTTATGGTAAATATTGCAGCGGGTGAGAGAGTGCGGGTCAAAGTAGCTTAAATTGGGGGCTGATTCAAAGCCCTCCTCTATATATCAGTCATACACGCATTGTTGATTGTTGCACATTAAGTATGTGCATGGGGGTTCTTTACACTTTCATAGATTTTATCTGAAAATAAACAAAACAAATCCTACAATTATAGTCCCAAAAAAGGTTATATTATAATCAGCTTTTCAAGTGGTACGATGATATATTAATATTAATTGTGAAGTGCATAACATCTCTCTCTCTCTCTCTCTCTCTCGTGGAGATATCCACAAATAGATGTGTGGTCGTACATAATGGAGGTATCACATACATAATGGAGGTGTCCACTTACATACTGGATGTATTCACAAACAAAATGGAGGTATTCTCATACATAATGGAGGTACTCACAAACAAAATGGAGGTATTCACATTCAGAATAGAGGTATTCACACACATAATGGAGATGTCCACATACAAAGTACAGGTATTCACATATGTAATGGGGATAACCACATACATAATGTAGGTATCCAAATACATAATGGAGATATCCACATGTATAGTGGAGATGTCTACATGCATATTGGAGGTTCCACATATATACTGGCGGTATCCTCATGCAAAATAGAGGTGTCCACATACATACCGGAACAGTCTATGTGCCCAGTGGAAGTTTCCACATACTTAATGGGGATATCTGCATGCGTAATGGAGGTGTCCACATACATAACGGAGGTGTCCACATACAAAATAGAGGATCCATATACATAGTGGAGGTACCCATATATATGATGGAGGTATTCACAAACATAATGGGGGTAACTACGTACATAATGAAGATATCCGCATACATAATAAAGGTAACCACTATATGATGGAGTTATCCACATATAGAATGGAGTTATCCACATATAGAATGGAGGTATCCGCATACATAATGAAGGTAACCACTATATGATGGAGTTATCCACATATATAATGTAGGTAACTACTATATGATGGAGTTATCCACGTATATAATGAAGTTATCCACATATATAATGGAGGTATCCGCATACATAATGAAGGTAACCACGCACATAATGGAGATGTCCAATTTCTCAGTGGAGTTGTTCACATACATAATGGAGCTAGTATCCTGGACAGATACTTCTGAAATACTTTGAACAAATGGTAATTTATTTTTGTTAAGTCTATCTATATATATGATTTTAATTCAGGAATACATCTGTTAACATGTTTCAGTAGGGGAATACAAACAGAAGAAGCATGAAGTAATTTATATCACCGGTGAAGCTGATTATGCAGAAATCATCCCAGGCATCCCTCCATAATACAACCTGTACATTTATTCCTTATATTTTGTAAAATACTAGCTGCAACCTGCTTGAATGGAGGTAGCGTTTAGAAAATCCGCTTTACCTGATGTACGTAGAATTCCCCGGTATCTCACCACTAGACCAACTGTCACCGTATTGTGTTTCTCAACAAAGGTCGTTTTGCGATGTGATTGTTTTCTTTTATGATTCCATATTTTGAATGCTTGTAGTCATTTTGCACTCATTGAGTATTTGATTTCGCAACCCCCCCCCCCCCCCCCCCCCGTAAACATTCCCTTGCTGTATTACGAAGCCCTATACAAAGACCTATTTGAGAAAGGAGGTGTTGGTACGTGATTCTTGTCTCTTTTTCAATCTATGTTTGATTGATTGATTGATGTTTTCCGCCATACTTAACAATTTTTCAGTTATCTGGTGGCGTCCAGTTTTTATTGGTGGAGTAGAGAACCCAGATACAATGTACCCGGGAAGAGGCCACGGATGCCCCTGAATCTATGTTTGAAGTTTATTCCATATGGCATGATCCCAGGTGACAAAAACGCTCTATGTCATACGGCAGAAATTGTCCAAGAACAGCTGAATAAGAAAGGCCAAAACTTGTATCACGAAGATTCAGGTCTGTTGAAATCCTGATTCCAGAGATCAATCCAAGGCCTTTCATTCATTCATTTATTTTGATTCGCTCAAACCACAATAAAAGTGATACATGAGGAACAATACAGGCTTCATGTATTAATACAAGTAACATCAGAGGAATGTATGTAGGTATGCAAATAAACAGAGTGAAATATATATACATAGATATGTACAAAAGAAGAGAAATACGAATTCATATATCTTTAAAATAAACATACACATTTTTAAAAATAAGGTTTTTAAAATTACTGGTTGAAATAATTTCCTAAAATTTCATTATATGTGGTCTTGAATAATATTGTCTGTGTAGGTATTCTTTTTCTTATACTGGATAAAGCACTGCACTCTAACACAAAATGGTGTTGATCTGCAAGTTTTGTATCATTACATAGAACACACGATCTTTCGTTATATGGTATACTAAACCATCGACCAGTCTCTACTGGAAGGCGGGAATATGTGTGTGAGAGAGGAATTTATTTAAACCCTGTACCCTCTGGTCAGGTTGGGTTGTAAGGGATACGTTAAAATCCTGACTTAGAATTAAAAAACCCTGAATAAATGTGTTGTCAAATAAAAAAAAAAGACAAAACAACACAAAACCAAAACACAAAACAAAACAAAAACAACACAAACAAACAAAAAAAAAACAACAAAAAACAAAAAAAACAAAACCCAAAAGAAAAACAAACACACACATACACACAGCAGCACCCCCCCCCCCAAAAAAAAACAACACACACACACACACACACACACAATTTCAAACAGAGGATGCTGAGTTTCTTAGAAGATTTTCGAGATAGTTTCCAGACCAAAATTTGTTTTAAAAATTCTGTACATTGCACCCTTGGTAGAACTAAAAACTTCGCTTGACCACGTCTGGACACATTGATCCTCAAGATTTTGTTCACAATACATTGTTCATACCATAAATCAGAAACTCTACACATGTTTAAAATTGGATGAATACATTCAATCCATGGATTTTTAATTGTGCTCCGTTCCGTTTAGGTGTGTGTTAAATATTTCTAAAGAACATTCCCCCTTGTTTTCGTGACCAAACGTAAAATTGGCTGGTCGACTGGGGAGACTCTCCCACCTCTGATATATCCAGGGGTCCGTGTTTGCTCAACTCTTAATTTTGTGCTCCTTATAGGAGATATGAGATTGATCACCTTTTCACAGTATACACATTCTTGTTGCGGCATCTCCAAACGTGGCCGTCGCTTCTGTATGAGGAGTCCTTCCGCAATCCAAACACTCCAAATCCACATGATTTACAAATGCAGTCGCGAAGATTGATAATAAGACCTTCCATTAACCAATTCATTTTGCACTCCACAGAATCACATTAATATGTCGGAGGATTCAGCCAAAATAACGTTGATTCAAAAATGTACAAAAGAACATATAGAAAACAAATTTAGGAAATAAGGGTGTAATGTATTGGACGCACTTGTAAGAATCACATTAATATGTCAGAGGATTCAGCCAAAATAACGTTGATTCAAAAATGTACAAAAGAACATATAGAAAACAAATTTAGGAAATGAGGGTGTAATGTATTGGACGTACTTGTAAGCATCCTCATTTAGTAAAGATATTAAAATCTGTGCCCACAGCATGATCATTAGGATCTGTGCAGAGCCCCTATAGGAGATTAAAATTGCACACAGGGATATTTAAAGTGATTCGTTGAAAATTTTATCCTCAAATTAACATTATATAGTGGTCAGCAAGGTTCGATCACCAGTGTCTAGATAATGCAGTTGGTACAGCACTCGACTGGAGAAAATTCAGGGGGTCCGGTTTCGAATCCTGGTCTGATCCTTTGCATTTTCTCCGTTCCCTTTACATTTGGTTCCGTAGACCAGCGTCTGGAATAAACAGGTGAAAATGCCAGAGAAAAAGATCGTAGATTGGTGTCTTCAAAGTGAAGACATTTAAGGAGGGGTGAATGTAGCGGTCAGACGGGTTCGATAGCCGGCGGCCAGCTAGGTCAGTTGGTAGAGCATCTGACTGGAAAAAATTCAGGGGGCTCGGGTTCGAATCCCGGTCTGGTCCATTGCATTTTCTCCTTTCCTTTTTACAATATGCACTCAGATACATTCTCAAACCGTCTCCTCTTCGCCTACCAGGATGTGGTAATTGAAAACGAGGGCTCGGTTTTTCACGGAGGATACATCCTCGGTTACCCATGGGCGCTTCTCGTCGATTCTCTCCATCATCATATCTGAGGGAGCGTATGTACACTAAAACCCGTGGTTTGGATGTCCGACGCTTTGGGGTGGGATGGGGGCGGTAGATGTAAAGTTAACGTTCTGACCAATGGGACCTCCTGTTTATGTGAATGTCAGACTTTTACAAGTTATTAAACCCTATATGGGAGAAGAGGTCCAGGATTGTTGCCATCGATTCATTTCTAGTAGATATTGACCAATAAGGGGTGCCATACAATACATGCAGATATAGTTGAGTAATTAGACAGAAATATTTTAAGTTTTTGTATTACACATGAAATGATTTCATGTAGTTGAGGAAGTAACATCATAATTTTTGTATTCGTAAACATATCTGAAATGTTGTAACGTTAATTATTTCAGATCGAATATTTGACAATCGACTTATCTATTATTTGAAATGTCAACAGAGGGTTTGAAAAGTTTAATTAGGTTGAAAAACTGGCGTTGTATTCGGAAATATCAGCATTACACCCACCTTTCAGAACAATGAAAGTATAGAGAAGATTTTGTATAAGGTAAATACGTTATTAATGATAAATTAAATAATATTTTACCAAAAAAGGAAACAAGTTTAACATTGTTATTTGACCCAATTTGTCAGCGTGTTACCGTGTCATAATCTTATGATAAAGTAAGAGTCTTCTTCGTGTATCAACATCAGTACTATTTGTTTCAGTTTAGCAATGGCGTACGTGAAACAAATGGTGTATATAAGTACAGTATTGATAATCTATATACGCTCATAATTATGACCGAATTTTCTCTGTAGATACCAACAAATGTAATTATACTATGTTTAAAACGACTGTGGATATTGTTTTCACAAATACATAACCCAGAAAAACTTATCGTCCCAAGTACATCTTCTTTGCTTCAAAACATTATGCAATTGTTAATCTAAAATGTCTTAATCATTAATAATGAAAAAATAAATGACAAGTGTTGAAGTTCATGAACTTTAACATATTGTTTATATAATCGTAATTGCAAAACTCCTTTTGAACTTCTCTGCAAATGAAGTCCAAAATCTGTCAACACATGCTTGAAATTAAAATTAATGCAATTGATAGAAAGAAAGATCTTGGAATCATATGATATACAAACAGCATTTACAGCTGGATCTTTAAAGACTATGAATCAGTGGAGTTTTCACGTTGAAAGAATATATATGTGTATTTTCTGTGTATAGTATATACTAAAAGCTATAAATTATGGGCCAAGAAATGACAGCAATGTTGAATATACAACTAAACCTTTTAAACATGGTTAAAATAAATCAGAAAGGGAAGGGGGAAGCATGTATTTGAATATATTCTTTAAAAGATGTGTATGAAACTTGACAAACTTTTCACTTCTTGCAGTCATTTACAAGGACTGTACATTTCTCCTGGCCAGGACTGTTTTCTATCTGTAAATTGTCATCTGCCCCACTGTTCCCCTCATTTCCAAATGTCCTTTGGTCTGCCCCTCTTCCTTGGCCTTGTGGATTTCATCATATTGCTTGGCATATTATTACTGTTGGGATCTTTTTAAAATGTGTCATCACCATTTCTTTTTCAGTCTATTCCTTTTTTTTTTTTTTTTGATTTGTGAGTTTTTGGTATGTTCTTTTCCATAGATTGTCATTAGAAACTCTCTGTCCTGCCACCTGATGTGCTGGATGGTTCTTCTTTTGATCATGTCTTCTATGTTTTGAATACAGGTCTATACACAGTACAGAAAATTTTTTCAAACATGTTGAAGATCAATAGTAATCATAATGTAAATCGGAGAAACTATTGCAAAAAGAAAAAAAAATTGCCAGATTGAAACTTCCGGATTTTTATGTTACTTCTATATAATTGCCAATAGAATATTTAGGGTTGGCAGTGAAAACATAGGTGGGGTTGGAAAACTGAAAACACATATATTTTATATTGGCCTAAAGAGATGTGTTCACAATTTGAATTTGATAGAATAACTTGGTCTTTCGTTTAATATAATATTTTTCATTGGGTTGCCAGAGGTTTCACATTGGATGTACATAGCTGCTTAGTACATAATCAATCTATACATTTAACTTGACTTATCAGTTCTCCAAAGAACATATACTGTACATGTGTGCTATTATTCATTAAGAAGAAATTTATATGGTATAGTGATGACTTTCAAAGGGAGAGGTTTCCAAGGTAGAACATTTAGCAAGATAGCAAATCACTGGAAATGGGGAAAGGGGTTGCCCTTTTCTGTTGGTAGTGGTCAAAATTTTCAAAGTTAGTCTGCATTTGGAAGGGAGTTCACCTTCCACTACCCCACACCTCTGTCACTGTCTTAAATTAAAGCTAGAGAATACAGGTATAATGCAATAATTTGTTTAATGATACTACATAACATGATATGGTATCAGCTAGTGATTACCCTGTCACAATCAAGATCTGTCTGAAACCTCAAGTGTTCTATGTATTCATCATCTTTATATTATATGCTTAACAAGGAATAAAAATATGGAAGTTTACAGATCAATTAAGGAAATTTTTGTTTCAATTTTGTAATCTTTTAGATTAAAAAGTTACATGCAACATTATACATGGTGTTTTAAAAAACAGAATATGAATGTGGGATCACTGACTGTCAATGTGAATTACAATTAGTTTAAGTGGTGTGAACAATGATACAATCAAATTCCTTGAGACGTTGGATGCCAATGGCAATTTTTCACTACCATGAACGTACTATACTTCATTAAATTCAATTATACGTAGTTTCCAGTGATAACAGTATGGAATGTGATGTATATTTTATTCTTACTTCATTGTTATCATGACATTTACACCATTGGTCAATCTGATTTTTATTTTTATTGGTAGTTTAAAGATACCCATATTGAGATTGACCAACATCATTATTTCACAAATTTTTGGATAAATGCAGTCTTGAGGATTCAGTATCTGGAATATCAGAGAAATGTCAGGTTTACTTAATTCTGTTACCTATAGCCATTTGATGTTTACAGTCATTTCTGTACACTATTTATTAATTGAAGTACCTATAGAGTTATTAAAATATGATATACTCTAAATTTCCTATTCAGAATATTTTACATTTGGTAAGGTAAAGGCAATTGTATGCTATATGATTAGTTAGTGTTACAGGATGTTTGAAATTGCAAAAAATTGAATGTTACCTACTGTGTTGTTTTATATTCACAGATCTTATGATATGAAAATGTGGGTTTTTTTCCAGTTTGCCTGAAATTTTTACATATTTGCACTGCTAAATTTACACAATCTATGGCTGTGTTTTTTTATTTCAACAATTATGAAATACTGATCCACCATATCATTTCAAGAAGTCATTTATGGGGCTTTCAAGAGACTCTTACCTTGCCTTGTGTATAAAGTGTTTTTAGTATTTTCCACTGAATTTTACTTGGCTTTAAATTTGCTAGTATGTATAGTACATGTAGTAATTTAATGTAGATGGATTTTAAAATTTTGTGAGAACTTTATTTTCATGTCAATTAGTGAAGTTGTCTTGACATAAAAAAAAAGTTATTGTAAATAACTTTGTATACATACATATGTATACATGGTGATGAACAAACAAAACTCTCTTGGGTAAATCATATCTTTTGAAAAATAATCTGAAAAGGCAAGATCGTAGAAATTGTGAAAAATAAGCAGTTGACAATATTTAATTGAAAAAAAAAATCTGCTGCATAAGTATCAAACTGTGTGGATAGTCATTTGACAAGGGTGAACAAGTCTGTAACATGCTGTACAATTATTTGTCGTTGAAAAGAATGCCGCACAGCAATTTTATGGTTTATCAGTCACCTGCTGTACATAGAAGGAAAATTTATCGTTGCATTTTGAGTGTTTGGAATTCATTTTGTGATAGTGTTGGCAAATTAGGTTACCAAAAAGACTGAAATATTGATTGTTTTTATCACAGCTAACCTGATTAGATTTATCATTTAGCACACCATGGCACCTATTGGTTGTAAAATTCCATACATGTACATGTATGTATAGTAATGATGCATAAATAATTGTTTTGCATTTGATGATTCTTTTATCCACTTGTGATGTAATTTCAATTTTTTTTTTTTTGATAATGTGAAGTGGCAAATGTACATCCTAGGTTGAAGTTAATAAAGTGTAATGTATTCAAGCTCACATATTTCTTGTAAATGTTTAGTATTTCACTATTCAACTATGCTGCTTTGAACGTTGTGTAGGTGATATTTTCTGCCTGAAGGTGATCATAGTATAAACTTTATATATAACAATGCATATTCAATATTTTGATATGATGTACTGGAATTTGCTTGCCTCAGCAGGGAATTAATTAAAATTTTTTGTTGCAAGAATTCAGCCTTTCAGATGGTGCAAAATAATTCTAAACAGCCGTGTTTGAACGAAATTTCATTTGATTAATACTAAATGAATTTTGTTTTATTTTGGAACAGATAGTCCAAAATGTCTGATGAGGAAGTCCTGTTTGATGATATTTATGATATTTGGGAGACCATTGGCAAGTAAGTAAAGATGCTTAAGAAATCCCACCATCATCATCACACACACACCATTTTCACATCATCTGAAATCTCTGACTGGTAAAATTGGAAGTCTCTACAACTGGGCACAAATTAAATTCTAAAGTTTGTAACTTAGAATGAAAAGATTGACTGGAAAATCGTTGTCCTCCAATATTCCCAATACTTTCCAAATCTATCTTCCGAAGCAAATTCAATTAGCAAATGATCAGTGATATTGTATTGACAAAATTGAGAAAAAATGGCAAAGCATTGATTGTTTATATGGAATCAGAGCTGAGGATTGCATTTTTCAGCACATGGGTTTTCAAGTTAGGAAAAATGATACTGCTATTTAATCAGATATTCTAGTGCCATTTAATCAGATACTCTAGTGCTACTTGCACCAGGTCTGGGATTTACCCAGAGGAGTGGGGAATAATTTAAAAAATTAGATGGGACATTTATGTAAAAACAGTCAACTTTCTATGCCAGATCGGTTGTTAGAGTAATGTGGTAATGTATGGAGGGAGTCTTTGTCAATTCCTGTTTTAATGAATCTGTATATGCCTTATTATCCATCACAGGTGCAGGTTGTGAATTCACAACTTTGTACTTGCTATATAATAACAATCTAATGAGACTAATGTATTGTAATACTTTGGGTATGAATGTAGTGCATGATCAGTTAGTACTGAACTGTTGAGTATTCTGATTACTAAGAGGAGAGCCATTGGCATCCAACGCTGATGACACTAAGTGATGGTAGTTATAGGACACCAGTTGGCTAAAAGAGAAGTGGAAGTGCAATATGATTCCAACCAAGTAGAATAACGAAATTCTTTTAGACAGTCAGATCAATTGGACATGCTGACAGCCAAAGTGAATCTCAGAGATGGAGATATTTTCAAGCCTGTAATATATATGTGTTAATGTTTAAACTTCCTATCATTTCATGGTATTTTATGGACTTCGGTGTATGATAACAATTTGTCAACTCAACAATATAGCTTGCAATCAGTGGAACTTATAGGCCAGTCCAAGGTGCTAACATACACTGTTTTCTACTTTTGCTTTTCTTGTAACATTGTCAACAAAGAAATTGAAAAAAGACTCAGAAATCTAGGATATGAAGGGTTCTCATAAACAGAGAGAGGAAAAAAGCTTCCATGCTGTGACATTGTGTTCTAAAAATGAAATGAACAATTTAGTTAAGGGTAAAGACATAAACATGCAGTTGAATGTTAATGAAACAAGGGATGTTGGAGAAATAGCATGATCTAGCTCATTTCCAATGAATTAACCCAGGACATGAATGAGCTCAGTAAAAGCAGCCTAATTGTGCAATAATAACAGAGAGAACTGTATAATAGGAGATGTGTTCTCAAGCCAACATCAACATTACAAGTAACTGATATTGATAAACGTACAAGATTTTGGGATCATAATCTAGCTGATCATCTTTATAAAGCTGATCACAAGTAAATTATCACTAATCTTTAATTCTTTGAACTGATTGTGGATATAGATATTCATAATTAATTACTCCAGCTTTGTATATATAGGAAGCCACTATGATACAGTACTCAGCCCTGAAAGAGTTGATGTAGTGCTAGAATTATAGCTTGAAAAAGCCAAAGACCATTTAATGCTTTTTTCCGTGAAAGAGATTACACGATTTGCTCTTGTTGGACATCATTGTGGCACAGCATGTAACATTAATTCCAAACTAGGTGTCATTAGGAATTGCTACTTAGACAGGATTCTCTCAGAGCACAACATACAAGGTGTCGGATCATGATAAAATGTGCACACTTCGTGATGAACTGGATTAATTATTTACTGTAATCATTAGTATATATGAAAGTGATTATATCTCTCAACATGAACGTTTGCCTTTGATTCTTTACAAACTGAAGTTTTCTGTTTGGATTTAAAACGTAGGTGTACTTTGTCAACAGTGAAAAATTGAAGGAGAATTATGTAGTGAAAGTTGTACGTGTTAATTATATCCTTTTCTTGATCGAAAAACTTACCATATTAATAAGGTCTTAAGAATATTGATTGAATGTAAAGGAGTTGCATTATTGGCATACCATATCTACCCTGGAGAGGAAAATTGTCATAGTTCAATTATCTCATTAATATTTTATGCCTGCCTTTCCATATTTTCTATGAAAAAGTTGTATGTATACATGTACTCCTTGTGAAGTAATGTTGCAAGTTTGGAAAGCCATTGATCACTGATCATCACAAAATGGAATCCTGCTGGGAATATGACTATTACATGCACTGCTTGTTGCAAATTAATTCATCAGAATATGTCTAAAAATCAACTCATAATAGGAATTTTACCATATTGTGGAACTGATTTGTTCGGGTGATTTTTTGAAAGGAGTGATTGAAATTCAATAGATCCACTATCTTCAGTCTTGAACAAAAATTGGAATTGTTGTAAAGTGCTGTTGTTTTCACTTATTTTGAGTGCTTTTTTATGAAAATTCGGAGAGCGGGGATAATGGTACTGGATTGGTTTTCCAACCTGCCCAGTCTGCAGTATATTTCTCCTCCCCCTTGTAGCTGTTCAGAACATTTACACTACTCTCTGGGGTGAGTAAAATGTCAAAATGTGTAACATCATTTTCAAATTGTTTATTTCAGGATCTTGTCTATTGAAATATCATGTTCTATATATAATTGAGAGTTTTGGGTGACTGATGTAGCCAGTCAGATTGTGTAAATATACGTCTATCATCTGATATGTAGGAAATCTTGAGAATTAATATTAATGAAGTTTTTTTTTATTCCTTTGGAAATTTCAGCAAAAATTGAATATAATGGAAGGCCAGTATAATGAATGCATATATACACGTTTGCAGTGTGTAGATTAATAAACTATTGTGCGCACATATTGACAAATAATGAAAGAATGTCAATCCTTTTTTTGAAGAAATCGAAAAATGTATTGAAAGGCATACTGTTTTGTTGGTCTACTTGTATACACTTCAGAATTTCTCCATTCTTATACATAACAAACAATTGTGGAGATCTAGCATTCAAAGGAGTCCATCTGTTTTATTCTCCAGATTACAATTGCAATTCTATGTGCATAGAATGAAATAAAAGCACATGGGTATAGATTACTTTGAAGAACATTTTGAACACACAAAAAAATGTTTGTGTTTGATATTTTTGATTTTCAAATGTTGTTGAATTATTACAACTTCCCACACAAGATACTTGATAAATGTATGGAGTATTAGCATGTCCCCAGTTAGGTGTCTGTATGAGAAGAGAAAAATCAGTGATAAATCTTGTATGAAAAAAGATTATAGATTGCATGTTTTATGGAGTTGCAATCCAAATTGACAGAATCATCTTTCATGAACAAACAGCCTGAAGCAGATGGTCCAGAATTGAAGGTCAGATCCAGATAATTGCAGTTGGTTGCCATATGAAGTGGAATCCTCCCATTCTCTAGAATTTGTTCACTTCCTGTCAGATTCATCATGAAATATACATATTATTTGTACATTTCTTGAATAGCAGATGCATCCTCTAAATACTCACTTATTTGGGTATCCATCGTTGATAGCCACTTGGGTGGATATGTCTGATCTTGAATGCAACACATTTCTGTGACATTCTGTTTTCAAACATAATATGACAAATAGAACACACACTGTCACAAGGTACTTTATAGTATAGACTTTTCTGCTGATTTGATGGAATATTGAATTTTAAAAAAAACATTGCAAGTGAATCACTAAGTAGTTGTATATTTAAGTCACCTAAGTTTACTACTGCAGTTGGTCTGCACTCATCATTGTGCATTATCTGTAATGTTTTAACAATAACAAATGCTTGAACATTTTTAATTTCTTCTTGATAACTTCCATTACCGTGGTTTTTTTTCTTCAAATTTAGTATGAAGCATATCTGGGTCAAGGCAGACATAAATTGTAAATTTCAGAACACCTGTACCCCAAGGGCCTTAGGGACAGAGGTTCTGATTCCAGGGTGGGGCCATTCTTGGTATATAGTATTTATTATTTAGTATTCATTTTAAAAAAGTCTTCTTTAATGTTATTGATACTAAATTGAAACTAATTAGATATTTAGAATGAACAGGTAGCCCTTTGCCAAAAATGTAAATTTCATGATCCCAGACTTGGGGGATACAGTATCAGGGTGGGGCAATATGGTCAGTGATTAAATTTGTTAACAATAAAACAATTTTAACTTCTTCTTGATAACTATCATTCAAATTCAAATTTGGTATGAAGCATCTTTGGAACAAGGGTGACATAAATTATAATCATCAAGACTCCTGCATGCCTGGAACCTTAGGGGCAGGGCAAAAGCCGTCAAAAATTGACCCAATTTTCACATATCTTTAAGAAAAACTAAATGCTTAATGATGTAGAGCAGGAAGGCCTCTACCAAATTTGAAAATTTCATGACCCCCAGAGTAGAGATTCTGACTCCAGGGTAGGGCCAACTTAGTATATCTATTGTGTGTATGTAAAACATTTAAGTAATATCATCTTTAATGCTGTTGATACTAAATTGAAACTAAATATATATTAGAAGGTATTGTAGTCCTTTACCAAAATTGTAAATTCCAAGATCACATGGAGTAAGGGTTTTTTGCTACAGGGTGCAGTCAAAATTACATGTACTAGTGATTATTATCTTTATCATTTGAAAGACTTATATAAGTTTGCTGATACAGTGTAAAAACTAAATGCATATTAGCAGAAAAGAATATATCAAATTTGTGAAATTTGCAATCTCAGGGTTTGATTCTAGGATGGGTCCAAATGAGTCATATTGTCTTAATTAATGTTATATATTTATATATTATGTAAATAAAGTCTTTCATTTTTTGGGACACTTTTGGGAGCATTTAAAGAGCACATCATATTTTATACTGTTGCTAAGAATTTAACTAAGATATTCAGAACAGGGTCCCCCCCCCCCCCCCCCCCCCCACTAGATTTCATAGCCCATGTCCGGGACTAGTGATAGTTTTAAGTAACATTCATGTGACCAATTAGGCCTGTGGGCCTCATGTTTTTTTAACTGGAGATGTTAAATACTTGAAAAGGACAACATGTTGTACCTGTGTAATTTAATTAAACAGGTATTGCATTGAAAATTGAAACCTATGATTATTACTGGGAGCTGGAAAATACACCCAAATTCCATATATAGTAAATCAGCCCAAAGCCCAGAACTGAATTTTTAATAGACAGAAGGGGTCCAATGAGTTTTTTGACCATGGCTTCTTTGAGAGAACATCAAAAGTCGAAAGTTCACATTTCGATTACTTTTAAGATAATTGCAAGTCAAGTAAACACTAAATAATTCCTTTGCATTGCTAATTGTCATTCTGTTTGTAAACAGTCATTCATTTGATGAGTGGTAAAGGTTTAAGCCATCTATCATTATTTGCTTTAGTTGTCAAAGTAATTATTTAAGAACTGGAAAGTCCCTTGTCTTTTCTTTGTCCCAGAAGACCTCCAAAAACATTGAAATTCATCTTTTGTCTGGTATGTGTGTTTGACGGTTCTTTTGTATGAAAACATGCAGAAAGTGGTAAACATTTATTTCAGATTATTGATGACCCAGACTCTGTGCTCTGGAGCTCTGAAACCATGTTATGCTTGCAACCAAAGAACTATTTGCAAGTCAAATAAAATACATTTGTTATGTTTTGCAAGCAGCAGTGAAACCTGTAGCTGCATAGTGAATGAAATTCAATATTCAATCAATTTGCAATTCCATTCAGGATAAGGTGAACAAAAAAGGGTAATTATATAATCATAATGATGAAAGCTCATAATGGAAAGTTGTTTGCTGATTGTATGCTGAATATTTAGAAAACATGGAAAAAAGGGGATATTCTTATGTGTTCAATTGCTTTGTATGCCATGACTTCTGATCTCTGTAATTGTCAGTTTTGCATTTGCAGGCCACCAGATTTTTTAATATTTTTAAATCTAATGGCTCAAGTGAACTTTGTATTTGTATGGCTGCCGGGCATAAACTTTCGACATTTTTTTTTTTATCTTTTCAAGAACCAGTAGCTCCTTTTCAAACAAACTAGATGCTTAACTTTTTTGAAGACGGGAGATTAAATTTTGTTGAAATGAAGAACCATGCCATTTTCCATACTGAGAGAAATACTGGTAGTAAAAGTAGAGTAGACGGATTAAAATATCATCTTCTCAAGAACCCCTTTACCAGAAAAGCCAAAACTTGTTAGAATACTTTCCAGTGTATTGACTGATTGATTGTGTATTGTTTAATGTCCCTCTCAAGAATCTTTCACTCATATGGAGACATCACCATTGCCGGTGAAGGGCTGCAAAATTTAGGCCTATGCTTGGCGCTTGGGACTTTGAGCAGGGAGGGATCTTTATCGTGCTACACCTGCTGTGACACGGGGCCTCAGTTTTTGTGGTCTCATCCGAAGGACCGCCCCATTTCGTCACCTCTTACGACAAGCAAGGGTTACTGAGGATCTATTCTAACCCGCATCCCCACAGGCTTCCAAGGTATTGAAGATTCATGTTTATATATTTACATTTGCAGTGTTTTTGCCTTTGATATTTTTGCAAATTGGAATGATATGTGTGTCATAATGACTAGCACTGCAGTATGAATACATGTGATAAATATAGTATGTCTATTCTAACAGTTGGGAATGCTGACAGATGTAAATGTAAGAAATAAATGTTCATCCCCAGCTTATACATTTTCAAAAATTAAATTTATTTCTTAAATAAACCTAGATTCTTGGAGTGAGGATGTCCTATACAATAATGTTTAGATTTTCTTTTAAATACCTGGATACATCTTCTTCAGAAGAATGCAATTTGATTATACATGTAGTGTGAATTCATTCGTTCTAACCACAGTGATGATTTTGTTCTATTTTGAATCCGGATTTCCGATATTCACAAGCGGTTATTTTGTTGCTTTCTAGTTTTACAGTAATCTGTTTCCGTTTTTGTGCAGATGGGAAAAGTCAGGTCATATAATCATAGTTCTTAATCTCTGAAATGTTTTGGTTTGTATTATCATTGCATATACCTGTAAACCTTTTAACTGATCGTGATCCATGTAGAAATAATAAAAAGTTGTACTGATTTTCACTTTTAGTCACACATTTTTAGGCTTATTTTGGGTATGTAGAAACTTAAAATTTCAACCCCCTAGACCCCCAGCCTATTTCAGATATTTTTGAAAGCTTACAGAATCATCACTGTAACCATAACCATGTAAGGAAAGGTGTGCAGAGTTGTCTATGGGCCTCTTGTCTTTGATGGTATGCATAGTTTGTATTCTATACTGTAATATCCAGACTTGCTGATTTGTTGTGTTGTGATTTAATGTATAAAAAAAATAGTTGAGATAATGTCATCACAAGAACATTAATTACATGTAGTGCAATGTATTAACATCTTTTGGAATATTGAATTAATGTTGACCATTCTTATGTTCTGCTTGCTGCAGGTGATCCCTTAGGCTCATGTGCCTAATATTTCTCATTATTTAGAAGGTTTTGTTAATTTATTGGGAAGTTTGATATTTCCCAGGATTGACCATTCACTCCATGAAATGGTATGATTGATTAATATATAACAGGGTTTGGTACATGTACTTCACGAAATTACTTTCGTGGAACATGGAGGCAAATTTTGTGAAACCTTGCGGATGTGTACATCAAATTCTGTTTACAAAATTACAGTGGATAATGAGTTTTTCTGAAATCACACACTTTTCCGATTTCAGGCAGCAGTGACAGACATTGATAAATTTTTATTGTAAAAATTGTATTATGATGAACATCTACAAAAAGAACAAATATTCGGTAATGTCTGACAAAATTTGGAATTCTGAATTAGTTTTCAGTATTTGGAAGCAGTTTCCTTTATTTGGATGAAAAGTGCACAAAACTTTCTGATATTGCCGCAGAATGTGTAGAGTGCGTCAGGAATATGATACCCTTCATTTTCAATTTTTCCCTCATTTTTGAAATTTTGATTTAAAAAAATGCATATATGTAGGCTATACTATAGGGGACTCCAAGATTTCTTCAATTTAGTTTAGGAAACCAACCACTTCAAACATGTACATGTAGTATATCTCTCTGGTGTTAATAAAAATGACTCAATATTTACATATTAAGTAATTCTTTTGTGTGATGATATATGTGAGAAAGTTTGGTAGTTTACTTTTGGAAAATGGGTGGTCTCCTCCCAGGTACATTGGGTTCTCTCTTCCACCAATGAAAACCTGGATGCCACCAGATCACTGAAAAAATGTTGAGTGTGGCAGAAATCAACAATCAATCAACCAATCTTTTGTTTGACTTACATAGCACATACTATTTATATGGTATGAATGTCACTTTTCATCAGTGGTTAGGTTTTGTTAACATCATTCACCATTTTGCATGGTGTAGGTGCTCATTAGGAAATTCCCGTTAAATATGAATACACACCTGATGTCATGTCACATTTGCAAGGATTTCATAAGTTTGCTTTTATAAATGGGCTAACAAGGGAGTAATTGCATGAAATGGATGCATGTTAGAACACATAGAGGTCATAGGATGCCTAAGATTTTTGATGAATCAAATGAAGTAGGATTTTGATGTGTGTACATGGGATTTTTAATTATTTGATCAAACAAAAATGTGAATCAGTCATTATTGCATGAAATGCACCAATATAAAGATGTTTTTGAAGGTTTTCAATTTTTGGGTAATGTGTTTCCATTGAATTTTTAGATAAAGTTGTAAAAAAAAATAAAAATGCAAAAATAAAGGTGTTTTCATAGGAAAATTTTGGTGTTAATATTGGTCTTCAGCAATATCAAAAAATTTACAAATAGTTTTACAAAATTCTATAACAAATTTGTATTGGTACCCTATGTCCTTAAAAGGGCATGATCAATTAAGTTCTTGCAATTTTCCAATTGACTTTTTTCCACGATTTGCTGTTAGGGTTTCCTCAAGTAAATAATATCATTACTATCTTTCTTTACTTTAGGGGACCCCCAAACTATATAGAAGAGGAATAGCATGTTTTTTAAGCTCTCCAGAGCTGATAGCTCATGTGATCTTTTCTGATCACCCATCGTCTGTCGTCCATTTGTCTGTGTGTAAACTTTTCACATTTTCAACTTCTCCAAAACTACTGGGCCAATTTAAATCAAACTTGGCAACAAGTATCCGTGGGTGAAGGGGATTCAGATTTGTTCAAATGAAGGGCAACACCCTTCTCCAAGGGGAGATAATAGTGAAACAATAAAGATATACTGACAAATTTTAAAAATCTTCTTCTCCAGAACCACCAGGCCAATTTCAATCAAATTTGACACAATCATCCTTGGGTTAAAGGGATTACAGTTTATTTAAATGAAAGGCCATCTCCCCTTCAAAAGGAAGATAATCATAAAAAATGCAAAAATAGGGTTGGGCCATTTAAAAATCTTCTCAAGAACCTCTGGGCCAAAACAGTTAAAATTTACATGGCAGCTTCCTGACATAGTGCAAATTCAAGTTTGTTAAAATCATGGCCCTTGAGGGTATGGTGGGGCCAGAGTAAGGGATCAAAGTTTTACATACAAATTTATAGGAAATTGTTTAAAAATCTTTTTCACAAGAACCACTGGGCTAAAGAAATTCAAATTTACATGGCAGCTGCATAAAATGATAATGAAGATAATAATAATATTTTTTTTATTAATGATAATAAAAAGACAATAAAATTTCTTATGTTGTGACATTACAGGAAATGTGTGAAATTAATTGTATACTAAATGTTATAGTATTGTTACAGAAGAATTCAAAGTTTGAAGAAAAAGTTAATTTCTAACTTCAAGCATTTAAAAAAAATCTTCTTTACACCTAAATACAAAGCAGGCAACTGGATGCATTATATGTGTAATGAGATAGAATCTACAAAATAATAAGATTCATGACCCTTGGGTCAGGGGTTCAGGCCTCAGGGCAGGACTCTTTGACTTCTATGGTAAAGGTAAATTGTATCTTTATAATTAGCACATAGACTGGGTTCATAGTTGACAATGAACTCGGATGTTTCTACCAAAATTGTGAAACTCATGACTCTTGTGTCCAGAGCAGAATTAATAAATAATAGATAAAACATGCATTCTGAAAATGCATTACATGTTTAAAAATCTTCTTTACTCCTGAATATCTGGTTGACAAAATGAATACACTGTTCATCTTGTGATCCTTTGGTAAGGTGTTAAGCTCCAAGGTCAATATAACTCATACTAAAAATAGATTATATCTTTGAAATCTTCTTTACACATGATCATGTATTGGACAAAACTGGATGTATAGTTATTGTTAGTGCAAACTAAATTTGGTTGGTATTTATCTTTCCATCCCACTACATGTCTGAGCTCAGTGTTATTTTACCAAGGTCAAGGTCATTAGTAAAAAACAAACAAACAAAATATTTGTTCTGGTTTTGACATTGTAATGAAGAGACATTAGAAAGTCAGACGTGGTGTAAAGATTACTTATAACCAGACAGTGTGTTTTGGCCTTGAACTTGGGTTGTTTGGTCAAGGATTCTAGTGAAAATAGTTTGAAATAGTCATAGGTCATTACTTTGTTGCAGTAATGGAGAAATATTATAAGCATATCATAGGCACAGACGTTGCTAACGACCCTAAAACTCAAACATCACATGTCCTAAGTCAAAGGCACATTTGAAAAAAGGCAATTAAGGTAAAATTGGGAAATAGGAGAGACATTGGCATTAGCTTGACATATACTATATAACAGCATGTCATTTTACTTGATCTCGTATGTAAATATTTGGTTGAGGCTTCTCATAGATTTCAATGAAAGGTCTACTTTTGTTCTCATCGAAAGAATGGAATAGCACGGTCATCCAGACTCACTTTAAATGAAACCATTCGGTCCATCATTGAATGAAATTTGCATGCTCAATTAAGCAAAGTGGCAAACTACTATTGGAACAAATAGTAAATTGCTTATTATGAAATAGTGTTGTATGTCATAATCCTGAAACAAGGCCATTTATTTAAGGTCTAGGTAAATGGTATGGGTCAATATAACTTTGTAATATAAAAACATACTTTTACAACAAATGCATGCTTACTGAGTCTGAACCAGATCAATTGTTGAAGATTGTATGAAAGTTTGTAATATGCCATAACTTTATAATGGAAATATAGATAAGCTCATTGAAACTGTCAGGTCCCACAGAACCAGGATGACATTACTGAGATAAAGATAAAAAAAAATTGCAACTGAGAAACATTAGAAATAACATTTATTACTAATAATCATATAAGACGGATGACATATTTTCTCAGAGTTTGATAAATGCACTTTTGCAATATAATTTTTTTTTTTTTTTGGCTTAGCTCTCAGGTGACTGTTAATGTCTGTTGGCCTATTGTAATTTTACCCATTGCTAAATTTGGTGATGAGGACACATATTACACATGTACCAAAGATATGTCATTCTGACAAAAGTTCCTTCAGGTCAGTCCATAATATAATCACTGAAACATGAAACTTTTCAAAAGTATTAGTAAGTAACTGACTGCAAGGGAAATTTCCAGAAGTACTTGTTCTGTATGACATTAGATGATTACCCAACGGAATCCTCTACAAGTTTCATCATTTACAGTATGACTAAAAGGGATACGATATTGGAAGCTGGAAGTATATATATCAAAATATAAACTTCCTTTATTCCCTTAAGGAAGTACAGTCGTTAATGACATGCTATCACAACAGATACCTTTATTTTTGTGCCATATCAGATGCAAAAATTTGTTAAAAACATCACATCTAGATAGCTATAGTAACTTGGTTCTAGCATCATTGCTTATGAAAACACATATAGATTTATGTTTGTTAGTCATTTAGCACTGGTTACATAATGAAATTACTTACAGCTCAGGGAGACCGCTAGGCAGCCATTTGAATGGCATAAAGTGTTTGTAGACACAGCCCATACTGTTATTAGATCAATGTTATTATTTACATCCCATAACAAAGAATAAAACGATGGATGGGACCTGCTGCCGGCCAGGAAGCAGCCTAATCAGTCTTAGGAATTGTGGGAAGTTGCCGAGCCCCTGTCCCTGCTCCCATCATCTGGCAGGATTGTTGGGGTTTGTATCCGTTTGCTAGAAAGAAGTCCTCTGGGACTTTGAAAAAAAATAATGTATTGGCCCAGTGTCTGGAGTTACATTGTTTATTGTGTGATTAATATACTGGAAGTTTTGCTGTGTTTTGAAAGAAAAGTGAAATGTCTTTAAATTACTACACATGTATGTGGAATCGCTGAGTTACCTGTGCATGTATATATCTTGGGACTTAGTGAAAAGGGAATTTATTTCTCATGTATTTCTGGACAAGACATTTTATATGTATGAGTTTTTCTTCAAGAATACTTGGTGAAAATAATCACCCCAAACCTCAGAATAAAAAATCTTTTGAGTTTTTATGTAATTTTAATGATTAGACCTCCACTGTCAGTATGGTGTGAAGTTCCTTGAAAGGTGTAATAAAATTGCTTGACCTTGGAATTACTTAAAAAGGTAGGATTTGATATCAGACAAACATGCAAAATCCATTATATAATGTATTTGAAAATTGCAAAAGCATTTTCCAAGTTATTGTGTGCTTTTAAATCCAGTAAAATAGAATGCTATGATTTACGGCATGCCACACATGCTATTTTGTCATCAATATCAATTTAGTCAATGAAGAGTCTTATGTTACTGAAACTTCTACTGTTATACTCATCTGTAATACCATATTCATAAAAGATTGTTATATATTTATAATTAAATATCACAAAACATCTCCTTAATCGTCGATAGTCTTTCACGCAGACGTGGCTTTTGATCGAAGTAATTATCCATGCCGACACAAACTGGACCAAGAAATTATCCTTTGGTTGAATTGGAGTGAAAAATGGAGTTTTAGACTCTGAAAATGTAATATGTCAGGCAGATGGCCTGTTGATGGAAAAAGGCTGTCAGCATCAGATTTGGTCTACCATCAATAAACAAGATTGATGTTTATAATAAGTATGAGGAGCAGTGAGAGAGTAAGAAGTTTTACATCTCTTACCTTTAACTCAGCAGATATAAATTTTCTCTTTTTTGTGCATGTATTTTCAATCAAGAGATGAATGTCATGCATATTTTTAAAATTGTATTTTGCTTCCCACAACTGTGAAAATTATGTAAGAATGAAACACATTCTAGTGTTTATCATGTCATTGTCCAGAGTTTCTGTTTTAAATACAGTGAAAACTGCCTAATCTGACACCTGTGCAATCCATTTCACTGGGCATTCCAACCCTTATTTTTCATTCTGAATTTCATATTTTCATTGATTTTTACACTGTGTATTCTGACACACTGCCAGTGCATGTCGGATTAGACAGGTTTCACTGTATTTTCATACGAAGCCCATAATGACACTGATCAATCTGATGAAATTTAATGTGTGACATGATTGTCAAAAGTGCAAAATAGTGAGGCGAATTATTGACAAATTCCGGGAATGAGTTTAAAACTTATGTTCTTGGAAGTTTTGATTTTCTTAGGATATTCTGTTATGATATTACATGGGTAGGATTGACGAATTAATTTTTAGGAATGTCGTCAATACCAATTGAGATATTTTTTAAACCTTGTGCAGTCATTGATACTAATTGTATTTACTGTCAATTGACAGGTGAGATGATAACAGGATTTATTGGTGATTAATAAACTTTATATCAACTCATTAATAGAGAATCATTATATTACACTTCATCATGAATGATTTAATTCTTTCTTTCCATGTTGATTTGTGATAATCGCACATCAGGGGCATTATAGTGGATCAACATTATAACAGGATTAATATTTGTGGTGCATTTAATATATAGTTTACAATGACTGTGGATAAAGCTAGCAGGAATTACGGACCCATAGTAATTGAACCTCATCTATTGAATGCCTTCATTCAATCGTGCATGGCTAATGCAGCTATCACTGTTGATTTTAGCACCCATCTCTATTAATTAGCGCTGCTGTAATGAGAAGGAATTCACCATTACCTCTGAGATACTTCAGCCTTGCAAAGTCTGGAATCAATATCATAGAGCTATATAATATGCTTAGCATTTTCTGTAGAACAAGAATATTATATATTCATTTTTGGTTCACCTTAGCTGGATTAAAGGCTCAAGTGAACTTGTGTGATTGATGTTTGTCCATTGTTTGTCAGCTGTCTTTCTGTACATTACTTTTTCTTGTAAAGAACCCCAAGGCCATATCAACTATACCATACTTCAATCTTCAATGGCTGAAAGGGATTCAAGTTTGTTCAAATGAAGATTTACGTTCCCTTGCAAAGGGAGATAATTATGAAATGGGTAAAACTAGGGTTGGTTGAATAAATAATCTTCTCAAGAACCACTGGTGCACAAAAGCCTAAACTTGCATAAAAGTTTCTTTATTATATGGTCAAGATTCAAGTTTGTTCAGACCACAAGCTCTGGAACTATTGGTGGGAAGAGGGGAAGGAATGAGGGCTTCGACATTTTAAATAAGAGTATACAGGAAAATTTTAATCTTTTCAAGAAACACAAGGTATAGGGCTATATGTATTGGTCTTTTTTCAAGAGATATAGGGGGAAAAATACCATTGAGTTTGAATCACTTTGTAGAGTAATAAATGGCTCCAAAAAACCACGAGAAATAGTAGCATAGCTGAATTTTGTATTTGATTCACATTTATATTTAGGTACCTCATTCTATTTAATAATTCAATTTTTAATGTTACTGTGCACTCTTTTATTCTTGTGTTTTGACTTTTTTTTTTAGAGGTCCCTTCAGTGTAGTCAAGCGATGTATCCACAGGGAAACCAAGCAGCAGTTTGCTGTAAAGATTGTGGATGTGGCAAAGTTCACCTCAAGTCCAGGTCTCAGTACAGAGGGTAAGTCAGACACTTAAAAAAAATAAGGACCACCTTAAGTCTAGGTCTTAGTACAGAGGGTAAGTCAGATGCCTCAAACAACTAAGGATCACCTGATGTCTAGGTCTCAGTACAGAGGGTTACTAAAGTCAGACACCTCACAGGAACCAAAAACCTTCTGAAATCTTGGTTTCAATGCAGACAGTAAGTCAGGCACTTCAAAAAATTAAGGACCACCTCAAGTCTAGGTTGCAATAAAGATGGTTACAAAGGTCAGAGACCTCACAGAAACCAAGAACCTTCTTAAGTCCAAGTCTCAATGTAGAGGGTATGTCAAGCACCTCACAAAAACCAAGGACCACCTCAAGTCTAGGTCTCAGTTCAGAGGATAAGCCAGATACCTCACAGACAGCAAGAACCACGATTTCAGGTATCAACGCATAAAGTAAATCATGCTCTTCATAGGAAAACATGACCTTCTCAAGTATAGGTCTTGGTACATATGGTAAATTATAGACCTACCTCAAATCCAATTCTCAGAACTGAGGATAAGTGGGGCACCTCACAGAAACCAAGGACTTCAGTAGTAAGTTATAAAGTGTACTTAATTTGAACTCTGAGTCTCATCAATCAGTTGGAATGATGAAGGTTATAATTCTGATGCCTTGCTCATTATGGTGCTAAGTTCTTGTCCTGTGAATTACTATATTTCATGTGGAATACCATTGATTTGTTTGACTGCCAAGAAACCTGTTAGAATTCATGATAATGTCGATAAGTATACATGTAGTACAAATTAACACTGTAAAATCAAGCTCTTGTGAAATGTGCAAAAGTTAATTAGAATTGTGGCAAATCTGCATGTAAACAAGTTGGATAGTGCAGTGTAAGTGTATTTCAAAGGGGTGGCTGGACCACAACTTGTTTAAACTGAATAACTAGTAATCATATCGAATTATTCCTTATTAGTATCGCCAAATATTTTTTTCTTTATGTAAATGTTTTGTGAATCACTATTTTCTTGAATGGGAATAGGCAGTAAATGTACTGAGAGAAAAGTTAGGATGCATATTAAAAATAGATATGGATAAAATATAAACTTGATTTTGTAGTATACAGTTTTAGTGATTTATATTCTTGTTACTGCATTGTTAAATTGTATTATCAGGTCTTTTAAGTAGAAATAACACACCAGAGAAATCTGATAAGGATAGAAAGTGGAGGATATTGTACAGTAATATTTTGAAATCAAAATCTTCCAAATTTTTCTTGTTTAGTTTAGAAATGCAGTTTTAGTAGAAAGTAATCTCCAAAAAATTAAAACCCCTGCTAGACTTGAACCTATGATCTACAGGTCAGCATTTGATGTGTTAACCTACTGAGCTATGCAGCCAGACATATAAAGGTAAAAGGAATATACAGGTTTTTCTGATATTAACATTTTCATTCATGTTTCAAAAGGAAGTTGGCCATCATGAGGATGTGTTATTACTCCTTAAAAAACATCACTGGATACCACTTGGGGTAAAAAAAAATGATGTGTAAGGAACAGAAAAGAATGTGACCATCATTAAGTTGATACATGCAGGCTTGACATCAGTGTCATGTAAATGTTACCAAGCAGTTCAGAAATGCTGTTGAGCTGCAAAGATTGTTCCAGATCTGCATAAGTTTAGGTTCAAGATCAGCTAATGATACTGAAGACTGTAACAGGAGACACAAGTTGACAATCCATTTCATCCTGTGTTTTCTGTTGGTATATAGTCATGAGCAATGCATGCAATATATGGTCAAGCATTACCATTTTCTGGATGATTTGGTGACCCTGGTTTCTTATGAACAGGTTGGATGTTGTTGTGGACAATTTTGTCATGGTACTGAACCCCACTCTTTTGTGTCCCCAATATGCCTTGGATTGTCAAACTGAAAATGTGTTCATCTGTATTTCTCAAGTGCTGCAATTCCAAGTCAGAAATATCTTTACTGGTCAAGTTTTACATTACAGTGACTTTGTCTTACATTACAGTGACTTTGTCTTACATTACAGTGACTTTGTCTTACATTACAGTGACTTTGTCTTACATTACAGTGATTTTGTCTTACATTACAGTGACTTTATCCTACATTACAGTGACTTTGTCTTACATTACAATGATTTTATCCTACATTACAGTGATTTTATCCTACATTACAGTGACTTTGTCTTACATTACAGTGATTTTATCCTACATTACAATGATTTTATCCTACATTACAATGATTTTATCCTACATTGCAGTGATTTTATCCTACATTACAGTGACTTTGTCTTACATTACAGTGACTTTGTCTTACATTACAATGATTTTATCCTACATTACAGTGACTTTGTCTTACATTACAGTGATTTTGTCTTACATTACAGTGATTTTGTCTTACATTACAGTAACTCTGTCTTACATTGCAGTGATTTTATCCTACATTACAGTGACTTTGTCTTACATTACAGTGATTTTATCCTACATTACAGTGATTTTGTCTTACATTACAGTGATTTTATCCTACATTACAATGATTTTGTCTTACATTACAGTGACTTTGTCTTACATTACAGTGACTTTGTCTTACATTACAGTGATTTTATCCTACATTACAATGATTTTATCCTACATTACAATGATTTTGTCTTACATTACAGTGACTTTGTCTTACATTACAGTGACTTTGTCTTACATTACAGTGATTTTATCCTACATTACAGTGATTTTGTCTTACATTACAGTGATTTTATCCTACATTACAGTGATTTTGTCTTACATTACAATGATTTTATCCTACATTACAATGATTTTATCCTACATTACAATGATTTTATCCTACATTACAGTGACTTTGTCTTACATTACAGTGACTTTGTCTTACATTACAGTGATTTTGTCTTACATTACAGTGATTTTATCCTACATTACAGTGACTTTGTCTTACATTACAGTGACTTTGTCTTACATTGCAGTGATTTTGTCTTACATTACAGTGATTTTATCCTACATTACAGTGATTTTATCCTACATTACAGTGATTTTGTCTTACATTGCAGTGATTTTGTCTTACATTACAGTGACTTTGTCTTACATTACAGTGATTTTATCCTACATTACAGTGACTTTGTCTTACATTACAGTGATTTTATCCTACATTACAGTGACTTTGTCTTACATTACAGTGATTTTATCCTACATTACAGTGATTTTATCCTACATTACAGTGACTTTGTCTTACATTACAGTGACTTTGTCTTACATTACAGTGATTTTGTCTTACATTACAGTGATTTTATCCTACATTACAGTGATTTTGTCTTACATTGCAGTGATTTTGTCTTACATTACAGTGACTTTGTCTTACATTACAGTGATTTTATCCTACATTACAGTGATTTTATCCTACATTACAGTGACTTTGTCTTACATTACAGTGATTTTATCCTACATTACAGTGATTTTATCCTACATTACAGTGACTTTGTCTTACATTACAGTGATTTTATCCTACATTACAGTGACTTTGTCTTACATTACAGTGATTTTATCCTACATTACAGTGATTTTGTCTTACATTACAGTGACTTTGTCTTACATTACAGTGATTTTGTCTTACATTACAGTGATTTTATCCTACATTACAGTGATTTTATCCTACATTACAGTGATTTTGTCTTACATTACAATGATTTTATCCTACATTACAGTGACTTTGTCTTACATTACAGTGATTTTGTCTTACATTACAGTGATTTTGTCTTACATTACAGTGACTTTGTCCTACAATACAGTGACTTTGTCTTACATTACAGTGACTTTGTCTTACATTACAGTGATTTTGTCTTACATTACAGTGACTTTGTCTTACATTACAATGACTTTGTCTTACATTACAGTGATTTTATCCTACATTACAGTGATTTTGTCTTACATTACAGTGATTTTATCCTACATTACAGTGACTTTGTCTTACATTACAGTGACTTTGTCTTACATTACAATGATTTTATCCTACATTACAATGATTTTATCCTACATTACAGTGATTTTGTCTTACATTACAATGATTTTATCCTACATTACAGTGACTTTGTCTTACATTACAGTGATTTTATCCTACATTACAGTGACTTTGTCTTACATTACAGTGATTTTATCCTACATTACAATGATTTTATCCTACATTACAGTGACTTTGTCTTACATTACAGTGATTTTGTCTTACATTACAGTGACTTTGTCTTACATTACAGTGATTTTATCCTACATTACAGTGATTTTGTCTTACATTACAGTGACTTTGTCTTACATTACAGTGATTTTGTCTTACATTACAGTGATTTTATCCTACATTACAGTGATTTTATCCTACATTACAGTGATTTTGTCTTACATTACAATGATTTTATCCTACATTACAGTGACTTTGTCTTACATTACAGTGATTTTGTCTTACATTACAGTGATTTTGTCTTACATTACAGTGACTTTGTCCTACAATACAGTGACTTTGTCTTACATTACAGTGACTTTGTCTTACATTACAGTGATTTTGTCTTACATTACAGTGACTTTGTCTTACATTACAATGACTTTGTCTTACATTACAGTGATTTTATCCTACATTACAGTGATTTTGTCTTACATTACAGTGATTTTATCCTACATTACAGTGACTTTGTCTTACATTACAGTGACTTTGTCTTACATTACAATGATTTTATCCTACATTACAATGATTTTATCCTACATTACAGTGATTTTGTCTTACATTACAATGATTTTATCCTACATTACAGTGACTTTGTCTTACATTACAGTGACTTTATCCTACATTACAATGATTTTATCCTACATTACAGTGACTTTGTCTTACATTACAGTGACTTTGTCTTACATTACAATGATTTTAGCCGCCCGCGTGGCGCAGTGGTTAGAGCGTCGGGCTCAAAGACCTGATGATCCTTGAGTCGGGGGTTCGAATCCCACTGTGGGATGTGGGTGCCGGTCTTTCGGATGAGACCGTATAAACCGAGGTCCCGTGTCGCAGTAAGTGTGGCACGATAAAGATCCCTCCCTGCTCAAAGGCCCTGAGTGCCGAGCATAGGCCTAAATTTGCAGCCCTGTCACCGGTAATGGTGACAGCCGCCGGATAGCTGAAAAATTGCTCAGGCGGCTATAAACAAACAAACAAACAAACAAACAAACAAACAAACAAACAAACAAAACAAACAAACAATGATTTTATCCTACATTACAATGATTTTATCTTACATTACAGGGACTTTGTCTTACATTACAGTAACTCTGTCCTGCAATACAGTGACTGTTTATAATAAGTTTTACCAAATTGCTGATACTGTTTCCATGAAGACTCTGTGATAATTTAATGTACATTGAAACATCTTGCAAGTTTGATCCTTGATAATCCAACTTGCAGCTTATCAACTGCACATTTTCATTCATACCAGGATTACATGAAGAATCCTACACTGGAATTACATTGTACAGTTGAAAAACATATGCAGCATGTTAGAGAATGGTCAAAACATGTTATATGCAATCTTCTGTGCAACCTTTTCAAACACAATGCAGTATAAGAGAAGTGAATACAAAGACCATTTTGTCAGATATCAAGACAATCTACTCACAGTAAGAAATCTTATTTTTTCTCTCTGAGTAAAGGGATGACAGTCCCTTTACTTGGGAATTTACTTACTGGGTGTTTGGTTCATCAATGTGTTGTCAAATATCAGTTGAAACCCCTCTAGTGTATTATCTTCTGTCAAGCTTTTCAGGTTAAACTTAACTTCATACTATATAGTATGATAAAATACTTATTTACTGGCTAATCAAACATTAGCAAGTTTATGGTTCCTTTGACAGCAGCTATTTTCTGAGACACAGACAAGGTGGAAAAATATCTTAGCATTGTTCAAATAGCCAGAAAATAGGTGTGTATCAATTTACATTTTCAATACTTTCTGTATTTATACAGTAATGTTACATTTTTTGTATACTATACCAAAAGAGTAGTCAGGGTTTTGATAAATAATGCACTCCCCTTTGGACTTTTGTTTTGGTATAGTATATGAAAAATGTAACATTATAATTGCATATATTATGCTGACTGTTCATATTTTTTTCAAAATAAATCAATACATGCATTTGTGTTTCTATGGAACAAAGGGCGATCACTCCGAATGCACTTCCAATGTTGAGTGATGCAGATATATCAAATGCGCTATTGATTAGTTTGTTATTAGAGGATGATTATCAAAAATGGATAACTCGTCATTTATGTGTTAATCAAATATTTAGACAAGTTTCTTTAATGACAGTTGTAAACTTTAGTTAATATATGTAATTCATTCATGATTGGAGTAAAGTTACATTTGTAAAAGGTTTAGTGATAATAAGCATGCAAGTCCACGCACTGTTTTTGATTATAGTAGGGTATCGAATAAGAAGCTAACAGGAAGCATAATGATTAGTGTTATTTTATTGTTATACATTGTATATCAAAACAAAATAGTTAAGTAATGATATGTATACATATTGTCCTATACCTGCATACAGCCAGGTGATCTTGCTGCTTATAATTCTGTGTATGTACGTGCATGTATATACATGTAGCATGGTGTTTTATACAATGATCATTATGTCCTCAAGTGGACTCAGTTTGCCGTTGTGTTTTGTACCCAAGAACTGCAAGTTTAATTTGACTTAATTAGGTACAGGTAAGGAATTTTGATTAAAAACTTGCAACTGATATGACTGTACAAACAAATTCTTATTTAAGGATTGCAAATTCTGATGAGTAACCACTAAACTGGTGAGCATGAGCTGCCCTTCTAGTTACATGTAATAAGTATTGTAAGCAAGCAAACTGTATAACTCATCCTTATTTTACAGACCTAAAGAGGGAGGCTAGCATCTGTCACATGTTAAAGCATGCCCATATTGTGGAGTTACTAGAGACCTACAGTTCTGATGGCATGCTGTATATGGTTTTTGAATAGTAAGTAGCATCAGTACAGCTCACAATAGAGTTAAAACATTGAAAGCTGGTGGGCCAACAAACACTGATAATATGTGCAGTAGGAACTTCACTTTCTTGGTGGAGGGGCACTAAGATACAAGCACCTTATGTCCTGTAATCTTTCGGAGGAGTTCAGTATTAGTCCCCTTTAAGATGTTTTGAGCAGTTCACACAGGTATGAATTATGCTTGTGATGGTCAGTTTTGTCATATTTTCACATACACAGCAAATACTTGATATCAGTGTTTGTGAGTGTAGTGTCTGTGAGCAGTGTGAAAATATGGTGAATCTAAAGAATTGTAAAGTAAGGGGGGGGAGAGAGGGGTAGAAGAAAATGTACCTCAGGGTCCTATATCTTATAGGGATGAAGTTGAATTGTTCTCACATAGCATTTTCCTCATAATGAGTTGGCAGTACAAATACAAAATGTATGGTACAGCTGAGGAAAAGTGCTATTACAGTTGTCTTTCTTTGAGATTGTCAATCCAAGAAACGTAACTCTTACTTTCTTACTTGGAGCTGTTCACCAGAAAGGAAGTTGCTGATTTTTTAGTATGTAAAGTAGCCAATCTGCCAAATGTAGTGATTAGATTGTAACCAATGACAACTGCTCCTTGTGTACAGCTTTTGCATGCTTGATGTTGATGCAGAAAGAAGTGGGCTTGCTTTCACTCTTATTTGGCCCTGTTTTCAGAAAGCTCATAGAAAGGAATCATTGTACTATTTTACAGTATAGTACCTGAGAAATAGGAAACTGTACATCATTATAGTGATATATTATAATTGACCATATTACAGTACATAAAATATCTTGAAATCAGTGTGGGTGATGGCTGAGGACAACTTTTACCAAGTGAGAAGCAGAGAGGAAAATGCCTGTTTTCATTGATTTTACATAAATTTGCTAAATTGTTTCATTTTGTTGACTTCACAGTTGTGCAAAAGAGACTTTGCTTGATTTAATGATTTTTTCTATTTTTAATACACACATTGAACTTTTATTTTAGCTGGTTTGATGAACATTTAGGATATCTTAGTTTTTAGGACTGATGAATGGTGAAAGTGCACCTTCTTCCTAGGTACTTCCATGTAAAGTTACACTGTAATTAAAGTTTGTTTGCTGTTTTTATGCTGTCCACATTTTAAATGTGTCATACAAAACTTTTCATTATCTTTGACTTCTCAAGAAAGATGGAATGCAAGGTTACCCAACTTGTAACAAGTGATAGTGTTTTCTGATAGCATGGAACAGTGTGTAGAATTATAGACCAATCAAATAATGCACAGTAGCACAATATTTTGTGTTATGTGCACAATAAATGCAAAAAAGAAAAATAATCATTAAATGCTTATATTAATATCTTCTCATTGAAATGCTTTTTAAAACTTTGAAATTTATGATTTACTTAGTAGAAGTGACAGAACACCAACAGCATGCTTAATCTACTTTATACCAGTTTTTGACTGGTTTTATAGCATAAAGAGCTCTGTCTGTGGAGTGTTAAGGCCCTGTTTTCTCTGGCATGGGGCAGAAACAAGAATACTCTGTGAAATAAAATGCAAAATAGTCACCTCTTCAAACTGTATTCAGGGAAACCTTTTTTCCCAATCTATTTCCCCCCAGGTGTATTAAAAAAAATTTTTTGTTCCATTTTAAAATTGTTCCAACACCAGTTTTTTTATAACTTCAGAAATAAGAAAATGTTTGTCATGAACTTAACTCAAGGTCATTTAGATAATGCCAAGGTCACAGCTATTGACTAGTTGAACACTAAGATGCAATTTCATTAATCTGATATTCTTTCGATGGCTGAAGATTTTGAAGAATGCTCTGCTGAGTGGGAATGGGTAAAAAAAAATCCTTTAAAAAAGTATGAACCACTGTATCAACATACACTGTATCGGTGAAAAGCATGTTTAATATCCATCAGAATGAGCATCAAGATCAATCCTCTAGTGTCCAAAGGCCATGGTGCAGGGGACACTCCAACAAAAAGTATATACAAAATACCTATTTTTTGCTTTTAGGATGTAAATGTTTTATTGAATTTTCTTTTTCTGATGATGCCTGGATTTGTTTGTGTGCTTATTAAGCAAAACCTATACTGGTCCTATTTTGGAGAGTATGTAAATTTAGAAAAATGCTTTCATGAAATTCCTCTGCTTATCACATATTTAAGGATCTATAAAATTAGACAGAATAAAAGCAGAGCTTTGTAATTTTAACAAATGATAGGCTGCAACTTCCCTTTTGAACTATATCAAATATGTTATGGTATCCTATCTTGGTGTCCAGTGTAAGGGGTCACAATCTCTTATTTTGACCATTATGCATTTTTATGCTATGGCAATGGAAAGGATATCTAGCTGTAATGTGCAAATTGATATCTAGATTAGCAATCATTAGAACAGTTTAATATTGTATTATATCACTTGGTTTGAAATTCATCTCAAACCAGGTCTTTTCATATAAACTGGTCCAAAATTTGCTTTCTTAATTTCAAACTATAATCTAAATTCAATGGCTTCAGCATACTATTTCAATAAAGCTTCAAGAGGCATCACATCTTTTAAAGTAATTTATTAGTGGAAGAGTTATTCCTCTTGTCAGAGGTGCTAATTGCTCCCTACACAAAGGTTGTAAAAGGGTGTCTTATGATCCTCAGTCATTTTCATAGATTGGCATAAATTTTATGGCATTACTCTGTAACACAGATCATAAAAGCTATGCATAATTTATAATGTTGCAGAACCTAGATCATTTCAAAAAGCTGTGCTCCCACTGGACCAAGAATCCTTTCCGCTGCTTGTCCACGGTGCAAATTGTGACATACTTTTCACAATTTTTTCCAACATGTCAAGTGGTGCTGTATTTTAATATGATGCTGTGTCATGCCTGGTATGCACTTCACTATACGTGTCCTTCTTATGAACCTGTGTCCACTAGGCATCAGTTATGTAATACCCAACCAACATTTCTTATGGGGAAAAAAAAAATGAATTTTGAATAAATTTAATTATGGATTTTGAATATGAGAACAGACTTAGTATTATGCATTTATATTAGTAAACTTTCAGCACCAGATATACAATTTTGAAGTTCTTGGAAGCACTATTGAGTTCTAAATTCCTGTATTTTATATTCATATGCATCATTAATTCTCAATTGATATATGTAATTATTTTGTATGAAAGTCTATGTTGCATGATATAAAAATCGTCATTATCATGTTTAATAATATAACATAAAAATGGTTTCTGATATTTGTCTTTATCACACAACAGTACTGTTTCCGGTTTCCTAATGCAAATTCGGAAAAATCATATGAACTCATAGCACAGGTTAATAACAATGCAAATTATGTAGGGTCATGTGAGGTGTGCGTGTGCTGACATAGATACAAAACTTTTACTACAAACTTTCTTCAAGCCTATCATATTTATTCCTGGTTTATTTGTTGTTGTTATATAATAATACACTGAAAAATTAAAATCTAAAATTGAAATTTCAATTTAGCTCTTTATTTATTTATTTCTTTCGCTCAAGGACATTTTTCGACGATGCAAAGAGGCCGAAAGTCACTCCCTTATACAGAAATGTGAATTGAAAAATAATTAAAATGTGCATAATTGATATTTGTGTGATAAATAGAATCTTACACTCGTGCTTATGGCATATGAAATTTATGAAGTTTGTTACCACATTTAAATATTTCCCTCATCAAGGCTCATTCAAATGAAGTGCTATGCCCTTTTTGAAGTGGAGACAATTAAGAATTTAATAGTAAAAATTTTGCAGTATCCTTTAAAAATTGCTGAAGAACCACTGGGTCATTATTTTCAATCAAACTTGGCACAAATCATCCTTTGGTAAAGGAGAATCAATTTTGTTCAAATGAAGCTCCCTCCAAAGGGGAAATAATCAAGAAAAAGCAAAAATAGGGTGGAGTCATTTAAAAATCTCAAGAACCGCTGGACTGGAAAACAGAAAAATTGAAATTTACATGAAAGTATCCTGACATAGTGTAGAATCAGGTTTATTTAAATAGTGGTCCCTGGGAGTAGGATGGGGCTACAATTTGGGATCGAGGTTTTACAAGGGAATGCACAGTGTCACTTCAGTATATCGCCAGCTTATTTCCGAGCCTGATTTGGTGTTATATCAAGGGTGGAAATATAAAGAAATCGGGCATTTTAGTTTATAGATTTGAAAAAAAAAATGTGGTTTATTAATTATTATGAATTCTCCTTTTATTATCATCAACGTATGACAACATGTGTAAATGCATGACATTGTTTTGGTTTAGTTCTCAAAACTTTTTTTTAAAAATAGTGGGTAGTTCTGCACTTGTGGAGGGAGGTGAGGTCACAGTAGAGGATCAAAATATAGGGAAACAACTTTTAAAATCTCAAGAACAGCAAGACTATGATTAGTCATATTAATATGCAGGCATCTTCAGTGCAGATTCAAATTTGTTCAATTCAGGGGACCCAAGGTTAAGATGGGATCACAACAGGAGATCAAAGTTTTATGTGAGAAAATACTTGAAATTGATTAAATCGAATTCTTTTCAAGAGTAGCAGGACCTCACTAAATTATGTCAAAATACGAATGTTCTTAAGTTTGTAGATTAAAGTTTTTTATGCCCCTATTGTTTTTGTGTCGTCTTTCTGTATGTCTGAAACTTTAACCTTGCTCTTAACTTTTGAATGGTGAATGATAGGAGTGTTTTATTTATTTCAAATGTGACATGACCTTTCTTTTAGCTCAATGTTTTGAATCTTGTGCCTTGACCTACTTTTAAGAAAATTTAATCTAGGAAATATTTTGTGAACTATTTAAGGAGGGCTTTCATATTTTGTGTACACATTTCTTGTGGCAAAATCTTACATTTTATACTATGCACTGTGATGATTTACCATGTGATCTGAACCTCAGAAATTTGACCCAAATTTCAAAACTTTACCAAATCATAGCTTTTGAATTGTGAGTTGTAGGGGGTTTCACATTTCATTTGTGCATTTCTTGTGACAAGATCTTTGTTGGTACTAAAGCTTTTAACTTTATTGACCTTGGAGTTTGACCTGCTTTTAATAAAATGTAAATTAGGCATAATCTTCTGAACTATTTAAGTTAGGGTTTCATATTTTATATACAGATTCTGTATGGCAAGACATTTCATTTGATGCCATGGTGTTTGACCTTGTGACCTTGACCTTGGAGGTTAACCCAAGTTTCAAAACCTTAACTGAAACTTAGTCTTGCTAATATTTTTGAATGGTGAGTGATATATCAGTATGCATTCCTTGACAAGACCTTTCTTTTGTTACCAGGATATTTGACCTTGTACCTTTGATTTTGAATTTTGACCTATTTTGAGAAAAGTTAACCAAAGCAATATTTCCTGAACTGTTTAAGGTAGGGTGTTAATATTTTGTATACAAATTTCTTATGTCAAGACATTGCATTTCATACCATGATTTTTTTTACCTTGTGAGTCTTTATTATGGTTATATGCCGACCCAATGGGGCTGGGTTTAGGCCACAATATGGGGTCAAAAGTTTTCATGGGAAAAGATTGAAAATTTTTTTTTATGAAAATCACAACAGCTGAAAAACAGCAGGGCTGAGAAGACTTAAGTGAGCAATGTAGCTAATGGGCCTCTCGCTTAATGTTGTGTTAGTCCTGAAGGACAACCGGAGTTTAAGTGAAAAATTGGTTTTTGCCTCACACTATTAGCTGGCAAAGTCAATAAAATAAAAATTTTAATGGGTGACTGGTTGTCCATTAAAAATCTATCACAGAACAGAAAGTTACAGTTCTGCAGGAATTTGAAATGTGAAAGTTGTGAGTTATTTGAAAGGAACTGTTGAAAATAACAGCCTGTGTTACTGCTGAAGGAGTAAGCTTGGATACTTGTTAAAATATTTCAGACTGTTTGCTGAAACAAGAAAATGAATACACTGTTTCCTCATTCTTAGAGAGAATTTGAAGATGTACACTGGTAATTGTTGTTGAAATTTCCTTTTTCTGAATGCTATTACAGAAATTTCCATCAGTAGCTTTGGATAAATGGGATATTTCGCTTGATATGTTTAGATCAGCAACAAATTGTGGCCTTTTAATGATGGAGAGAACAGGTTCTTGTTTGTTCCTGCTGATCTCTTTAGGTCCAATTCCTGAGGGAGTAATTTCAGTAAATTGATGCTCTGTATTGATGTAAAACAGAGTGACATAGACCTAATTTAGCTGGGGCCAGCACAAGGGGAGATTACTGAGTTGTGAAGTGACAATTTATCTATGTCTGATTAATTATGTATAAAACCTGGGCAGACTATGTAAATATTTCCTACGAGCATTGCATTTTTGAGAATTCTTGTTCTTTTTAAAAAGTTTTATGCTATATGTATGATTTTGTAATTTCAAATCAGAGTTGAGCCATAAGTCGCATAGTCTTACAGACCAACAGCCAGTGTATCTTGGTCAGGAAAGGATTTTGCTTCATGACCCAATATTATTGTATGGGTACAATCCTAAATATTTACATTCCAATTTGTTTTTACTTTGATATCTTTACAAATTGTAATGATAGCCATTTCCTCATGAATGCTTTGAAAATGTAATTAAGGTGCATATGAATCTTGATTTATATAATGTCAATTTTAATGGCTGGAAATTCTGACAAAAATGTATATAGAATGTAAATACATGTATGTTTTGGAAAATACATGAGGGTATGAACTGCAATGATTTCATGCTGTTATACTTTTCATCAAGCATTAATGTGCATCATGAAGTATTGATTGATTGTTTGTTTGTTTTACGTCTTGTCGAGAATTTTTCACTCATACTGAGACGTCACCAGCTGTAGGTGAAGTACCACAAATTTAGACCTATGCTTAGCGCTCAGGGCCGTAGCAGTGAGGGTTCTTTAACGTGCCAACGCCTACCGTGACACGGGACTTCCGTTTTTAAGGTCATATCCGAAAGACCTGTGATTCTCACTTCTAAATGCCGAGCGTTTGTCGAAGGAGCAATCACTACCTATTTTTCGTCTTGGGTTTGACGCGGCCATTGCACGAGCGGGGCTCGAACTCACGACCTCCCGGTTACGAAGCGAACGCTCTAACCACTGAGCTACTGCGACTGGTTCATCATGAAGTATGCTTGCATGAAGAGTCACATGTTTTCAAAAATGCAGTTTATTTCTTAAATGACTTCACTAATCTGGATAATTGGCATCAGAAACAAGAGTAATTGGTTGTCAAAGTTCAGGGAGTATCCTGTGATGCTATATGTACTGTGAACTAAGAAACCTAATAAAGTAGATCAACATGTAACTTGTAATAAAATAGATCTAACTTTAACATTTGAATTGTCTCTTTAGGAGTGAAATAAACTAGGATAGATGTAAAACATCAGAGATTAATTACTTGCATTTAGTAATGGTCATTTCATTTTATATTCCTAGATTTTAAATTTGTTGCCTCTAATGGGTATTGCACTTGCCATGCTTGCAGACCTGTTTGAGGTGCATTATTGTGCAACACTTTGGAATAATGGCACCACACCCCAAGAGCAGATATTTGTATATGCCCCTGCCATGAAATAACTTCGTTTAGAGTTGCTGCTTTCTGTTCATAATTTCTAACCAGGCATTTAATGGAGGTAAAGAAGTAAACATTTATGATTTACCTTGTGCACTTAATGTTAGGATTTGGCTTCACACCTAATCATGTTTCTGAATGTACTGCATTTATCGAATGCACTTTTTCTAACTTCATTGATTTACAAGAAACTGTTTGTCCAAAACACACACTATGTTAGTAAAGATCCCTTCTAAGCTTGCATTATTTGTTTTCGTAAAAACCCATCTTTGAAATGGAATTTTCTTTTGTAACTGAATGCAAACTGGTCTTGGTAATATTGTTTAACTATATTCTGTTGTGATGCCGGTTGAAGATCAGGGGTAATTGAAAAATGTAATTAACTGTAATTGAAAATAGTTTTGATGACTTGTAATTTAAAAAATGGAAGTTGTGGTAATTTCAATTGTATTTCAGATACATCAATGATAACTAACTTATGTAGTTTCATGGTTTGAATTGTGTTAAAATGAAAGCAGTATATTGTAGTCAGGCAAAAAACCACTGTCCTATTGATGGCTGAAGATTTTGAAGAATGTTCCTCTGAGAGTTAGGTGGAAAAAAATCATTAAAAAAATATGAACCCTGTATTGATGCATGCTCTGCATCTGCATCAAGAAAAAGTATGTTTAATATTCTACAAAATGATCATTGGGATTGTTCCGTTAGTAACTAAAGGCCATGGTGCAGGGGTCACTGCAACAAGAAGTATGAGTGAAAGACTTCTTTTTCTTATTCGACTTTTAGGATATAATTTTTTTAACCTTTCTTCCTTCTTTCCTTTTTTTTTTATCACTTATTCTCTTTTGTTTGACACCAAGACTGTGTGCATGCCTATTAAGCAGAACCTTCACCATCTCAATTTTAAAGGGTATGAAAATCTGGAAAAACTCTTTCATGGAACTCCAGTGCTTATCAGGCGTTTGAGGATCTATAAAATTAGACTGACTTAAGGCAGACTTTTGTAATTTTAACAACCAATAAGATGCATCTTCCTATGATTTATACCAAAGAAGTTGTGTTCTCCTCTCCTTGAGCCCAGCAAAGGGGGTTACAATCTCTCATTTTTTAGTCATTACACATTTTTATGCTAAGGCTATGGAAAGATGGAAAGGATATGCTAAAATCTAGGTCCCTGCTCTCTCCCCAACCCCCTTTCACCTCTGCATCAGACACACAGGTTTGAATATCATTGCAATATATCATAGCCAGTCAAAAAACTACCATGCAATATATGCTAAAATGTTTTGAATTTGAATCACCAGAAAATGACTACAGTATCTATTAACCAGGTAGAAAAAAAACCCACCAAACAATATATGTTATACCCAGGAGCTTCCAGGGACTTTTGTCCCCCTAGACCCCTAACAGGTCACACACTTTACTAAGAAATTTCTGCCAGGGAAATGAACCCACTATGCAGTATATGCTAAAAGCCATGTAAAAGCTAGGTGCCTCTGGGGGCTTCATCTCCTGTGTTCCCACCATGACATTGTCCTGGACCCTCTGAGCAGCCTCCAGTATTTTGTTTTTCCTACAAAGCCTATGACAAACACGCATGTCTAACTGAATTTGTTACGTAAATGTCACAGTGAAGTTCATACCCAATCAGGAAACCATCTTTTATTCACCATGATATTTCTTAATTCACTCTGGATTCAGAGTGCCAATAATGCTAGTTACTATGGTATAGCTACCTGTTTTTATTAATCGTACAGGATTTATTTTATTTAGACAGTAGTCAGGGAGGTAAAATTGACACAGCACAAGGTGTTTGCAATTAAGATTCAGTCCTTGTCTCCCTGATCAATATGTTTAAACAAATTCCCATCTGCAGCCACCATACAATGGCTTCATGAAAAGTTAAAAGAGATAAGAGAACATTGATGTTGGTGTTTTTGATGTTTTGTCTGGATAGGACAATGCAGTGGTTGGTGCACCATGTGGGGAGTTTTTGTGTGCATTACCTGCATGACTAAAAGAGCAATGGGGGAAAAAAACCTCTTAGTCAAGCAAGACTGGAATCTTATCATAGAAAAAATGAGAAAACTAATGGGAAAAATCCACTGTGCTTAATGTAACATTAATAATACTGTTCTTTGACACATCTTTTCTGCTTGAGTTGGAGGTAGGTTGGTTGAAAATCATGAGATTTTATGATGACAGCTAGATTGAAATAAATATCAGGGACAATAAAGTGTCAGGAGGAAAACTTATGCATTATTTAAACACAGGAGAAAGTAAAAGAAAATCAATCAAACAGTTTGGGATTCACTAATTTCTTTACAAGGTATGATACAAATGACATTTCTTCTGTGATTCAGCAGCAAATGTGCTATATGTATTGAGCCAATGATCTGTTAATCACTCTCTCAGTATCTATGGGGATTTCTAACAATTAGATTTTCATGACATACAACTGTATGTTAACAATCATTCTAGACATTTAGAGGTGTAAGAAAGAGAGAGTTTCAAGTGAAATATTTGTGCACTCAGATGGGAACTGATCAAATGTCACTGTTTAACGTTTATCGTTGCTGTGAAATCAATGATACAGATTAAGGAGGGTCTGTCTCTTTTTGGCACATCTTAGCTGGATCATTACAGATACCATGGATCTATCACATCTGTTATGACTAGGAGGTTAGTTATATTTTGTCTGGTAATGAAATTTTTTTTTACATTTTGATAAAAAAAGAATAAGAAATAATTGTTACTGATCTGAACAATTTTAGATTAAAAAAAACAACATTAAAGTTGGTACAGTGCTATGGCTACAAAATTGCAAATGCATCACTGTAATTAGAAAAGCGATAAGGAGCTGATGATAATTTCTTTTGATTAATCATTTCTCGATAATGCATTTCCCAAGTAAACATTAGCTGTTCTAATTTGTTCTGAAGTATACATAATTTCAAATCTAATTTAATTTTCTTCCCAACTGTTTCATAGGAATACAGAAGTTGTATAGATTCTTATAAAATTTTGGATATACATGTATTATCATTGCATGGCATTTGTGTTGTGTGTCCAACCACAGGAAGACCAAGGAGATACTGTAGAATGAAAACTAAGTGCATCTTTGGTGTTTGATGCCATTCTTCATTGTATTGCCCTGTCCATGGATAATATAAATGCAAAGAAAATAATGAAAAACAGAGAAACCAGAAATTTTAACAGATTAGTACAAACTCAGTAGGATTTGCTGCTTTATGAAATTGCACAGATTTTTAGCTCACCTGAGCCATAGGTTTAATTGTTGATTGATTGATTATTTATTGCTTTCCGCCACACTCAAAAATTTTTCAGTTATCTGGTGGCATCCAGTTTTTGTTGGTGGAGGAGAGAACCCAGATACAATGTACCTGGGAAGAGACCACCGACCTTCTGCAAGTAAACTGTCAAACTTGCTCGCATAACGCCACGGCCAAGATTTGAACACGCGCTGACAGAGGTGAGAGGCTTTGTGATTTTGAGCCCGATGCTCTAACCACTCGGCCACGGAGGCCCCTCATAGGTTTAACTGAGCTATTTTGATGAAAGTTTTCTGTTGTTAACATTTTCATCAACTTTTCCACATTTTCAATTTGTTCTCTAGAGCCACCATGCCCATTTCAACAACACTTTGCACCAATATAATTTTGAAAATGGGGCCATGTTTAAAACTTGATCAGAAATGCCAAAAATATGTACAAGAACATTTCCTTATATATCATAAATTCAGATATCTTCAAACCATGACCCCTTGGATCAGAATGGGACCATAACAGTAGTTTACAGTTTTCCATTGAAATACATAGGTAGAAATGTTTGAAAATCTTCTAGAGAATCACCGAGGTGCAGTGGTCAAATTAATATGCAAGCATCCTTATATACTGCAGATTCAAATTCAGACCACTATTAACTGGGTTCAGGATGACATTCCAATTAGAAGTTCTTACATAGAGATATGTAACAAATATCTATGAAAATCTTAAGAAGCACAAGGGCTTTAAGGATCAGACTGAAATGCAAGCATCCTCATGTAGTGTAGATTTAAATTTGTTCAAACCATGACACCCAGGGCCAGGGTAGGACCTACAACTATAAGAGATTAAAGTTTTAGATAGAAATATATAGGACTAGTCTCAGAAAATAATTTCAAGAACTACAGGGAACAATTGGCCAAATTACTGTGGAAGCACTGTAATGACATCTGAGAACAGAATGAGGCTGTACTAGGAGATATGATTGTACAGAGAAATGAAATGACTATCTTATAAAAATATCAAACACCACAAAGATGCAAGAGGTCAAATCAATATGCAAACATCTTCATGTAGTGTTTGTTCAAAGCATGTAGTGTCACAAAGGAGTTTAGGGGTTCAATCTGTCTTTTTAATATATCAGCATCTTTATATAGTGTAGATTAAATTTGTGTAAAATGTGGGTCCATAATGGGGTTAAAAATTTTGCACTTATAATGCCCTAATATTACCAGTCTTGATTATTCCTGTATGAACAAGGTGACTTAGGTGAGTATTGTGTCAATGGGTCTCTTTTTATGAAAATGAAGGTCAATGTTAGAAAAGTCAAGATTATTTAAAAATGTTAGTAATTAATGAAAATGCAAGGAAAAACACATATAAGAATACTAGTTCATAAACATGGAATTTTTCTCATCATATTACAATTGAATATTACGTGTATTTCACACTGGTTTAAAGCCATATTTTGCTGCTCCAAGTACTTAAGTGAATTGAAGGAATTGACATTTGCCCAGTTTTAAATACACCCATATTACAAGGGTGACTATAAAATGGGGACCAAAATTTCCCTGTTTATTGTAGCTATATGCTCTGTGCAGAGATATATTGGCATGAAACAGTGAGAATACAAAATTTAGTACTACTCTAATTGCATCACTATAAGTCTACTCACACAAAATGCTAGCGTGATAATGATTTAGTCAATAACAGTTTGGGGACTATTGTGAAAGCATACATTGTGATGATATATGCTCTTAATTTTAGAAGAAAGGAAAATCAATCATAGGTCTCAAGAGTGGAAAAACAATTATAAAGCCACATTTTTTTTGCTAGGAATTTTCAAAACTGAAATGTCATATAGTTTGAACTGAACTGTGACTTTTAAAGATTAGTACTTCAAAATACTAAAATAATCATGAGGATACAGAATATTGATGCTCTGCTTCAAACCCTTGACTTGAGCTTTTCTACAAAATTGAATTGAAACTGAGTAAACTCTATAATTCACAAATATTAATGGGAAAAAAATAATCCATTTTGGGTGAGAAAAATTTTGCCTATTAGGATGAATACTTCAGTCAGGAACTCAGCAATCTTTGTACCTGATTGAAATATTTGACCCTGGGGATGAAATATCCTTAGTCCAACATGAGTACTCATAATGGATTCTTCAGATTTTAGATATAGTATAGATTTGGGAGCCATACAGTAATAACTATCTATGTGTAAACTTGTCAACCATCCCTTTATGTAAAGTGATATGCTTCAAATTTTGAGGTCAGAAGGTCAAAATCCAAGGTAATAATGACTAGGATAGCATGACATCACAAAATATCTGTGGTAAGGGGAAGACACCTATAGATTTTGAGGTCAAAAGTCAAGGGCACAAAGAGAGAGAGAGAGTAAAATTTAGATTGTTCAGCCTACTTACTTAATTTATAGTACAAAGGCAAGTAAGTTTAAAGAAAACTACATGTGGGCAATCACATATATTATTGACATGATGACATAGCAGGGCCTGGATTACTTTCACAGTTTTTAATGTTGTTCAGAAAAATTCATTCTTTGAAATTCACAATGGGATTTACAACTGTTAATTACAAATAGAATGTGTATAACTCCAGTGACAAGAAAAGCTTTACATGAAAGTTGAATACTGCTATTGTTTTTGCAATGTTTAGAACTTGTTTGAAAGATTGACTTCATAACTTCTTAAGACATGGTCAAAAAGGCTTGACATGAGGTCTTTTATTGGTATATATTGTAACAAGGGCAAAAAATAAAGACATGCCATTCAGATTCATCACTTTGATGAATGCCTGTGCAGCTTTATTTGGACATTTTGAGCAGTTTCAGACACCCTTGATTGATTATCTACCGTGAGGATATAGATCTGGCTGTGGGTTGATTGCTAGACAGTGAGCACAAGTATGGGGGTGCTTGAACAATCGTCTGTTGAAGGACTAGATGTCAAATAATATTCCCTGCTGATCAGACTTTATATATTTCTTTGCAGCTATGTCTTTTTATTCTTCTAATATTGTTGGCCTGTCTTGTAATATAATAAAAAAAGCCTAATATACGAATTGTTTTTATGGCCAAGATGGCTAATAAGTTGTGAAGGATAGAGAAGAGAGTCAATAAACATGTTCTTCATCATCTCCTTATTGCCACTGTATAGATGTTTTGGTACTTTTGCAGTAAATTATTATTTTCCAACCCATAAACATTAGAAAGGTGCACATTAATTTCAAATTTTTCAATAAAAGATTCCTGAAATATCTTTTAAAACATGTTGCACAACCACATTGCTATAGTAACTTTTTACGTTCATTGATTGTTTTCAGTAGTGTGTGTGTGTGTGTGTGTGTGTATCAAATCATATCATATCATATGTAGAAGGTTTTTGTGTTGTCTTTTGCTCTGGAACCAGATGGGATGAAAACTAATCCAAGTAATATGTGATTTGTGGTTTTCTTGAGAAGATGACAGTTGGAGACATATCCTTGAAATTATAGTTTTGATGGTCTTGTCTTTGTTCATTTACACCCAGATTGAATAATGCAGAACTCTTGTGAGACCAATCATAAATGATCACAATCAAATTATGGACAATATTCTAGAAATAGTGAGCTGTATATGATATAACTACATAAAAATCAATAAACATGATTTGAAAATATAATTTTATCCCCAATTTCAAACCTTGTTCTTTTTTATATTTCAGTATGGATGGAGCTGATCTGTGCTTTGAGATTGTCAAACGAGCTTCCATGGGCTTTGTGTACAGTGAAGCTGTTGCAAGGTGTGACCTTGAACGAGACAATGAGAGTTCAGTGCTCAAATATTTCCTAGTATATCCAGTTACTATTAGAATTCTTTGAATTCAGAAATTCTTAGAAATTTGATTTTCAATGAAAAATGATGTGGATTCTGTTCATTTAGATGCCAAAATCAACTGTTCTTTTGTTGTAAAATTGTGGCTATTGATTGAATTGTATGTTTATTGGGCTTTTTGTTTAATTCTTCAAGAACATTTTTGTTGTATTTTAGAAGTGTATCTGAAATGAATTAGATCCAGTCAGAGTCATGGGAAAATTAAATTTGCAAATTTTAAAGCTAAGAGTTGAAACATAGTATTAGCTTTTATTTGGTTGTAAATTATTGGTAAAGGGTACCTAGAAAATACTGAACTCAGTCAAATTTAGCTTTGCTATGATACTTTGAATAAAAATATGACAATATTTTGAATAAAAATATCACAGCCAAACTGAATCTTGTGGAGATTAAAAAAATACATATGTGAACCATGCTGACATATAATGATACAAAACATCCTTACAGTGTGCTTTAGTGAACCTCTTTATAATTTCAGCCATTACTTGAAACAGATTCTTGATGCCTTAAGGTATTGCCATGCCAACAACATCATACATAGGGACCTCAAGCCACACTGTGTATTACTCGCCAGCAAAGAGAATTCTGCCCCAGTCAAGCTGGGGGGCTTTGGCGTGGCCACTCAACTCCCCGAGTCCGGCATGATATCTGGGGGTAAGCCTCTGAGTTAATGATACGATGACATTTCTAATTTTTATTTGACCATTCTTAAATGAACATGAATTATTTATTAAGATCTCATTTTGAAAATCAAAACAAAACTCCATTATGGGTGTATGCTTCAAAACTTGAATATTTTATTCATATAATTGCATATTCTTTATGTTCACTAAATGTAGCACATTCAAAATTTTGTGCAATTTGAGCTGATGCGTCTTTTGGCATAATCTAGAATTACTGCATACATCATGTATGATAATGGATAGCTAGAGAATTTGATATTCTGGCATAACCATAAATTAGCACTCTTGATTCAGTGTCGAAATAAAAATGTAAATTTTCTTTAAAATTATTACAGCAACAGAATTAAGAAGTGAAACAATGTCTACCCTAGCGATAGGTTATATTAACAAACTTGCACATTGAACAATAAAAATTGATGTATTGAAGAATTCATTTTCTTAATAAATGCTGTATATGGGGACAAGTGAGTAGGAGAGTGCCTCACTTTCATGAGCTCGAATGGATAATTCACAAGAAGCATGTTAGTTATGCTTGACTTGCTAACAATGCAGGATCCGGCTGTAATATGCATCCTAAACATTTCAATACCCATAAGTAAAACTAATACTGGACAAGTAATTTTTTGATCTCCTGAATTTCAATGAATACATTTCTCTTGCATCTTATTCTTCAAGCACAGTTTTGCATGTTTGGCTGATTAATTTATGTGATGTAATTTCTGCAAAATTGGACACACAAGTCATAAACAGCAAGCAATTCATTAAGTGTAATTTGGTACTATATCATATGAATTATGGATTATTTGCATTCTCTTTTGAGGGAAACAGTGACCTAATTACCTGAGTAGTGCATGTATCACCTGTTTAGTTCTATTAAACTATTAAGAAATTATCTAAAGTATGACTTTTATATTCAAAATAAGAATTGTATTAAACTGTATAGATTGCAAGACATAGCTGTTTGTATTCCTTGATACATGATACAAATGTAGATTAAGCTTTGATATACCTCGAGTTGTAAATGCTTTGTTTAAAATATATACTATGCTTTTTTAAAATGGCAACTGTTATGTTTTGTGAGATTTTCAATACTTGTATTACCCTTTGATTACAATATGAGATCTCTGCTGTGTTTTACATATACACCAGTGCTATGTACAGCTTAACCCGAATGTTGTACTCCTTGATTGCTAATGTACAGTTTAACCTGAATGTTGTACCCCTGATTGCTAATGTACAGTTTAACCTGAATGTTGTACCCCTGATTGCTAATGTACAGTTTAACCTGAATGTTGTACCCCCATGTGAACAAGTACAACAGTGTTAAAGTAATGTATGAGCCAGAATGTTGTGTCCTATGTGTACAGGTTACACCAGTGCTGATATACAGTTTAATCTGAATGTTGTGCCCCCTGTTTACATGTACACTAGTGCTACTGTATATTTAATATTTAACCTGAATGTTGTATCCTCTATTTATATGTACACGATCACTGATATACAGTGCAGCCTGTATGTTTGGCCCGCTGTTTTGATGTTGTATGACTATGACATTACAGATGTGGAAATAGTGCATGGGTTGGAACCCTGGTTTGATCTGAGAAATGATATAGTTGGTGAGCTCTCTATATATAGCTGTGTGGCAGATAATGGTAGAGGCTACTAACACCTTACACTCAGGGTTCAACATTAAGGCACATTCAGTGGTCATACTAAACTTGTATCAAGATAGACCAACTGGTGTGGTGTTGAATTGTCAATAAAACAAGATTCTCTTGGGCTGAGGGGTTTTTGTATGTGTGTGTGTGTGTATTTCTTTTTATTTAGATATATATTACATTGTTTGATTCAGTCGTCTGATCTATACCTAGTAGATGTGAATAATGAAACTTGGCTGTAAAATTTGCTGGATTAGAACTAATAACTGATTTAATGACTAAGACAGTAAGATCTCTTAAAAATAGTCTTGACTTTTAGATTTTTTTTTTTAAATCCCAGTTAGCCATAATAAATGAGAAAAGTTTCTAGAGGAGATTTTACTTTCTTGTCCAAATTACTCTGTTTGCTACTTCTGTTCGAAGCACTAAAAAATGGTTCCTCATTTTATTTCTATTCATTCAAAGGTTCAATCCAAATAGTAAAATACAAGACTTGGATAATTCATATAATAAGCACATGTTGATTTGGAACTAGGTAAATGAAAGATACAGAAAGTTAAGGGATATATGTGGAAAAAGTAAAAATTAAACTCCCTGTGGAAAGAAGAGTTCAAATCCAGCTAAAATTATTCTGCATTCATACTAATTCCTTATTGGAAGGATTTACATTTTGTACTGCTAGTTTATGTTTAGGTCAGTCTTGGGTAGGGTTTATTGATTTCAAGACATTTTTGTTTAGATGTAAAAAAAAAAAAAAATAATAATAATAATAAAATTAAAAATAAAAATAAAATAATGTTGAACCCTGAAACTGCTTAGATTTCTCACAATTGTACACAACCACCCTGCATATCAGGTATCCTAGTACATCATCAAAATGGAAGTATCAAACAATGGTCAATTTGGAAGCTGTATGGTGCATGGAGAATACAGAAGAATCTTATCATCAAAATTAATTGACTTGTGATTTACTTGATGGTCGTTTATGCTGTGCTCTGTAAATGCCCATCAATCTCTACAGGAGAATAGATGAGCAATAATGGCTAAGCATTGATATATTTGAATAAAGTATCAGTGATTTGTAGAGGAACAATGCCTGTTACTCCTTTACCTTGTGAATTGCATCCCAAATGACACTGGAAGGGTGAGAAATTTGGTCATAATACACATGTGCTGAAATACCTGATTAAGGAAGCAAAAAATAGTGATGTATGCTTCATCAGTGAACATATCATTAAGCATTCTACAGTATCAAAGGTCACTCCAGGTTCCATGCATTTTGTATATGTCTCATATGTCTGCTTTAAATAGATAAAGTTTATCTTTTTTTTTCAGTATCATTTTTTTCTCTCTCGTTTTACTTAGCTTGTGGTTACTTTGATAGCTAATAGCATCTTGTGTAAATGCTTTCGTAGCAGGCTTTTTATCAGTTATGTGCAGCATTTTGTAATGAGCTTATCATAATATCCATATGTACAATGTTACTACAGTAATATATATCATACTGACTTGTCTTGTAGCTACTATATATTGTGCAGTGTGCTTTTTATCAGAAAACCAGATTTTTTTTCTTTAAGTCACAGTCCACTTTCGCTATTCAATGTTAAATTCTGTCAGATTGATAACTAAGAGAGGAGGGGGGGGGGGGGGGGGGGGGGGGGGCTCAATAGAGAAATGGAAAAAAAATTTAAAGAAATGATTCTGACAAGAATTTTGATAAATATAGTGTATATACTTTAAGGGCTGGGAATTCTGACAGAAGTGAAAGTAAAATGTGTATATAAAAAAAATTTACAATTTTGAAAAAAAAAACAATAGAGAAATGGAAAAAAAAATTAAAGAAATGATTCTGACAAGAATTTTGATAACAAGCTTTTTAGCTTCAACTGTTAGAAGTTACATTTTTTTGGTAAAAATATCTACAGGGGTGTGTTAATTGCTGTCAAACATAATTATATATTTACATTTCCAATGTTTTTGCCTTTGATATCTTTATAAATTGTAATGATAGGCATTTCCTCATGAATGCTCTGCAGTTTTAAACAATAAAGAAATAAATTTCATTTTAGCAAATACACAAGATTATGAACTGTGGTGCTTCATGCCAGTGTCTGTTGTTAAGCAGGTTTAGACATTTAAGAAAAGGACTAAAATAGACATACTATATTGTAAAGATTTATATGTACATTTGTTCACAATTGCAATGCTTTCATTAGGAAATGGTTATCATTACAATTTGTAACGAAATTTGTAAAGATATCGAAGGCAAAAATATTGAAAATGTAATATTGTGCTAATGAATACAGAACTACTTGATAAATATAGTGTATATATTTTAAGGGCTGGGAATTCTGACCGAAGTGAAAGTAAAATGTATATATAAAAAAAATTTACAATTTTGAAAAAAAACCCATGAAGGTATGAATTGCAATGCTTTATGCCAGCATACTTTTCATGAAGTGCTAATACTCTCATGTATTTTCAAATTAAATTTATTTCTTAAATTTACACATATTTCATTGTGGACAGCTTTAAAATAATTTCTGGCTATTTTCATGGTTTCTTGTCTTTTAAACCTGTTTTCATGCAATTTCAAATAAAATTTTTATGTCCATTTTCTGTAAATGGCAAGGTAATTTTATTTTAGTTTAAATGTGTTGGTTTTGGACTACTGTGAAAATAACCAAATTAAACTCTAGTGAGGAGGTTGTATTTTGAAGTATAAAATATTTGATTTCTGCAGGTTTTTTGTACTTCTTTTTGGTATGGTAAGATACTGAGGTGATATGGAACATGCTTTCTGAGCTATGCTGTGTTTTACTGAATTTAAAAAAAAAAAGTCTACAGATTTATTAGGATGTTTCTTGTAATGTGCACACAAGTTAAGACACTATTGTTTAAAAATTTAAATAATTTCATATTCATTTAATGCTATATACAAATGACCGATGTTTTACTGAAATTTGAATGCATTCTGTAGATTTCTTACTTTTGATTTAATTATTTTGGCTGAAAGTTCATTAATAATGTATGTTAATGATCAATGATTTTAGTATTGTAATTTTAACATTAGTGATATGCAAATCAAAAGCCATATTTAAGACACTGTATCCAATTTTTACAGGTCGGATTGGCACCCCCCAGTATATGGCTCCTGAGGTGGTGCGGCGAGAGCCATATGGCAAACCAGTGGATATATGGGGCTGTGGAGTCATGCTCTTCATCCTCCTGGGTGGCTACTCACCATTTGTTGGCACAAAAGACCACTTATTTGAACAAATAATCAAAGGCAGCTATCATGTATGTAAAAACTATTCTACCTAGCTTTAAATCTTTAGAGGTATTGTTATAACACTGCATTTCAACAAATTAAATCTTAGTGTTTTGTTTAAACCAGCACACCTTTTTCATTTACAACAGAGTGGTCTATTTTTATAAGAACAGCCCATCCACCACTGTGGCGCTATTTGAGTATCCACTGTGGTACTGGTATAGCCGAAATGTCTGTAAAACATTGCTTCATGGATAAAGCACTGGAATTAATTATTATGATGATGTTTAAGGTGGTCTGCCTTTTCCATCATGGCAAGTGCATCTTAATTGCCACAAGTGTTGTGCTAATGGCAGGGCACATCAGTGGTGTCCTATTGTAAGAGCAGGAATTCTAGAGTTATGATCATGTAATCAGACCACATTTACCACTTTAGCGGTGCTTTTTAGGCAGTGGCAACTGTATCTTGACTGCAAAGCATTTGCATGGTAGCAGTATTAACGAACTTGTGCACGATGTGAATTCAGTTGGAGTGTCAGCACCAGTGTAGGTGATGATGTGGCTTGTGTACTTACTTCACAGTGGCACAAAGTTAATGGTGTTTATAATGGAGAAAAAATAAGGTTTACTTACAGTCTATATAATATAAAAAGTGTTTTTATAAATTTGTTGTCAGGTAAAAAGGATAAACAAAACAAACTGGTCATTTCCCATCATTTTCTCCCAGATGGCTAAAAAATCTAAATTTTTCTTCACTGTAGTATGGGCTGTAGACATTGAAGACAATCAGATGAAGATATGTTAATTAATTTGGTACTAAGTTGCAGAGAGCTCCATTAGAATAATGTGACCAAAATATAGTAAAGCTCTGTCTAGCTCAGAACTAATATACCTTGTCAATTGTGGGAGATGTATTGTGACTAAAAATTAGGTTGTGGTCAATTAAGAATCATTTGACTAATTATAATCAAGTTCTATTTAGCTCATAATTGATGCCATATTTTGGCCATATTTTGATATATCAGTACTTACAGAAAATATGCTATTTTGTTCCGTATTCAGAATAAGCCAAAAATACTGAATGTACACTGTCTGGTTATAAAAAAAATATCATACACCCCTTTTTGGTAATCTTTGGCTTTGTTGTTGTAAACCCCTTTTCCTCCTTTTCACTCCTCTGCAAAATTTAGAAAAGTGAACCTGACTTAAATAATAGAATTAATTTTGGTTGGCTCATATATCAGACTTAACACCACAAGTACAAAATTTTAAAACCAACAATATATTAAGATGTATGATTAATCTTTGCATTTCTGATTCTACTTATCTACCAGTCTTAGTGTGACGACACATGTATATCTTGTTACCTGTGATGAAATGTGTGTGCTGTATTTGGAATTGTTTGTGTAGAAATTATATAATACAGGTGTACAAATGAAAAGTTCATGCCACTTCTTCTTCAGATGAGAAAACAATGGCTCAATATTTCTAACTATGCAAAAGATTTAATCAGTCGGATGTTGGAAGTGGATCCAGAAAAACGGATAACTGTGGAAGAAGCTATACAACATCCATGGATTAAGGTATTATATAACATGAGTAAGTCATTTTCCAACATGTCATTGATATTAAGATGGAAGGGAATGGGGGAGGGGGAGAAGGGGGGGGGGGGGGGGGGGTTAGAAGTACTAAGTGAAGAAGATGAAAACAGTACTGGCAATGTTTAACATGTAAATGTGTAAATGGTGATTCAGTAATATGGTTTGTACTTTAATTGCTAGGATTGAGTTGTGCCAACATTTTTTACTGTCTTTTATCAGGAAGTTTAAGTGGTAAATCATGATTTGTTCTTGAAGTAATGTATCACAAAGGACATAGCTGTCCATGGTTTTGGTTAAATGATATTTGTGTAATGACTTGCAAGTAATAAAAATACATTAGATTTATATACAGCACTAATGGTAAAGAGTGTATTTTTTTTTTTTTTTAAAAAGCATTTTGTTTTAAATTAATTAAAGGAATGGCATAGTAAGAACTTGATAAATTACAGTCAGTTGAAAATTTGCATTTATTTGGATGACCTTTTTATGTGAAAATGTCTTCATTGTAAAGGGATTTAAAAAAAAAAAATCTTGTTTTTGAAATTTAGTAGAAATTCAGTATATTTAAAAAACATGTAAAGTACAGCCCAACTGTTACAATAATTAATGAAAAACTTAGAGTTTGTTTTGAGAAAAGTTTTTCCATTTCCACTGAAATACACTAGTCCATTACTTGTTATGCAATGTAGACCTATCCAGACTACATTTTTTTGGGTTTTTTTTTTGTTTCTTCTTTTGTGGTTCATTTGATCAATTTTACAGCCATATTGCATGACAGATTATTTTACCTTCATTCTTGTTGTAAAGCAGCCCCTCTTGGGTGAAATGTTTGGAGAGAAACATCAATATTATCAATTGTATCTTCTGATGAATCATTAATCTGACAAAAGTGCATCAGTATTAATTAAAAATATACTCAAGTATGGAAATTAACAAGTAAGATTAAGGTTTAAAAAACCCCACAATGTATTTCATTCTGTTTGTATTGTTGGGAAATTTGCAGAAGGTTTTGACTTCTCTAGTACTTGTGACAATGTATTTTGAATGCAGGGCATCATTAGCAAGTTGAATACTATACTCTCTAGAAACACAGAAAACACAGGTATGTGTGGATACTTAGGAATATTTCAGATTTGACTTCCTTTTGTAGGAGAGAGGAAAAATTCCCAAGGTTCATCTGCAAGAGACAGTGGAGGAATTAAAGAAATTCAATTCCAGGAGGAAATTGAAGGTAAAATAGAAAAAAAAAATTATTGTGTCAAGTGGAAATTGTATAAAGTTGATATAATTTTCTTTGAAAGATTTGCAGGGAGTGCTGTGTAGCATATTCTGGTTTTAATATAAAATAGTATTACAACCAAGTGCATATATTTTGTTTGTGTCATTGAAAGACTACATGATGTTATACTCAGTAGAGTCTTGTACAGCCTGCTTGATATTATACTATGTAGAGTCTTATACAGCCTACATGATGTTATACTCGGTAGTGTCTTATACAGCCTACAAGATGTTATACTCAGTAGTGTGATATACAACCTATGTGATATTATACTCGGTAGAGTCTTGTACAGCCTACATGATATACTCAGTAGTCTTATATAGCCTACATGATATTATACTTAGTAGAGTCTTATACAGCCTACATGATATTATATTCAGTAAAATCTTGACCCTACCTGGTCTCATAAATGCTTGCACTAATTCTCGTTTAATTAAAGGAGAACCCACACAAATACCTGTAAGATGTCTGAAAAATTTCAAAAGTTAATGTAGTAATAAATTTTTTATTGAAAATATGCTAGTACCTGTCTGATATGACAGCTCTGTGTTCTTAGATAAAGATGCCTAAATTAACCTGTCTATTTCAAATTGCATGTTATAGTAACTCACTTTTGTGGTGGAAGTTCCAGTACTGTCATTGCTAATGGTGCAAATTCCCTGAATCTGCTTTCAAGAAATAGCCAGCAATATTACCATCTAGACTTGCAATACGTTTGGTTTTGAAGACAACATTGCTTAGCATAAGCTTGAGGACTAAATGCTTAACAAGTTCCATGGTTTTTTTTAATTTAGATGTTTGCTTATTGATTATTAATACAAAATTACCAACATAAAATTTTACTTTTCCCCCCAGATTTCAACAGCTAGCACTACCCATATTAACTCAAGAAATGTCATATCTTTCAAGATTTCCTGATCTTCCCAATATTTTGGCCAAGGAATGAAAAACCAGCTGACTTTAAATCCCAAAGCATTAAAACCTGCATTATCTGTATAAAACTCTAAAATACAACCATCCTGCCATAACTTTTCTGGGAAAAACATTATACCATTAAAGTCCTCAAGGAAAATAAACCAAATTCCAAGGTCACTCTTAATATCTGAAGTCAACTGAATATGGTGAAACAATATAAAAGGTCCCACCATTGCATCGTAAAATTTTCAGATAAATGCCCCACCTGATCTGATTTACAAAAGAAACTGAGGCTTCTAACTAATGATTGCAACTCCTTAAGTGTGACTCTCTCTCTAACCAGGAAGTTAACAATGACCTTCAGATTATGGTGTAGTATTTGGGAACGGGAGGGGCTATTCTAAAAGGACCTATAGCTAAAGTTGTTCTGAACATTTGACTGAAATGGTTTTTGTGTCTGTGCCATTGGATTATTTGCTTTTTGAAGACGAGTAGAAATGGGATGGCCCCACTGCATTTCAATCAGCTATGCAAATAAAAGCACTGGGGTCTATTATGAAGACCCTGGAAATTAAAACTGTATCACTTCATATTCCCTGTTTGTTTGGAAAAACTTGAACCTCTCGCCCCAGAAGTTGATCTAACAGTTGACATGTATATAAGCCAAAACATTGTCAATATCGCCCCATGAGATAATAGGGTTTTGGCTTCGCCTTAGTCTAAACTGTTCATCTTTGATCTTCCAGCTCATAGAACACCACCCCTTGCTATCCCAAATCTAACATCATGCATGTACTTTAAAAGGTCTTAAACAACCTGGGTGAGGTGCAGAGTAAATGCTACTGTAAATGATAAAAGCATCAGTCTACTTTTCTATTGAATTGATTTTGACATTGGATTGAGAATTTTCCCTAGTAATGAGCTCCCCCTTATCATTAAAATAAATTCTCTTGTACATGGTATCATTAAAGGATGTATTCTATAGAAGCAAGGCAATATCAATATAAGCAGAATTGACTAGTTTAGTTCTGATGCTATTGGAGACATTGCTTGACAGAGTTGAGTAGGCAGAGTCCACTCAAATAGGGAATTCAAAGGAGGCATATTGATCTGAGTGGACTTGTTCTCAGTTGTCTGAACAACATGTGTGACTTGTTGACTGAGTCAACTGGATTCTGGTCTTTTCCTGCTTTTGAAACCCACCCCTCGAATAGTAGTTACTTCCCCTTGCCAGCCTTGGTGAGTTGGTGGGGTTAATGTCATTGTGCCTGTTGCCTAACTCCCAGTTGCTTCCCCTTGTCCTTGGCCCAATTGGGGTGCAGCAATTGTACTCTCTTGGGTGGCATTCCAATGTTAATTTAAATGAAATGTACAAGTGTAGACAGCGATAACAATATATTATGCTGGTAATTATGTGATCACAGTAAAGCATGTGCGTATCGTTTGCAAAATATCATAAGTACACAATCCACTTCCATCCACATTAATTTATGACTTAAAATGGCATTATTTACTTCAAAACTCTTTGAAAACCATGCTTAAGTAAATGATAGAACAGTATCAAAATCACAAAGCAAAATTGCACGATATTTTTTGCGAATATTTCTCTGGATCTGCACTTTTTAAGATCTGTGTCGAAAAGAATGCATATAGCAAACCTGTAACCCTTTATATAGGACATCGATGAAGCCATCTGAGTCTGACTCATGTAAGTGCAGCCTATGTCCACAAGCAAAATATTTTTCTTTTAAAATAAAGGCATCTATTTTGTATGCACTAATAGATGCTAATATATAATTGTTGGTGACATTTTACATACAATTCACTTGCACTCTGTATCACTTCTACAAAAAATCTTAGAGTTTATTACCATGTCTGTTTTAAAGTTAATATATTTTGATACCATGTCTATTTTAGAATTGTATATTTTGATAGTTCTTGTTGCTGCAAGTAAAAATATAAAGTAATTTAAAGTGGTGAACAGCTTACATGATATTATACTCAGTAGAGACGTATATAGCCTATATGATATTATACTCAGTAAAATCTTATACAGCCTACGGGATATTACACTCAGTAAAGTCTTATACAGCCTACAGGATATTATACTCAGTAAAGTCTTATACAGCCTACATGATATTATACTCAGTAGAATCTTACAGCCTACATGATACACTCAGTAGAGTCTTATACAGCCTACATGATATACTCAGTTGTGTCTTATACAGCCTACATGATATACTCAGTAGAGTCTTATACAGCCTACATGATGTTATACTCAGTAGAGTCTTATACAGCCTACATGATATACTCAGTAGTGTCTTATACAGCCTACATGATATACTCAGTAGTGTCTAATACAGCCTACATGATATTGTACTCAGTAGAATCTTACAGTCTACATGATATACTCAGTAGAGTCTTATACAGCCTACATGATATACTCAGTAGAGTCTTATACAGCCTACATGATATTGTACTCAGTAGAATCTTATACAGCCTACATGATATACTCAGTAGAGTCTTATACAGCCTACATGATATTGTACTCAGTACAGCCTACATGATATTATACTCAGTAGAATCTTACAGCCTACATGATATACTCAGTAGTGTCTTATACAGCCTACATGATATACTCAGTAGTGTCTTATACAGCCTACATGATATTGTACTCAGTACAGCCTACATGATATTGTACTCAGTACAGCCTACATGATATTGTACTCAGTACAGCCTACATGATATTATAGTCAGTAGAATCTTACAGCCTACATGATATACTCAGTAGAGTCTTATACAGCCTACATGATATACTCAGTAGAGTCTTATACAGCCTACATGATATACTCAGTTGTGTCTTATACAGCCTACATGATATTGTACTCAGTACAGCCTACATGATATTGTACTCAGTACAGCCTACATGATATTATACTCAGTAGAATCTTACAGCCTACATGATATACTCAGTAGTGTCTTATACAGCCTACATGATATACTCAGTAGTGTCTTATACAGCCTACATGATATTGTACTCAGTACAGCCTACATGATATTGTACTCAGTACAGCCTACATGATATTGTACTCAGTACAGCCTACATGATATTATAGTCAGTAGAATCTTACAGCCTACATGATATACTCAGTAGAGTCTTATACAGCCTACATGATATACTCAGTAGAGTCTTATACAGCCTACATGATATACTCAGTAGTGTCTAATACAGCCTACATGATATTGTACTCAGTAGAATCTTACAGTCTACATGATATACTCAGTAGAGTCTTATACAGCCTACATGATATACTCAGTAGAGTCTTATACAGCCTACATGATATTGTACTCAGTAGAATCTTATACAGCCTACATGATATACTCAGTAGAGTCTTATACAGCCTACATGATATTGTACTCAGTACAGCCTACATGATATTATACTCAGTAGAATCTTACAGCCTACATGATATACTCAGTAGTGTCTTATACAGCCTACATGATATACTCAGTAGTGTCTTATACAGCCTACATGATATTGTACTCAGTACAGCCTACATGATATTGTACTCAGTACAGCCTACATGATATTGTACTCAGTACAGCCTACATGATATTATAGTCAGTAGAATCTTACAGCCTACATGATATACTCAGTAGAGTCTTATACAGCCTACATGATATACTCAGTAGAGTCTTATACAGCCTACATGATATACTCAGTTGTGTCTTATACAGCCTACATGATATTGTACTCAGTACAGCCTACATGATATTGTACTCAGTACAGCCTACATGATATTGTACTCAGTACAGCCTACATGATATTGTACTCAGTAGGGAGGCATACATCCTACATGATTCATACTGAATAGAATGGAATATGTGAAAGATCTAATGGGTATTATTTTATAATTTAATTAATTCCAAGCTTTCAGATTTGCAGAGATCCAAATATCCCTCTTCATGTGTCCTTGACATGAAAATAACATTTAATTTTTGCAACATCAGACCAAAACTAAATAGGGAATGAATAGATTATTCAATTTTATAATGACATAACTATTGTCTTTTTTTTTCAGTCAGTGGGATGCTTTTGTTACCTTAGAAGTACATATGGAGGGCTCTGTGAAAAATTGTACTTCTCAGGTACCTAAAGCAAGGTATTGACTGAGAAAATGTCAATACTTGTATATTATTGGTATTCATTTGTTAAAAAGAAATGAAATAAAATGAGATACTGATGCTTTCTTTGACCAAACACCAGGTGAATTTGGATTACCATGGTGATGATTGTCATCTATCATAATAAGAAAATCTAGAAATGATTGATTGCTTTTTCACTGAAGAAATTTTGCCAGCATCATATGGTTAAATAAGCCATTAAGAATACAATAAGGCTGCAGTGGGAAGACCAAGGTCATTCTGTACATCATTAAGTTGTCAAATTCAGGAAATTCTACATCAGGGGTCCAGTGAAATAGTAAATTAAGCTGAAGCTACTTCTGTAATTCATGTAGGGGAAAAGTCTTTTCTGCTAGGATGTACTGACAGACTGTAATTCTGAAAATGTTGTTTGGTGGATGATTTTTGTACAAACACATCTCAATTGTATCATGCAGTTTTATGAATTGCATGTATACAGATAAGTACTTGTACCACAACTTTGAATGTTATCTTGCATTTACTCCAACATACTCACTGTGTACAACTAACCAAATGAAATGTTTAGAATTTTATACAGCAATTGTAGTAAGCAGTCATACAAAACTATCAGGTATAGAGTTCTATGCACATTATGATGACCAGGGGATTTGAATTGCAGTGTACATCAGTGTTATTTCTCTGAAGTTAAAAATCTGTTACAACAAGAAGTGCAGTTGACCTTTGCTGTCTCATAACATGACCCTGGGGAGTTTTGCTATTATGTTCAAAACTTCCTGATGTTCTTTTAATCTTGCAAACAAAGTTGAGCAATTTCTGAATCCAGATAGTGGTTTGTTCCTTTAATGACACTAAAGATACACAAATTCATTTGATTGTATGACAATTTTACAAGGTTTGGACACACTGAAAAAAAAAGTAATGAAAATACAATTTTTTGGGTATCCAGATATTCAATTTCAGTTCCTTCCATTTTAGGGTGCAATAATGGCAGCTGTATCTAGTTCCAAATGGAATACATTTTACAATGATCCAGTTGTTCCTGATATAGCTGAGGAGGAGGTCACTTCTGCTGGTGAGTAATCTCCCCTTATTTTCAACTTAAAAGGAGGTTATTTGTATACTATGAGAAACTCAGTTGCACAAAATGCAAAAGTGATTTGAATTAAAAAGGTTTTGATTTATTTTGAAATGTATATCTCCCCATTTGCATACATATACACGAATACAGAAGAGTTCAATTTTTATGCTTTTAACAGACCAAGCAGGATTGTCAAAATTGCTGCTGTTTCTGTAATTCTCGGTAAATTGAAGTTCATGGGAAATGAAAGTTGTAGCAATACAATTGAATCCTTATAATATTATTTGACTGTGTGTATGAGATTGTGAGGAGGATTCCTATTTCACACAAGGAGCTGTGTCACAAGTATTGGACTCGCTGGAGGAAATGCAGTGTCTGGTAGACTGTACAGGAGAGGAGAAAGACCTCATTGAAAAAGTCTTCCAAGATACCAAACTCCACGCTCTGTTGTTTGTAAGTTAGACAATTTGTTTCATTTACAGTATACTTACATATACTGGTGTTAAACTTGTACCGTTTCAACGTATTTTATTTCTTTATAAAAACACTAACCTTTCAGCTCAAGATAAAAATTATTTATTTATTGATGAATAAATGAAGTCAAATTACAAAATATGATTTAAGAAATAAATGTTTAGGCAGGATGGGATATAAAAGAATAGAAGCCTTTGTTAATTTCTGCACAATAATACAAATGCTTTCATTGCAAACAACCTACAGACATTTATTCCTTAAATAATTTGATGGTAAGGAAGTTATTTAACGGTGATAAAAAAAATTTTTTATTTGCTCTTTATGCATTTTATACTTAGATAACATAAAATAGTACAGCATACAGTCTACATTGTTCATAATTGTACTTAGAGAGTGTACTTCCTAATACCTGTAATATGAAGACGTGTTTATACCTTCAAATAGAGATACAAAAGCTTGCCATACACATGTTATTACTTGTGTATCTATACTCCTTGGAATCATGAATATCATATTCACTTTTTATTTTTTGTACAAGAAGTGCAAATTTGGTAGATTGAAAAAAAGTTATTTGTAATTTCTTAAACAATGAAATGTAACAAGTACCACCATGGCGTCATTTATAGGCTTGAGTCCACTCACTTCTCGCTAAGTTTGTGGTCCCAATTGCCTTTGGCATGAGTGAACCAATTCTTGATTGAAATACACATTTATTAAGTTGGCTTCACTGTTGGGTCAAGTATGGTTTTTTTGATGTGACAAGTCACACACCATGCCATGAAATCCCTGGACAAATGTTTCGTTATACTGTGAATCTTCGGTATTTCAAATGCTGATATCTCAAATACTATGGATATGTCAAAGTGATTCAGAAGTCACAACCACTTACTCTTTAAGTACTTTGCCCTTGATATCTTGAATCCTTGGTTATCTCAAAGTATTTTCTTGATTCCACTGAGTTCAAGATAACAAGGTTTGACTATGTATTAATATTTGTTGCTATTGTCACACCGTGTCTTAGAAATCACTCGACAAATGTTTTGTTATATATTAATATTTGTTGCTATTTTGTGATATTATTAATAGTAACATTTTCTGATGGAACATGTAATAGTTCCGATCTCCAAAAGATTGTTTACTCATTAAATGCATTACAGCAGTTGTGTATTTTTGGCTTCCATCATTCCTTTGTACTACAGCTGTTGGACATACATAATGTTTAATTAGGAATAGTTTTGCCACCAAGTTTGACATCTTTACAAATTGTGATGATAGCCATTTCTTCATGAATATGATGCATTGTGTGTATGAATCTTGATAAATATAGTATGTCTGTTCTAATGGCTGGGAATTCTGACAGAAAAGAAAGCAGAATGTAAATGTAAGAAATTGATTTAATTTCTGAAAATACATGAGGGTATGAACTGCAACACTTCATGCTGGCATACTTCATGAAACACAAACATGCTTCATTTTCAAAAATGACATTCATTTCTTAAATATACACCGCTGAAATTTTGCAATCAACATTCATTACCAAAACATTTTGATTTTGGCCAGTGAATTTTAACAGTAAGAGAGATAACTCAGAAATGAATGACTCAAGTCAAAATCAGATTTTTGAAGTAACAATTCTAACAACTAGAGGTATTTTGAATATTGTACATCATAATTTCACCTTGGTAAATGTAAACACCAACCTTGTGATTTGTAATATTGAATTTTTTATCTCATACACAACCTGTTTTGCTTTTTGAAGTAATCACTGTCATTGATTGCATGCCTCTTTATTGCAGAAATTAGGTGGCTAACGACTTGTTTTGTCAATGCAGTTCATGCATGTGAAAATAATGCATGCCATCAGACCCATTGATATGCATTACATGTGCTATCCAGTGGAGAAATGGAACTTTCAACTCTTTGTTTTTGTAATCAGTTGTGCATTGACACTCTTAGTGAAAGTCATTTGAATCATAGAATAAAACAAATCATTAAGGGAAATGCAAGTAAATAATGCCTGTAACACGAGTAAATAATGACTGTAACACAAGTAAACAATGACTGTAACACAAGTAAATAATGACTGTAACTCAAGTAAAAAATGACTAACACAAGTGAATAATGACTGTAACTCAAGTAAATAATAACTAACACAAGTAAATAATGACTGTAACTCAAGTAAACAATGACTGAAAAACACAAGTAAAAAATAAAAAATGACTGAAACACATGTAAATAATTGCTATAACACAAGAAAATAATTGTACAATACAAAATTAGGTTGTGTCGTCTGTCTTACATTAGCAATTGAACATTTTTAACTTTTTCTTGATAATTACCCATCTAATTCTTTTCAAATTTGATATGAAGCACCATTGGCATAAGAGGACATAAATTGTAGATTTCAGGACTCCTGCACCCCTGGGGCCTTAGAGGTGTGGTAAAAAACTGCTAAAAACTTAATTTTAGAAATCTTCTTTACAACTGTACATCTGTAAGAAAAATTAAATGCATAGTGATGTAGAGCAGGAAGGCCTCTACCAAAACTGTAAATTGTACGATTCCTGGGGTAGAGATTTGACTTCAGAGTGGGTCAAACTTGTGTATAGTGTGTATGTATAAAACTTTCTTTAATGTTGTCAATATTAAATTGAATCTTTACTAAAATTGTAAATTTCATGATCCAGGGGTAGAGGTTTTAGTACTGTCATGGGGACATAATGGTCAGTGATTTATCATTTGAAAGACTTCTGTAAATTTTTCTGATAATATTTGAAGCATGCATTCTGAGAGTATTGCATAAGCAATACATGTCCCATACTGGCACCCCATTAATTGAGAGAATGTACATTTAATGTTTTTTGACCTTGAACTGTGACCTGAAGCATTGGTACCAAGACATCACATTTACCAGTATCAGATTAGTTTGATGTTTCGTTGTTCACACAGTTGACACATGTAGTTTTTATCAGGGTATTCAGAACTCTATAATTCTTAAATTCAATTAATAATCATGTAGCACATATCCTAAATGTCACATAGTAAATTTGGGTTTGATAGCTATAATTATAGATAGAAAAAAAAAACCAAGAAAATTTGGTACTCTTTCATTGTTTGCTTAGTTTGATGCAGCTGAAAAAGCATCAAATCTGGGTCACCATTTTTGCAAAAATATGTTGGGGAAATTATTGTGCAAATTTAGTGTGTACACACTGATATAATATTCATAACTGCATTTTAATTATTTATAAAGGACTTCTAAAGTCTGTTCATAATACTACTTACTATAAACTGTTCAAAGGCCGATTTCAAATACCCGCAATTTCAGTCAGAATGAAGGAGTGTTATAAATTGAGTAATGCCGACTAATCAGACTTCACTCGCTGACTGCAGAAAAATTCTTGCATAATTAACAAGTTTGATATATGTTTTCATTGATACATTTCTTTTCTGATTAATGAGCTTGAAATGTTGAATAAATGAAGTGAATATTTACACAATCAGCAACTTAGATTTGTCAACTGCTTCTATTCGGATGTACTACTATTACAGCCTTTCCATTGAACACAATCCTGATGAATAAAATAATGTAACAATATAATATTAATTTCTTTCACACCTGTCCATCAAACATTATGAAATCCGAACTTGATCTGTAGTTTGCCACTCTGAAACTGTACAGCAAGTTTCAAATGAATCTTTGCAAGTATAACAGAAAGAAATCTGGAAAACCAATGGGACAAACTGACAGACAGAGGGACAGACAGACAGAGAAGAAACCTACAGTCCCCTTCAATTTGACAAACCAGAAGGGGACTAATTAAGTGAAAGCAGAATGGGATGTACCCAAAATTGTGAATTTTGCAACCCCAGGGTTCTGATTCTAGGTCAGGTCCAAAACAGTCATATAGTGTTTATATAACATGTATTTTGTGAAGTCTTTCTGTTGGGGGCATTTGTGCTTTATACTGGTACTGAATATTAGAATTTAGCTTACATATGCAGAACTGGAAAATCATTACAGATTTTGCAGCCCTTGGGAATATTGATACTTTTAATTAATATTTGAGTGACTGATAAGGCTTGTGGACCTCTTGTTTAGATTCAAGATTTAACTGGTACAGAGTAGTGTCGCTTTGTCTTTATAAAATGTCTATTGATGAAGACATAGCTGATTAAGTCATTACAAACTGACATTTAACAACTACATATGACCTCATTGACTGTTTCTGGGTCTTATCAATAATTTTTTTTTTTAGAATTTCCAAACTGCAGTTGATCACTTTGAACCCTGTTGGAATGATTTACTGGTCTGTCTGTTCCGTGTCTTCAGATTTCTTAATTATTTGTGTCTGTTCACTATCAATATGCCAACTGATAAATATCTTTTCTTATTGCCTGCAAAGTAATGCAATTTGTTGGTGAAATTTGATTAGGAGGTTACTGTAATTGTCGGAATCAATTTGTGTATGGGAAAATGTATCACTAATTTCATGTAGTATCTTGTTTTCCTTATAGTTATGGTCATCAGGTCTTGTTATCACTTAGTATATATGACAAATATGCAAGATGAGTAGAAATTTATTTTAATGATATACATGTATTGAGAAAAATGCTTTTAAACTTGTCCAGAAGTCATGACTGATAATCTACCAGTAGAGGGAGCCACAACACCATGATGCTATCTATTTGATGAAGAACTACATTTATTGTGTATAAGATACTAATTCCATTAATGATTTACCCTATCACTTACAGCAATTCTGACACAAAATAATGTTCTAGAAATAAACATGCCTAGCAACTCCTTTCTTTCTTCTTTTATACCAGTTTTCTTTTGACAACTCTATCTGCTACAAATGGGTCCGTTTGGTTTTCTGGTTTTTTATGTCTTTTTTCTATCAGAAAGCTTAGGGGTAACTGTCAGTGTCAGATTTTCACATAAGCAGGGGAATTTATGTCCCCTGATTTTATGTGTTTCCGATTCCAAGAAGAAAAGTCTGATCAAGAGCATTTTCTTTAACACTTATAATCATTGTCTGCCTCAGGTCATAAGTTAATGCAGCCATAACTAGATGTGGCAGATTGTATAGAACCAGTCAATATTAAGATGGAAGAAAGTATACTCTAGATATGAAATATAGTGCCTTGTTTGGTTTTGGTCTATTTATTCAGACTGGACAGGGTCCCTTCTTAGGACAGATGTTAAATAATTACATGAATAGATCATGCAATGAATAAAGCAAAATTAAAATTAGCACTAAAGTACACTACTAAACAAATGAAAAAAAGTAGTCAATGTTGTATATATTGTCTAGTGCTGATAATACAAGTGGACCATGTACAAAATATGTCTGCTCTCTTCAGAATCAAGCTGTGAAGCAAGACATATCGGACGGTGAAGTTTTACATTTTATTATAAAGATCTTGTGGATGTTAAGTTGTTAGTATATGTATTCTCTAAAATATGGTAATATCACGAAGTAAACCCAGAATATTATAATAACTATAAATAATAAGAGCAGGGTACAAAATTTTAACAGAATAATAAAGTTTGCAGCTGTGATGGTAAATATATCTTCAAATGGTTTACTTTAAATTGCCTGCATGGCATCAAGAGGTAATATGAAAAATTAATATATGTTAATATTATTTAGTCCCCTGCCGGCTTTGCCGAAGGGAACTATTAGTTTACCTTTGGTCTGTCTGTCCATCTGTCTGTCATTTCGCTTGAGATTTTCTGGACTTTTCACTTTTGACTGAATTATACTACTGGTAGGGAACTTTGTATTGCCTGCAATACACTCAAAATGCTTGTTAAAATTAGAACATTCACCAAAGAGAGAAATACAAGTGTTGTGTCCAGGTTAGATTTTAGCCCATGTTCATTCTGGTCAAAAGTTATTCATCTTATTGATGCCGCTTTGGCAGAATGTCTTCAGTCTTTGCATTCAGAACTTCTCCTTCATTGTCCTCTAGGAGTTGCCCCAGTTGGAGTTGTGGTCAATAACTACAACTGTCACAACTTCCCATACATGACCCTCAAGGTTGAAGGGACAGATCCCAAAAATTGACAGTATTATTAGTCTTGTTGTTATTCATTCTTGTGGTTTATATCATTTGATAAATCGGATACTATTGGACTTGACTTGATAAGATGGTTTATGGTGTTTTTTTGATTTTTTTGTCCACGTGTGAGAAATATCTATTGTTGTTGACCCCATTATTCATTTTACTCAATAAATGTCTACAGAAACAAAGTTGTTTAAATATAACAAGACTTATTTCACAAAGCTGATGATGTGGAATATAAAAATGATACTTGGCTCAAAATAATCCTAAGTTTCAAGAAATATGTTTTAATTATTTTCCAAATTAAATTTAACCATATTAAGATACTGGCAGTTAGAAAAGCAAACCATTTATGAACACATGTACATGTGTCTCAGAATGACCTGCCCCTGCTTTGAGAATACTAGTCCTGTTCTTTGATCATGACTTGATTTAAATTTCCTGGAATAGCATGATTTTATAGGTTATCTTGGTATTATTTTAGACAGGTCTTTTTATGATTTTTGGGAAACTTGCATTCCAGTGAAATATAACTTTCACTTTTAATTACATTTGAAGGATACCCAGTCTCAATGTTGGCTGTCAGTGGCACAGCTGCACAAAGGAATTAGAAATAAAATGAATAATGCACAAAAACTACTCACTTTGGCATCATACATTAATTTGGAGTGGATTTAAGGACTTAAATGGGTATAAAACATGCACTGGGAATAAAATATGACTACTCAATCTGGGAAATTAATCACATTATTACAGACTGGTTTCCCATCCACCAGTCAGGATAAAAGAAACTGTAGGTTTACAGTGTGTGTGTGTGTGTGTGTGTGTGTGTGTCTCTCTCTCTCTCTCTCTCTCTCTCTCTCTCTCTCTCTCTCTCTCTCTCTCTCTCTCTCTCTCTCTCTCTCTCTCTCTCTCTCTCTCTGTATATATCGCAGTGTTCAGTATAAGATATTCAAAGAAATTTAAAATACTAAACAAAAACACCAAAAAACACACACCAAGGTAAATCAAATGTGTGTGTGTTTTGTTTTTTTTAATTGGCAGAGAGAGAGAGAGAGAGAGAGAGAGAGAGAGAGAGAGAGAGAGAATACAAATGTATAGTTTCTTTTTATTGTGGATATAAAGCAATGTAAGAATGGGCAATTATGCAAATCACCCCATACTTCCATTATTTTTATACCCTCATAATACAAACCAGACATTTACTAGTATTCCTTGATCAAATGGTGTCTCTTCATGCTGTTAATCTTGCACATCATTTAATTTGAAAGATAGAAGGGATTAAGAAATAAGCCACAGAATATAGATAACATCAATTAAAAGTCCAGTGGTATTTGACTTAACTACATTTTTGAAAACTACAAGTTAGGTCACCTGATCAAGGCACTCATGTGACTTATTGTGATAGATGGTGTTTTTGCTGTGTTTTAATATTTGAACATAGTAACATGGCCATTTTCATCAAATTAACTATGAAACATCTTGGAGAAAATTTTGTGGTCACTACATCTTAGTTGCACTATGGATGGGGTCAAAACCTTTAAAATAAAAATGATGCAATCTTTAAAAAACTTCTTTACTTTAGAACATTTAATAGAAAAACTAGGTACATAGTCATGATGAGCAAGGAAGCCTCTACCAAAGTCAGGAAATGTGTGGCCCCTTCAGTCAGGTGTCTAATGCTAGGTGTAGCTTTATGGTTGATGTTGTGAAATTATATTTTAGGTCACCAGAATTGCATAGGTGATCTATTGCTATTGGTTTGCCACTATGATTGTGTGTCAACAATTAAACATTTATTTCCTCTTCTAATTCTTTTCCTTTTGGTGTGAAGCAACTTTAGAACATGGTTGATGCTTTTGATACCAGGGTCTAGAGACCAAAAATTGTTATGATGATTGAATCTTTAATTTTGCTGAAACTGAATAAAATCTAGACACATATTCAGGAAAAGCAAAAAGGGATGTACCAAAATAAAATTGTGAATTTTACAACCCCAGGGGTAGAGGTTCCAAGGAAGGGGGAAGTGTCAATCCATTATCCATTACATTTAATAAACTTTTATGATTTACTGACACTAGATAAAAGTAAAATACTACTTTGAAGGAGCAGAAAAGAGTCCATAATCTGAATGCTTTGTTGTCATGTAATAAATTTTACCTTAAATTGTAAAATGCATTGCCCTTCAGTCAGAGTCAGGCTCTAGAGCAGGGCCAATGTAATGATAATATATGCAGCCAAACCTCATTATCTCTAATTTGATGGGCCAAAAAAAAACTTCAAGATATCCAATAGTTTGAGATATTGAAATACATAAAGAAAATGGAGTTGGGATTTCCAATTCACTTTGACTTAACCGTGCTATTTGAGATATTGATGTTCGAGATACCAAAGTTCAACTGTAGAAATCATTTCTCTGTAACACTTCTATCTTAGGGTGGGCCAAAATGATTATATATATATATAGAGAGATATATATAGAGAGAGAGAGAGAGAGATAGCTTTTGGAAGTTTTCTCAGATACTTTTGTTGATACTGCATAAAGTAAATAAGATCTGGAAGGCCTCCACCAAGCTTTTAAATTTCCTGACCCCATAGCAGGGGTTCTGACTCTGGGACAAACCCAAACAGTCATAATAGAGGTACATGTGATATGTATAATTTTATTTTTATTTGTACTGATGTAAAATAAGATCATAGATATTTCGCTAGAGAGAATACATCTACCAAATTGTAGATTTCAGTATCTTTGGGGCAAGGGCTCTGACTCTATGGTAGGTTTAGAATAGTCATTTAGTATTAATATAACATATAAATGTGAAGCCTTTCATATGTACCAACATTGGGGGGGGGGGATTTGTTTTTTAAAAACACATTTTGTTTTATACTGTTGCTGAATAGTATATTTTAGCTTAAATATGGAGAACAGGAAAGTTGAAATGTATGATTTGCTTTAAAAGTTTTGAAACAACCAAACTAGCCTTTACCAAAAGACTGACATTCACAGCCCCTGGGTTAAGAGATCAGGTTCTTGGAATGGGCCCACAAGGACCACAAAGAGAAAATTTTTAAAGATTTAAATGACTTTTCCTGCCCTCCTGAACATATAGAAAAAGCTAAGATAACGAACAATACCGAATCTCGTAATTCCTATAGAAAATAAAAATCAGAGAGATGAGTAAACATGTATCCCTGGACATACCAGAGGTGGGATCAGGTGCCTAGGAGGAGTAAGCATCCCCTGTCAACCAGTCACACCCACTTATATTTTGATCAGATAAACAGAATAATCAGCATTCAGAATCAGTGTGCCAAGATTGGCCTTACAATTGGTATGAAACATGTCAGACAGCATTTGACCTAATGGAAGATTGGACTAGCAAACTAGATCATTATAACAACCATAGAATTTGCAAATTGTTGACTTTAGATGAGACTTTAGAACCCCTGTAACATCAATTTGTTTGACAGTAGACTGCCTCAATTTAACAACTGATCATATGCAGAACAAACTTTTGCATATTGAATCAGTTGAGAGATATAAAAACCATATGCAGGTGATAATTGAATATTGCTACATAGATAAGGGAAGTTGATGATGGAGAAATTGAAGTCATCTCATCTAAAGTTTAGTTATTAGTTTGCCATCTTCATCTATTTTCAATAAAATATCTAAGTACTAAGATGTAGAAGATTCTATGGTGTCTTATATTTCAAATTTACTGGAATATATCGAATCGATATATGAATGAAAATAATCATTTTTTAACAGATAAAACATTGTCAATATATCTATATTCAAATTGAAGGCCACAGCAAGAGATTTTATTCTTCTCATGTAGAAACTTTTGAATGAATTGTGTTTAGAATATAAAACAGGTCAGCTAACAAAGGAGCACAATTTGTTTCATGGGAATTCCAATAGACTGTTGGAAGACCTGATAACCAAAGACTACAAAGATATTATAAGTGAGGAACTCTGGAAAACAAATCATGTGCATTATGATAACCCTGCAAACAAAATTTAGATGGAATGTAGAAATCAACATATCTAGCTATATGTCTGTCTTTTGTCCTTTCATTCTATCTAGGCCACAATTTAGCGTAAAGGCTGCCTATAACTGGACAATGGTTCATGACTGTAAAGCAAGGTCAAACAAAAATATTTGTCTAGACCAAAACTAATTAAGCGAGAAATGTTAACAGCTCATATTTGGTATGAAGGTTGTTAATGACCAGAATCAGAAGAAATAAACATCTTTTTGACCATGTTCATATCTAATTCTTGGTCTTAGTTTTAAAGGTGCATAGTTGCACTCATGTCATACACATGTGACCAGTAAGAGCCATGGATGTTTTGTTTCCTCATGACCTATTATCAAATAATAAACATATGGGTGTTTCACCATCTAGTTTCCCTTCTGTCACTTATATGTGCAGCCTCAGCTGACAATGAATTTCTTTGGGTAATAATTTTTAATGTTACTCTCAAATATATGATGTCAGGCATTCAAATTGGTTTTGATATGTTCTGTAATTGATGCATTTTTATACCTCATACTTGATCTTTAGATAGGTTTTGCAAACAAAATAAAGATTTACTGAAAATAGACAGTTTATGGAAATTTACTGTGACAAAATTTTGGGGGATTTTCCTGTTTAAGTTAATCATAATGATTCTCCATCCACCCCACAAAATAATGGAATATAATTGCAATTTAGTATCATCTTTAAATGTCAAATATGTTCTTTGCACTGATTTAATAACCAATGAGTGTATTCTGCTACCTAAAGACAGCATTAATCAGTTAATCAGCATGCTGGTTGAGATTATTTTTAGTTTATTATTTTTAGAAAGAGTGAGAGGAGACCTTGTAATTAATTGGATCAGAAATATATGACAATGTAGAAGCCTCAGACACTGATAAGACTTATAATACTGCAGCTTTAATGGAATATTAATTAAATCCAATTAAGTTCACTATCAGATTCAATTAAAAATAGGTAACAGGCCTTGCCTAATCATTTCAGAATTGATTCTCTTTAAATATGAATGAAAATCAAAGGTAAAGCAAACAGTCACTGGATTTTTCTGTAATCCCTTGATTTAATTAATTAGGAATGGATTAAATACCCCAGAAAAACATTAATTTTGAGACATATGTATTTAATGGTACACACTGTATTTTATATCTACATTGAGTTTGATCGGCAGTGATCAAAGGGCACTAATGAACATTCACTTTGTTTTGTGTAGTTGATGAACACCACTAACTGTACTTTTAGATTGCTAGACAGTATTTGCATAGGAATCCTATTAGCATCCCTACAATGTTTTCCCCTTCTTTCATGACTGCCCAAATACACAGATGAAATGTAATGAAGTTAGAATCTATGTAGTATATTTAATACCAAATGTATGAGTTACACTGTGCATCAATAATGTTATTGGGCTTAGAGTCCCAAAGGAAAATTTTTCATATAACCCTTGCAGAACTGACCCTTGAGCAGAAATGTAGAGAGTGTATTCGGGGAGGAATTTACTGGCATGCATTTCACCCGATTCCCAAATTAGTTGGATATTTGGGAAGTTGGAAAGTGCACTGGCTGCAAACTTAGTCAAATTACTGAAAGGAGAGAGATGCTTCAGTGCGTTTATTTGCATGGAAAAGCATTATTAGAAATTGTAATGGTGGTGGACGGGCTCTTAAATAATATTGAGACTAGATTGGGAATTTAAAACCAAAGTCAATCTCGTTCTTTGATGCTGTATAAATGAAGTAGAATACCAGCACTACTGAAATGTGTGTTTGTGATATATGGTCAAGAGTCAAACATAAAAGAACTGTGAGAGCCCGTATTGACTGAACAAACAGCTTGGAATGTGATAAAAATTATTTCCATTTTAAGTTGCACCAAAGCTTTAATTAATGTTTACCTCAGTGGCATTGGAAGTTTCTCATCAGTGTTTCATTCTGATGTTAACCATTAAATTCTTGAGCAGATATTGCTGTCAATATTAGGTCTTAAAAAATTATTAAGAGATGTTTTCCCTGTCATAGACATGATACAATGATGATTGATGATTTAGTGCATTCAGGTTGATGGGATTTTGAAACTGTCTATCAGTTTAAATTTTTTTTCTCAAGGAGAATCTTCTATCTTTTGCAAACACTTTGGCACAAAACACTTGCATCATAGACTTGCCTGTAATTTGTTGTGATAGAAATTTGGTGAAAATTTAGAAGTGTAAACTTCGGCATGAAATCATTCCACCTACAGTTGGATGGGGCGTCTGGAAGTTTGCAATGCAGTAACAAGTGTGTGTGTTCAAGGATTAATGCTCATTTTTTACAAAGAGTTGATGAGTTCTTAATTTGTTTTTTGATGGTTTTTTATTGTTATTTTTTTTATATATCCAAAACATTTTCTCACCTACTTGGACATTTTGAATTGAATTGGAGAAGAAATTCACACAGTTTCTGGACTTATTACAACCAACAGGGTGGAATTTCCTCTGAATTATTAAAAGCCAGGTGGGTTTTTTTGCCTGCAGTCAAGCAAACTTTTAATCTTCTAGAAGGTTATACTACACACACTTACCTGTTCACCTGAGAAGCTAATGTATACCTGTACATGGTTTCCATGGATACCAGAGATTATCAAGACAATTTATGATTTTCATTCCACCCATTTATTTCAGTGATGATTTTTTTTTTTCATTATTTAAATCATGTTAATGGAACAAGGAAATATTAAACTGATTCGGTTCTGCATTTTCTCCTGGAGAATGTTGACAATAAAACACTTTCCTGTGATCAGTGACTTTTTACCAGATAAAGTGGGAGCCATACTAAGATAAGGACTTGGTGTTTGGTCAGGAGCTCTTTAGTAATGGCTCTCAGAAATTGATTCAGGTAATTCTAATTGATCTGACAAACAGAGGGTGCAGAAGAATACAACAAAATGACCAACAGCGTCTGCAGGAACAACATCACCCCTCTACCAGAAAATGCCTCGAAAATCTCTACCCTTATCAAGTTTCAACGGATTCTGAAATTGTCTTCAATATCTAGGTCTAGTTCTAAAGCTAAATCTAAGCATTCTCATAAGCATGGTCATGTGCGATTTCAAGAGGATTTTGATTCCCTCAATGAGTTGTTACAAAAATGGGCCTTTCCTTACAATTCCAGGAGAAGTTACTACTATGGAGATCATGACTGGGAATGCTGGGTAAGATTTCAAATTCTAGTTAATGATGAAAATAATATGATTACATGGTTATTTTATCATCAAAATACAAGTGTAAGATTAAAAATCATAAACTTAGTAATTTAAAAAGAATTTTAGTTTAAATGTAATTAAATTGGTTACCATAGTGGTAACTAGAATTTTATACTTAAAGTTCCAAAACCAGTGTTATTGTGAAAAGAGAGATGTTATTCTTTGGATAGTCTTTATCAAGGAAATGGAATGGGATGAGGAAGTGTTGAAATGGTTAGTCATTTGGGGATTGTTGTACCATGCAGGCAATTTTCTTTGAGAAAATTTCTCCTGACTGATAATGTCTTTTAAATTTTGATATGGCACCATTGTTTTGGGAAATTATGTGTGTAAAATTATTGCCTAATGCTGGAATGCTTGGATCAAAGATTTCTATATAAATCCCTTCATATTACGCAAAATGAAGTCCATGTTTTGGGTTCATTAATTGAAACACAAGAATGAGTTTGTGCAAAACACTAGGATTCAACAAAGAATTGAATAAAAAACATTAAAAATCCATTATACTTTAGAATATGTGATGGAAAAACATTTAGGATCATTGGTATCATTTGTTAGCATTATTGAATCAATATCACAAATTGAAGATTGATGGACTTGGAATTGTAAAATTGGTGCAGTATATACAATAGACAGACTTATGACCCTCTTAGAAATGTCAGTTATAATTCAATAAATTTTGTGTGCCTAAAAAGAATGCAGCATAACGCCCTTCTGGGAAATTTTCACTGTCTGTTAGAGTACAAAATTTCACTTTCAGTTAGAGTACAAATTTTCACTGTCTGTTAGAGTACAAATTTGGAGAAATTTAGTGTATGTCTCTCTATAGCTGCTGTGTAAATCCAGGGGGAAAAAGCCAGAAACAGACATAAATGTTATTGAAGCTGGCAGTATTCTCCCTTGTAAATGTAGTTTCTGTGCATTGATCAATAGGGAAAAGTGTACACCATTGTTTAAAAATTGTAAAAAGTTTGATACATTATACCTTATCATCTGGTAATTTTAGATGATTGTTTTATTTATGATATCTTGAAGACTGCTGTTATGTTACGTAGATCAGTATGATAAAGGGGTTCATGTTTGTAGAGTTTTGTACTGCAAGACATAGTTGCTTACATAAATGTATGATTTAATTCTCCAGATATTTATGTAAATTTTCTTCTGTGTGGTGATGTATTAAATTTATAATTTTCCACAGGCTAAATGCTTTTTGTTTGTTTTGACCTTGTTTTACGTCACATTCTAGAATTTTTCACTCATGTAGAGATTTCACCAGTTTTTAGGTGAAGTTGCATAATTTATGGTTTTTAGGGCCAGCATTGAGGGTTCTTTATTGTGGCAATGCCTTCCATGACACAGGACCTCTGCTTTTTAAGGTCATACCCGAAATTCCCTTGATTTTCACTTCTATTACCTGGCACTTGGTGAAGGAAAAGTCACTACCTATGTAAATGTCTTAGGTTTGACAATTAACACCAGGATTGAGAATCAAACCTGGGCTATCTAGATGAGAAGTGAAAATCCTAACCATGAGGCTACAGTGATTGGTAACTTCAAATTGATGTAAAACAAAAAGTACGTTAGATATTATGTGGTGATGATTGATTGATTAAATATTGTTTAACGTCCTGCTCGAGAATTTTTCACTTATATGGAGACATCACCATTGCCGGTAAAGGGCTGCAAATTTAGGCCTATGCTCGGCGCTTATGGTCTTTGAGCAGGGAGGATCTTTAATGTGCAACACCTGCTGTGACACGGGGCCTCGATTTTTGCGGTCTCATCCGAAGGACCGCCCCATTTAGTCGCCTTTTACGACAAGCAAGGGGGAACTGAGGACCTATTCTACATCCCGGATCCCCATGGAGCTATTATGTAGTGAAGTACTGTAACTTGAAGTACTGTAACTTGATGATGTTAAAAAGCACAGTTGATAATGAAGAGAACAGTTGATAAAAGTAAAATTTTATGTTGAATGTAAAGTTAATATTGTTCAAGTACATCTGATAATGTAGAGAAATACTTTTGATTATTAAAGTACATTTAATGATATAGAGAAATACATTTGGTATTATAGAGAAGTACATTTGATAAAGTAGAGAAGTATGTTAGATTGTTAAAAAGTACACTTGATGTAGAGAGGTACATTTGACAATGTAGAGAAGTACATTTGATAACATAGAGTAATACATTTGATATGATAGAGAAATACATTAATTTTGATAATGTAGAGAAGTACATTAGATAATATAGGGAAATACAGTATTGATAATGAAGAAAGTACATTTGATACGGTTAAAATTATACTTGATGTAGAAGATTACATTTTATAATGTAGAGAAGTATATTTGATACTATTAAAAAGTACACTTGATGTAGAGAAGTACATTTGATAATGTAGAGAAATACAGGTGATAATATAGAGAAGTACACTCTTGATATTGTAGAGAAGTACACGTGATAATGTTGGAAAGTTCATAAATTTTGATGATGTAGAGAGAGTAAAGTTGATAATTAATGTAGTGAAGTAGTGGATGATCTTGAGATAACTCCTTAACCTTGTTTACACAAAGCTAATTAATGTGGGATATCTTGTACATAACCAGCTGTTCACCTGCTTTCTCTGAGAAAATTATGGATATTGGTAAACAAAGGAGTGTGGAGTTGTATAAAGGGCACCTCTTGTGTTTTGATTTTGTTGGTTTGATCATCTTGGATTAGAGAGCTGATTTCAATTGTTCTTCTGAATGACAACAGCTGTCAATTTCCAAAGACTGAATTGTAGACTATTTTGAAGTAAGTTTGACAGAGAGTTTAACACTTTTTTCCCTATTATAATCATGCATATAATGAATGATAGAAATAGTATAGATTCATGATGTAGTAATATCCTTTGTATTGAAGGAAAAAGATCCAATCTCGTTCTTCTTTTTTTTTCTACTCATGCCTATGTAGTTCCAAACTGAGATATTTTATGCTTTATATGCAAATTAATACACCAAGTTCCAACAGATCACTATATCACAGACTCCATCATCTGGATAAGGTTTTCTGTTCTGCATTATCACAGTCATTCTTGTTTATACAGTGTATCTGTGGAAACAGGACAAAGAAAGATTGCATTTCTAGAATAAAACCTCAGTAGACTGAGAGAATTTAAGGTTTGTGGTAAAACTAGGAAGAATAAGATCGAGAGTTGTTTTTCCTGGCTTAGAAAATTGATTCATTAGTCTACATATACATAGTCATTTATAGCAGTAAGTAATTTTTTGAAATTTAAACAATTACGCCATTTTCTATGAAAATATAATACTACATATCTTTATTTTGAAATTGTTTTATTTTCACTTGATCTACCATAAAATACATTTTTTGACTGATTTCATTTGAAAAATAAGCCATTTTGTGGAAATTGAAGCCCTGCAAGTATTTTCTTAACAAAAATGAAATGTTAAATGCAGCAATACATTTTAAAGATTTTTGTCAAAATTTTCTTTTAGAATTGTTTGTGACTATGAAAACTTCAATATTCAGTAAAAGCATGCCAAAGGTTAAAAGAATTGTAGTCTGTATTTGGTTTCTTTCTCTTTTTTTTTCCCCGTAGATTGACCGGGGGAGAACATATTGTTATTGGTCTATTTGCTTTTTATCTTCTATGTCTTTCTGTAGATTTAACCTTGGTAGTAACTTATGAACTATACAAAATGGAAATTACATTCATGATAAACTAAAGGGTCAAAATCAAATCTATGTGACTGGTAAATATCGATGGATGTTATTCAATAAGACCAAGGTCAAATTTGTTGAATTGAATGTGAAAACAGTGGGGGATGTACTAGTAATGCTTCACAAATAAGTACATCTCGTCTCCGTATTTTTGTTGCATTCATTATATGCTCAAAATCTTTTTTGTATTAGTGAAAGCCTTTATGTAAATCATTGAAGAGACATCACAGCAATATAATCTCTTAAAAAATCCCTGCGATCTAAACTCCAGTGGATAACAGTGATTGTTATTGGAGAAATGGCGCTAAATATCACTGTCCTGTACAAGAGACATTGAAAAGGGATTTCCCATGTATGGCTGCTATTCTACAGTACTAGAAATCTTTTCCTTGGAATCAATTGGATTGATATGACACTGTTTATGACATTCGGCAACTCTTAACATTAATCATGATGTATGTGTTTCTGATGTTGGAACAACTGACTGAATTGTGAATCTTTAGAGGAAAATCTTGAAGCTCTTTGCTGTTACAGTTTGCTTTTAAGTCTAGACTGATTGGACTATTTGGATGGAGAGCAAATCTGAATATGCTTACACACCAGGTTTTGGTTTTCTGGGTAAATGTAATCCTGATGAAAAAATGTGCAGGATATGGTGGTATGACCAGGATTTATTCCAGGACTTCTCTCATTGCATGAGTTCTCTTCTTGGTTAATGGCTTCAATCATGATTTGTGCATTTCTTCACCTGAAACTTTGTGATAAGAACAGTGATATATTTGACGGGTTTTCTCTTCTATAATTTTGAAATGCACATACACTGGGGAGATATTCTTGGCAAAGTACGTTCCTTTTTTGCTCAGAGTGTCTTTTGCTGCAGAAGGAATGCTTTTGTGGAGTCTCATTACAATATGAGTTCCTGTAGTACTGTGGAATCATATCTCAACAATCGCCATGAAAGGTCCATGATACGACTTTGTGCTCTGCTTTGGGTTCTGAAGATTCAAGAGGAACAGTGCATCAATCAGCAGATGGCTTCAGAATCTGAGCCCACTCAGCAAAATGAATCTTGCTCATCTGAGCTCACCCCAGTTGTAAACACCAAGAGGACGGCAGCAAGTGATAGAAAGGTCAGAACCAATGCTTCAAACCAAATAAAGCTAAATTTGCTCGTTAGCTCTCATCAATATGCTATTTAATGAGGTCCTTTGGTCATTTTTTTTTAAAGGTTCTATTGATTTGATGATACAATAATAACTCCATCTATGTGTCATCCAGGTTTGGCCAATTATCATGTAAATAATGACCATGAAGAGATATATAATGACTATTATGTGTGTTTTTGTCAATGAATTTTCTAGCTTTGTGTCTTTATCTGAGTTGTTCTCATTAATGATGTATTGCTGCATACAAATTTGTAGTTTGTCAGAAAATGATTTATCATTTGTTCTTGGCAAACATAAATGACTTGATTATTCAGTATTGAGCAGAAGAACCATGCAAGATGGTCAAAAGGTGGAGCATATCATTAAACACGTTAAACCAAATGAAGTCCACTTCTTGTGTCCTGCATTAATTTTTATTGGATTAATTGTTGACAGCTTCTGGGAGTCTGAAGCATACAGATCGCAGCAGAAGAGACCCATCATTGATTTTCTTGAATTATTTCTGCTACACTTTAGCAGAGAAACAGCGACAAATAACGAATAGTTCTGTCAAACATTCAATGTGTCTGATCAATCAGTCAGGATTGAGAGGGACTGTATCTCCTCAAAGTCTATAGGCTGATGATTAGGATATGAAGTAGTCTTTAAAGAGTTTTAAAATTACAAAAAAAAAATCATACTTCTGTTAACTTTAAAAAAGCATAAGAAATGTGAGGCAAAGGATGATAAAGAAAATTAAGATCCTTGGGTCTTACTAGACCAGAATCAGTTGCTGTTATAGTTTTGATTTGTTATCAATTTTTGACTTTCATACCTATAATATAACCACAAGTGTTGCTGTCTACCAAAAGAACTTGGTTTTCAGATCAGGTGTTGTACACGTAATAAAAACAGCAAAGGAAACAGAAGAGTTTCAAGTGTTTTTGGAAGCAACTTATAGTATATGAATTGAAATTTAAGATGTTGATTTGTAAATATACAAGTACCCATGCTCCTGTAAGCACACTCCAAGGTACTTTTCAATTTTATGAGAATGAGTGCCCCATGTTAAAGATTAAAAAGATTTTCAACAATGCTGGTAATGTGTAGAATTTCATCAAACAAGGAATTTTAAGTCCACCAGCATCTAAATCATCAGAATGATGATAGACTCTGTCATGTATTGATGGTGATTATGCCGGTGTGGTTTAATTTATTCAGCTCATACTAGAAAGATTGAAGGAATTTAAACCATAAACAAATCAAATGAACAAGTAAAACATGTTTCCAGCATTTATTGTTCTTTTCAGGACAATCGTAATTTGATAAAAGCATGCCTCCCCCTTAAATTTTTTCAAGTGCCTTGGGCTCTTATTGGTAGGAATACGGTAGTAAGGTACATTTTACTGCATGTTACATTGTGAACATTTACGGTATAAATTCCCTTGATCTCTGACCAAATTGAGTGACAATGACACTACATCTCTTGATATGCAGCCCAGATGAGTTATTTTTTACTAACATGCAAAATCTTTTAGTTTTTTGTTTTTTTTAACTCAGTTAATATATTGCAAAAAGACAAGATTTCAGGAAAATGGATAGCAAACATAACAACTTCATACTGATGGACCATTTCTCTGAAATGCCTTTATATTCTCTCTCTTGTTATTTTATATTGATAATTTTATATAGAATTTCTGTATTGCTGGAATTAGGATTCTATATTAACAACATTTGTTGTAAACTTTTTTCAAAATGATGAAAATAAAAACTAAATTTATGTTTTTGTAAGTGAATTGAATACAATTTACCATATAAAATGAAGGTAATTTATTCCCATGCTTTCTCAATTAATTCCAAAACAGTAGCGAAAATCTGTATTGAGTTATTTGGTAATATATTTCATCCTTTGAACATCATAGAAATTTGACATGTTCCTTATTTTGTTTAATGATTTTATATTTGTACTTATTACAACCAAACTATTGAGCCCCCAAAATGTATGTCATATATCAACCCATGCATCCATTTATTTTTTTTCAAATTATTAGTGCAAATATGTGTATCTGATAATAAATATGGCAGGGAATTAAATTTCATGGTTTGTAGCTTCACAAGACATGTATATTCCATTATCCTACTGAAAATTGCTTGGCAAAGAAATGGTGTTTAATAATCACACATACTACTTGATTGTAATTTATTAAACAGTGACATGTGATTTTGTTGTGACTATTGGGGATATATAATGGTCACCAGCATAAAATGAGAACACTAAATGGAATCACAGAGACAGAAGGTCACTTTAAGGTAAAGGGTGTTAAGAAAGTTCGTTCCATGATTTACAGCATGCCTAAAATTATTTAAACAACTCATATACAAGTTTATATGTTTTGAATAACCAGACAGTCCACCTTTGTTTTTCAATACATTTTTAATTCTATTTGGCATTGAATGAATCAAAGAAATCAAATGTTTCTGAGGTATCTCCCTCCATGCATGGTGAAGTCGGCGTCGTAATTGGCACATTGTCGTTGGGCGCGGATCCTTGTAGGCCTCGCTGTCCAGAATACTCCATAGTTTTTCGATGCAATTTAGGTCTGGGGAATTGCCTGGCCATTCTACTTTGCTAATAAAGTTTGGTAGATTATTTACACACCAATTCTGTGTTAGCAGGGCAGTGTGAGGGGTCGCTCCATCTTGAACAAATGTGGCATGTTCTGGATATTGAAGTAACTTTCATTCGTCGATCCTACCACTATTTTTCTGTCGATTTAGAGCAGGTTTTAGTTCTTTTTGAAGGATATTGTTCACATAATAATCAGCATTAATAGTTTTGCCGGCTGTAACAATGTGAAGTTTGGATAATCCCTGTACTTCCATCGCACCCCATACCATGACTTTAGCGCTCGATTTGACGCAGCTTACATCTGGAACCTCATCTGACTGGGACCCCCATACAACATCGTCCTGTCGGTTCGGAACATGAAACAAATATTTCGTAGATTCATCACTAAAGATGTAGTTTTCCCAGTCTTCAGCCGTCAAATGCTTGTGATCACGAGCAAATTTCAATCTCTTTTGCCTCTGTGTTTTCGTCAATAGTTGATTTCTCGGTCTTTTAAATGCCTTCCATTTTTTAACTTTTCGCAAATAATTAAAAACAGATACATGACTCACATTAAAGCCCGAGTTCTTAAGTTCTTTGCTGCATTTCCTTGTTGATTTTCCTCGTTTGTATTTTATGTTTTCCACTTTTCTCTTCACTACCCCCACTATCTTCGAAGGCCGGTCGGATTTCGGTTGATCGGATAGTTGTTTATTCTGCTCTCGCCTTCGCCTCCACTTTGTTACCCATCGCTCACTTTTACATAGCTGCTTAGCCACATTCTTCACACTTAATCCTGTATCTAATAAAGCCAAAGCTCGAGCTCGTTCATTAATTGTATCAAGACTTGTACAGGATGTCTGCTTTTTCACTGAACTCGGCATATTTATTTCATGACGTAATAGACACTTTGTTTACATCACACTATAGTAATACAAGAGAGTGCACATAGGGAAGGATAACTGCTGATATAATGAAAAAAAAGTCTATAGAGTTACCAGTAAAAATTTGAAACAAAAACATGTCGTTTTTCTATTTAATTTTTCAAATTTACAAACGGAACGAACTTTCTTAACACCCTTTAGATCACTACACCAAAGCTTATACTCTTTATGACCTGTCACAAGGTGGCAATTTAAAAGTTTTGTGAAAATGTTTGTATCGATCAGGTTGTTTGTTTATCATTATAGCTTAGTGGTTAAAGCATTGGGCTGGTGAACCGCAGATCCCAAGTTCAAATCTGCTAGAGGCTTCTGTGCAATAAACATTGAAATAAATATTTAAGAATTATGTTTTTTAAATCCAAAATTGCATATTTTCTGCTTTTGTGACATATATACCTATTATATATCATCATGGCTTTCATAATGAAATCATTTTGTACTGATTTGAAAAACTCTTTCTAGATGTAGTGACCTACCTTAATATTTTGATATTTATAAGATGTTTGAAGTCTGTTTCTTTTGGGTTTGTGTGATAAATCACTGAATATAAATATTTTAGAAAATTTCTGGTTATCTTTTGTTTTTTGCTTAAACAACAAACAAATATTTTATACTAAGGAAAATTCACACTTATCATCATGGCTTGTCTGGATCATGGGTTTGGCATCGTGCCAAGTACTGTCTATTTTACATGTGAATGATGAAATACTACCACAGGGTTACTAAGGAAAGTAAATTATGGAATATTAATGCTGTTAAATATTGGTTAAAACAAATGTATAGTTTTGAGAAGTGTGTTTTACTTGTAATGAAGTACCCCAGGGTTTCACACACAATTTCAGTATCTTTCAAACAGAGTACATTTGCAATGATAATTAGTTATTACCTGTGAAATATAACATTAGTACATGCTAACAGGTATATACTATGTATAATTCATTAAATTGTGTATACCCCATGATTACCGTACCCATGGGAAATGTTTGGCATTGCCAAGTACAGATTAATACATCCTATTCTTCATAGTTCTCTTCTTCATCGCCCAAGACTGACCCTCTTTAATAACAAACATTGTTTTTGTTCAAATTTTATTGCTACTGAAGAAGAAAGAGTACAAATGTATCATACTTTTGCTTTGTCAAACTTTCTTTAAGTACACAGTAGTACTTAATCAGAGATTCCTCCAACTCCTGCCCCAGCTTTTACAATGTAACGTGTTGGTAAAAGTCAGAGGAATCTTTGATTATTTAGTACTAGTCAATGTGATTTTGAATTATATATATGTGAATAATTGATATTCATATTAATTTGTGTTATTCACATTAATTTGTGAGAAGCCTCTCTTTCAAATCAAAATCTTGCTTTTATTTATAAATCACTAAGATATACTGTGTAGATAAAAATCACTCTGACTCCAGGGTGAACACAGTTTTTGAACAGGTTGCACAGTGTGCATATGGTGAATACCAGGCGGATGGTTGGGCATGCACCCTCATATAGGATATCTACTTTGTGAAATCAACTTCTCACTCATCTCTAGCTTCATATTCCCCAAACTTTGCACAGTTGCCATGGACATGTTGAAAATGTGCATGTGACTTTTTGGAAGTATTCGAAATCTTTTGAATAGATGGTACCTACTTTTTGTAATCAACTCCTCTCACACCTTTGGGCTGATATTCTCCAAACTTTGTACAGTTATTATGGACACACTGAAGATGTGCATGTGACTTTTTGGAAGTGCTTGGACATTTTTCAAGAAATTTACATGTAGTTGAATTTCGTCATTTTTTTCAGCATCTTTTGTATAGATGTTACCTACTCTGTGTAAACAACTCCTCTTACAGCTTTGACTTGGCATCCTTCAGACTTTGTGCAGTTGTTGTAGACACATTGAAAATGTGCAAGTAACTTTTTGAATTTGTTCAGACTTTTAAAAAAAAAATACATAGTTGAACTTTGTCATTTTCTTTGCATACCATGGATAGATGGTACCTACTTTTTGTATTCAACACCTCTTACAGGTTTCCCTGAAGGCATTCCTCAAAATTCAACATGGTAGCAAATGAGTGATACTACTGTCTCCATCACAGATAACATATTTTAAAGCAACCCAACTATTTCTATTCTTGAATTGATTTTTCATTTTGCCAAGCAGAGTATACCCAATCATCATGGTAATATAAGAAATCTACTTTGACAGTCTATGTTTCTTTGAAAAGAATTCTATAGATAATGATGTATTTTATATCGGCTAGAATTACACGATGTTAGGAACATCCTTTATGGAATTGACAGGATGATCTGGTGAAATTGACAGGTATCCACTTAAAATGCTTTATTTATGTATTTATCAGTTTCCTTTTTGTGTTTTTTTTTCCAGTTATATGATAAAATTAACACGCAGACAGTGAGCCCTGTTCACCCCCCTCCATCTGATGCTGTGGAGAGATCCAGAGAGGTAAACATTCAGGCTTACGAAATATTTCAGACTAAAAGCATGTTCATATAGTTTACAAAGTCATTAGTGAAATTTTGATTTATAGAACTTAACCCATTAGCTAGAGCTAAACAAGAAAAAGTTGAATTTAGTAAATTTCTGTATTTGTAATACTTGTGATGTAGTTGATATTGAGTCAGACTCAATATATATGTCTGGTCCAAAGAACATGGAATTTTTTTTTTTGGCATCTGCCCCTGACTCCTGTATGTTATATATGCTCATTATGTAAATGCCCACTAGATATAAGTATTGATAGTTGAGAGGTATTAGTATCATCTGATAATTTTGCCATTCAGAGTTCAAATTAGAAACTTTCACCCCTCACAACTTTTCTCTAAATTGAAAAATTAAGTTTTGAATTTATTATGTAGAAATATGCATCGATGCTCTATATCTAATTCAGTTGTATTGCTTCTCTTAATTGTTTACTGCTAGATAGATGTTTCAGTGTTTCAGGCTTCCTTTAACACTATATGAGTAAATATGAGGGTGATTCAATAAGTAACCAGCATATCATATTTTCGATTGACTGAAACGATTTTCATGCCGTGTTTCAATACATGTTTTATACCTGGGTACAAAATTGCACACATATCGAGTCATTCTTTAATAGATATTGAATGTCAAACATGGCTAGTGATGCAACAGCATGCTTTTTATCTAAAGTTGAGTACCGTGCTGTAATTCGGAACTTATATCTAAAAAGTAAAACAGGCAAGGAAATACAAGGTGAGTCAGCCAATGTTTATAGGTCTTCTACACCATCTTATGCTCAGGTTAAATTCTGGGTAGGGGAATTCAAACACAGTAGAACGTCTTTAGAAGATGAAGCCAGGTCTGGATGCCACCGACAAAGAAATGTGAAACAAAGTTCGGGATCTGGTATACTCTGATAGGCAAATTCAGGTGGAAGAAATAACACATGCATTAGGCATTCACATCATGGTAATGTTTCAACAATCTTACATGATTGTATAAGTATGCGGAAGCTAACAGCCATCAGGTTCCCCAAATCCCTTATCGATAAGCAAATGGCAACCAGAGCATCAGTATGCTTCACCTTGTTGAAACATATTAGATCAAAAGATGATTTTTTTTTGCATCTGGTGACTGTAGATGAGACTTGAGTTCATTCAGCCAGAGAATAAAGCTCAGAGTCATCAGTGGGTAGGGCCTGAGGTCCCTGAGGCCAAAGAAGTTCAAGACACAACCATCTGCTGGCAAGGTGATGGCCACAGTATTTTGGGACGCAAAAGGCGTTATTATGTTGGACTTTTTACCCCAGAGAAGTACAATAACTGGAGTGTAATATGCAAACTTGCTGGACCAGCTGAGAACTGTCATCCATGAAAAATGCTGAAGTAAACTCTCTAAAGGTGTTTTGCTGCAACAGGACAATGCGAGAGTCCACACTTGCAAAGTTGCAATGGATGCTGTAGAGCAAAATGGTATGAATTAATAACATATCCTGCCTATTCACCTGACCTAGCTTCTAGCAGCACCTTCCTATTCCCAAACTTGAAAAAGGATATCTATGGACGTCATTTCCTGTCTGACGAAGAAGGTGTGATGACAGTTAAGGAGTGGGTCAGTTGAAAGGACCCTGACTTTTCAATTCTGGACTGATGGCACTTGAACACCGTTGGTCAAAGTGCATCGTACTAGAGGGCAATTACATCGAAAAAGAAGAGGTGGATCTCTACCAGAAATAAGTTAGGCTGGTTACTTATTGACTTGCCCTTATACCCACCCTTAAGATGAACTTCATCTGAATTTCATCTTAATTGAAGCTGAATACTGTGTGAATTATGTCTTAACTGTTTCTGAATTTTGTCTTTTATTGATCCATTTATATTTATATTGATAGGTCCATAACGTAATGAAAATATGCCCGCAAGAATATACAACTGTGTGCCAAGAGTTGGAACAGATTCTGACCAAAGCCCATGTAATGGTATGTTTTCAGTTTTTGCACCTAAGTGGCAAATATTATTCAACTATTACAAATATATGGCCCAGACAAATATTTCCAACTAAATGTTTAGTTCTTACCACAATGTTCTGATCTTTGACAAATGATACATGGTCCGGTTGGTATTCATAGTCAAACTTATATCTGGCCAAAGCTAGCTCTACCACTGAGCTATTGCAACCATTAATAGAAGAACAGTTATTGCTCATGCATGGTACATAGGTTTTTTATGTTCAGACAGTGTCATGACTTGGAATTAAGACAACTGGTTAAGATCACTAGAAAAATTTCTAGAAATATCTGTTCAAGGCCAAAACTTTGTAATGAAGAAATAGTATAATCTCAAAATTGGCACAAATGTTGTTTATGACCATACAGTTTGTTTCAACCTGTTTATCACCTTTGTTTTGTTGAGTTTTTTTTGTGTATCAGTACTGTTGATTTCACAGAGTGTGATTTGTCTTTCTGGATCACCACATTGTTGTTACAATTCGCTGTAGTTACACTGATGTTACAATTCATCAGTGCATGTTTTTGTGGAAAATGATTGACCACTTCACAGACAAAACTGCATACAAAGAAGATAATATTTGTCTTTTGCTAACTAGTATTCAAAATATCATATTTTCTTCTTAATGTCTATTTAAAATATGTGGGTTGCATGTAATTTTGAAGAATTTGATCACATCTCATTGATAGATGCTTCACATCTCATTTGATTTCGTGATGTGTGCCCTTCGACTGGACATCACTTGACTCTTTGGATCAAGTTACGATAGTAATAATATATATGGACCATGGTTATATAGCCAAAATCAAGGTTGTTTTATTAACGAGGTTAAAGACAGGTCATATTAAACTATACTTTAGATCATAAAAAGTTTGACAGAATGCCACTCTCAAAGCACAGTTAACATCCAAAATTTCTAATTTTAAGCTTTTCATTTTGGCACTCAGATGACCATTCAGAGCTATAGACATCTTGTCTACATGGGTGGGTGGGTGGGGGTTACATCCTCCTTTATTTCTACCATTTTACATAAGCTTTATAAGAAAGGCTGCAGTTTGATACCTTTGGAGGCTCCGATATGAAATTAGTTTGCTTCAATGAGAGTGATCAAAAATATAATGGAACATCCCATACACCATGAAGGGTTTAATGATTTATTACTGTGAACAACAGATGGATGAATTTCCTTTGGGAGCCAAATTTTCTCATTTTTGCTGTGATTGAATAAATATGTGAATTGCTGCTGTCTGTAATATCCCTAGCCTGATAAATAAACAAAAAAATACCCAATTAACTGATCAACATCAAAAATAGTAGAGAAACAATATAATCATATCTATGAATTGGATATTGGATCAGTATGGGTAATCAGAATTTGCATTATTAAGATGGATTTTGAGAACTGTCTGAACAGTTCATGAGTGTAAACTAGCAACTGATTGTACTCTGTTTATAGTATGTGTTATGAACATTTTCAATAATAATGTTCAAGAAAGTTTCTTCCCATATAAATTTTACTTCATTATAATTCAATATCATCAGATTGGATCAAAACCACTAGCTGTATAGATGTGATGCATATACAATATATAAATTAATGCATGTAGTTGAGGTTAAATTTGAAAATTTTCACCCTGAAAAAAACCCATTGTCGACCAATCTTTACATTTAACATATTTCTGTAACACATTGCTTTTCACATCTATTTCATATGCTCAAATGACATTTTTAAAAAATCTACAGTGAACTGTATGCTCATCAATTTGATGTATATGATATTTCAAAGTTAAAAACTGGAGACCAACACTTTGAGGTTAAAATTTCCAAGAATTCTCACAAGTGGATACCAAGTGGTATTCAATAGGGTCTGCATATCCAAAGTAAAACTTAGAAATAAAAAACAGATCACCAACACTTGTGTGAATGCTATGTGACTCTATTTGGTTGATAGGTTTCGACCTTAGACGGTTGTCATCAGAACAAGTTTATGACTGAAAATTTCAGGAAAACTGAATCAACAGAAACTATATGCATTGATGAACTACCCGAAGAACTTTAATACAGAACTGTGTCTATTTACAGCATTTATGGACTATTAAATTAATTATAATATTCCTCTGTACATTTGATCAAGAAGACAATTTTCTACAATCAGATATAATTGTATGCATTGTCAAACGCTGTCATTAACTTTCCATAGCAACGCTCCGCAATCTATTTATAAATGTGGTAATGCTAGCCGCATTTTTTACTTCAAGAGTATATAATATTTTTTTAGAATATTACCCTGATTGTCATATAATGTTTCCCATTGCTAGAAATTATCACCCCAGAGGTTGTAGCTTGTACTCTCACAGGGAAACATTATGTGGATCTACACACTTTGTCTGTTACCAATAATGAAAACAAATGAGCACTTTTAGATTAGAAATTTTGTCATATTAAATTAGAAGAATATGTAATGAAAAGGTTAATGACTGAACAGGGAGAAATTTACCTGTTCTTGGTCTTTGTGCAGAGTCAGAACTCATAATCTTATTCTGCTTTTCCGTGCAATGTTTTAGACCACAGGCATATATAAACCAATAGCTAGTCAGTAACTTTTACAGGTGGCTCTCGATGGCTCGAACTTCGATCTTTCGAAGTTCTTGATCTCTTGAAGTTCAATCATACGGTCCCAATTTTTTTCTCTATAAATTTGGGTCCCATAAAATTGTTTTTCACTCTCAATCTCTTAAAGTAGTGGTAGCTTATGCACACCATCACTCCAGTGTAATAATTTCCATTCAGACCTTACCTGGATAACAGTGAATGCCAGGGGCCAGCTCAGTGGTTTTAATTAGGTGTTTATAGTGGGGACACATCCACAGTGTTTCCTGGTGGTGTTGATGGTTAATTGTTTCATTGGTCAATTTAACCCTCCACCTTGTTGTAGAAATCCACTGGTTTTCTCTCCTTTATACTGCAATGTAACAGTGAAAAAACCCATGGGTTCCAACAATGCCTTCCACTTGTCCATTGTTTCCCCTATATTATTCCACTATAGGTAAAATTTATGACTTGTTTGGTTAACAATGAGACAGTAATTTTGGCAGTATAATTTAGAGATATACAAGGGAAACATCAAAATTTTATAATGTGTGATTAGTGTAAAGTGGCTGGACATTGTGACGATTGTGCTCTGCAAAACTTTGTTATGTGCGAGAAATTTGTCTGATATATATATCTACGTGCATGTTTATCTTAACATGAAAAAACAATAGGTAAATACATAAACTTTAATTTAAAAATCTTTTTATCTATACAAGATAAAGTTCTGTATTGTTGAAATCATATCAATTGCCTAAATATATAAAGGACAATGAGTCAAAGCAATGACAAATATGAACTCCGGTTACTATAAAATCTGAACCATAATGGTCAAACCTTTAATTTCCAGATTTGAATCTACCTTCAAACTCTCCATCACTCAAAGTTTTATCAAGGTCCCTTGAACTTTCAAGTTATTGAGAGTCATCTGTATAAATATTGTATACAGTGCAGTACAATCACAGTGATCACTTTACTAAAAGAAAATTTTGGTTCATACATTCTCATAGTTCATACATTCACAACATATATATGATGATCATATATTAAAACAGCATATCACATCAGAGTGCTTGTTATAAACCTGATATGTACATTTACTTCATTTTTCCTTAACATTCTAACTAACAGAAATCTTATAAACTTTCAACCTTTGAAATATGATAATCTCTGCATATGACCATACTTGACCGGATCCACATATATACTAACCACCTCATATGAAATAATTAAATTTGAAATATAAGAAATATGTCTTTCAGTTTTTGAAGCTGAATGAGATGATATACTTCGAACCTCTTCACACTAGTGTACACTTCATGAAGTGCAAACTTGGTCCTATCAATACGCCAGCGTAAAGAGGCTCAACTTATATTTTCTCATATACTTTCAAAAACTTACAGACATTTCTTGAGAGGGATAACTACAAAATTTAGTACATAAATGTATTCATTGCTTCAGAATACTGTAGATCACATATTTTTCATGAGTATTTTATTTTGTGTTGATAAGGTCCAGTGTTATTTGCAAATACAATAATACGTGAAAATACATTTTTTAAAAAAGTGTATTTCGTTAATAGATGCATTCAATAAAATTGTGTTTAGTTGTACAGTCAGACGTCAGCAAGTTTGTTTCCAAGCATTTTGCCGTTATAATGAATCTGTCGTTGTAACGATATGCTGATATTACAGGTACAAGTTATTCCCCTTTGTTTATTCCTCATCACAATAACAATGGCATTCTCCGTGCACATTCATGCCCCCTTTTCCCCCCTATTTTTATTTGAAATAAAGAAAGAACTTCATGATGAAAGTAAATTTAAATTAAATTTCCGTTTGGCAATCCGATGTTTGTATAGTATTTGAACAAACACAATGATGCATTATTGTGTTCATTTCCATGTGTCGTGTCCAGCCTGTTACAGAATAGAAAACTCTCTCATTAGTGGTTTCCATCAGTGACGTAAATAAATCATACGTAAATAAATAAGACAGCTTTGTTTCAATGCATGCATTATATAACAAATAATGAATTAATACATTATTAAGAGAAAAAAAAATAAATGTTATGAAATTGTTTTATTCACAGCATATCATTTAAGCAAATTATGCAACTTTTAGCACACAGAGACACAGTAAGATGGTTTTTCTTTTTTCCTCTGGCAGGGCCAGTAGCCAAAATGGGGTATGGTTCCTGTCTAAAGAAGACGAAGGTCTCATATAGGTTGTAGGTGTTGGCAGGATCTATACCAGATAACAATTTCTTCATTTCTGCTAGTCCTAAAATAACATTTACCATATCTGCACTGCTAGTTTCCCCCAGGACTGCATGGTGTACAACCATATCTGCACTGCTAGTTTTCCCCAGGACTGCATGGTGTACAATGCATCTTGTTTCTTGAAATTCTGGATCCAGCCCAATGAATATTGAAAGTCAGAGGTTATGTTTATGTCATTTTCGAATTTCTTTGCCTTTTCAATCAGCATCTGATCAGTAATGCAGGCATTCTGGGCTCTGACATTTGAAAGCCAAAGGAAAAGCGCCTTCTCGAGATTCTCATATTTTCCAGATCTCTGATGTACTAGGTTGTCGCTGGACTTGGGGGCGTTGGACCGTTTTTCTTCCCTCTCCCTCCAGATGTCTCCAACAGTTGACTTCCCCATGGTTTTATTTCAGAGGTTTCTGAAATGACTGTCGATATGATCTTGAGATTGTTTTGGGGTTTTCGAATGTACTGTTTTTTCAAAACATTGAGTTGGGTATGACGTTTTTTTCTTTGGTGGTTATGACATTCTTATTTTTTTTTCCTACCTCACTTATCACAATTCAGTATAAAAGTAATTATATTATAAATTTCTTTTTTGTTTTCAATTTAAATAGGAGCACCTCTTCATTAGTGTTCTTCTTGGGTTGAATGTTTATTTTATAGGAAGTCATCAATCATACCCTGCAATTATTTTTAAAACCATCCTATCAAACACTAATTAGTGTATTGATAAACCATGTCTGTGCTTTCAATAAACAAACATTACCTGGACAGCTGTCTCATGCAAGGTGACGAAGAATTTAATCCGTTACGTAATTTTGGTACAGTATGAAAATATTGCTGATAGCTAATTGTCATACATGTACATGAATTAACTCAACAATCTCGGGTAACCTGCCATTATATTGGATTTTAAAAATGCACATTTGTGACCGATAATTAATACTGGTGCCAGAATATGAATATGCCATTATATCAAGCGATATTAGTATTGAGCAAATTTGTTACCACCAATTTTTTATCGTTAGATGAATTTGCCGGTAAATCGTGTGCCACTGTAACGAGTGCTGACTGTACTGCAATTTTATTTTATCTGCATTGATTAATAATTACACAGGTAATGTTATGTAAATAAAGAGATGCTTGATATGTTTTCTGGTATACGGTGCATATAACCTGAAATACTTTTGTGATAGTTTGTAATGCATAAATTTTTACTTGCCCAACATAGAAATAAGTGCAAGATATTTGTATTTGCGAATGCGAAATCTTGCAAATTAACTTTGAATTAAATTTTTTTTGAATAATATATGATCTACAGTACTATCCTGCATTTGAAAAGTGATGCCAGCTTTATAGTGGCATGAAATTATTTATAATGTTAATTTCTCTACTTACTCTGAATGTGTATGCATGCCTATTATTTGCTAAAAAGAGATTTATTGTGGTTTAAAATGCATTTTAAGGAGTGTAAACCATTTGAACTGCCTTTCAATTGAAACCAGAAGATGTCATAATTTTAGCAGTGACATCATTTTGATGAGTGCGGTGAGATCTGTTTACCCTGAATAGGGGATTGCATAATACTAAAACATGAATGTAGCTGTAAGTATTAATCATATTAAGTATATGTTATACATTTAGACATTGCTATATGCTTTAAAGTATGGTATTTAGTTACATATTTATTGATTGTTTCAATGACATCACTGCTAATGATCATGATGATCCTGCTAGTGACTTTAATTATACATGTACTGCAAGAAAATTTTTTTGGCAAAATAGGTGAACATAAAATGGGGAAAACTTTTCCTTTACACAGTAATAAGGAAAAATCTTTGTCTCACAATGTCATGATATTAAATTGATAAATTAATATACAGTGTAGAGACTTGATCATCCTAATATAGTGTAGATTTAGGTTTAAGACCGCAGTAGGGCTCTCAAGTTTTACATGCATAGGCATGTACAGGGCAAACATTTCAAATCTTTACAACATGGCAACAGTTATTGAAAGTAGCAGAAAAATAGTTTCCTCTAGTTTTACAAAGCTGCAACAAAGGGTTCAATTTGTTTTTGTGATTTATCATTAATATTGATAAACAGTGCAATACCAGTTAGCATTAATATGATTTGTGGCTTCTTGCAATAGTGAAGTCGTCCTAATGAAGCAATTTTCACTCCAGAAGAACAAAATGAGACCATTGAGATCAGATGTAGCAAATTACAGCCAATTAGAAAAGAATTTGATATTCCTTACAGATTTTGCTATTTATTCTTTCTTTCTAAATTGACACTGAAGTTGGGTGCAAAGTTGTACTGCCCAAGTATTTATACTAGGTATTTCGGGTTGTGTGCATGAGAACACTTTGTCCTTTGAGGAGATGGTCCATGGTGCAGTACTGTTTATTGCTGTAGAGGGTCATCTAGTTCTTAGGTAATGGCCTAATCAGCTTAACCTAAAAAGATAGAGCAGAGGTCATGTTACCACCCATCTGACCTTTATGTATATGTGTGGTGGGGGGGGGGGGGGGTAGAGCAAAGTAGAAAGGAATACACTCCATCCCCTTGAAGTCATTTTCTTGAACACTGTGCATGCATGTTCTGCAGTGTGGTGTTGCAACAATTACTTTATCTAGAATTTTCATAATACCTGATTAAATTTCAGTTTCTCCGTTGGAATTGAATCCTATTTCAGACATAATAAAAATTGATTCATTCTCACATTTCACCCTGGTTGATAGATTGTTGTGTAACACTAATTTACTCACATGAGTTCAATTCTGCCCCCAGAGAAGATTTGCCAATCACAGGAATGACTGTTTCTGAAAATGTTGTGATTTCAATTCATAAAAAATTGAAAGGCAGGAACCTAGCATGCTTGCGTATAAATATGATTATTTTCCCATTGATAATAGTTTATTGCCATCAATCCAGGGAATGGAATACAAGTTGGCTGAAACGGTTGTTCTTGCCTCTCTCTCTCTCCTGTTAATTGTTATCACATATAGAACTTTGCTTATTTTTCCTCGTCTCTCTTCTTGTTTTGATGTCTGTAGTAAAAGCAGAGCCAGAGTATTGCCGGAATAAAATGTGCTGGAATTGAGTATCTCCAATTGTGTGTAAAATTTGTATCCAAATTTAGTGATAATATAAGGAAGAGAAAGTGAAACCTTTGTTGATATTGAGTTCATAGGAGATAAAGAGAGGACATTTATTGATTTAGAGGGCCACTTAGACGTATTTGGCAGGTTTTGTGTGAGTTGTGTCAATTTACAAGGTAAGGAATTTGCAATATCAAGTCCATCCTGCATATCTTGTAATGTTTACTTTGTTTGTCATTTCGGATGTATCAGACTTGAAATTTTTTAGTTTTACTTGGACAACTTTTTATGTACTGCCACTTAATGAGATTATTTTCTGTTGTAACAATGCAAGTTTTCCAATCTAGTAATTGATGCAGTTCTTGGGTGTTAAAATTTGATAAGAGTTCCACATGCTTCGTGCAGAGGGTGGTAGATAATTTGTAAGTAAGTCCAATACTTAGTGCCTGGCATTACAATTATGTACGACAGTTTTATGTACAATATTTTCAAACAATTATATTGTTAAACACAGTTTGATATGTTCATTTGATTTTATCAGCTTTTTTTATATTATAAACTTAAAAGTTGATTTATTTAAATCGTAACTATTTGGAAATGTCACAATTCACTTAGCTTCTCCCTTTCCATTTGCTTATGATGACAATATTTCTCAATGTCATATAAAATGTTGAAATTTTCATTATGATGATTCTTCAAATTACATCAAATGCATTTACAAAAATTAAATTATTAGGAATAAAATCATTTCTACTCATGTCGTAAGATAGAAAGCAAATTTGAACAGTTCACTCATTTTTTATAAACCACTTCAAAGCTTAAACTGCATCAACTTACCTCTATGTCATATAAAATGGGTTGAGATTTCTATCATTTTTTGACTGTTACAATTCATTTTGCTAGTGTGTCCATGAAGTCTAGCCATAATTTAGCTGGCCTCATAAGAACATAACCACAATGTGTGATGCACTTGTTCACAACTTTAACTTCACAATAAAATCTAACATTCTAAAATGAAAAACCTTTTTTAAAAAATCAAAAGTAATCATGTTTTCATATGTTGCATGCTGACTTTAATTTAGGTCATTTTGATAGTAAGACATGTCCAAAACAAAAATAGCACTCCTATTTTTCTATGCTCAGATCATTGCAGATAACTCTTTTGTATCCAAAATATTTTTTTTATTAATGGCCCTAGCAGCAGTAAAAGCATACTCCATTATTTTGTTCTGCTGAGCCAGAAAAAAAACCCCAACCTTCTCTTGCCTTCTAAGTAATCAACTTTTGCTTTTCTGTAGCATTAAATGTAATAAAAGTTAGCTGCCTGGAGCGATCTTGTCAAAGCATTAGTCTCCATTAAAAACACATCAATATCATTACACATGAAACAAATGAAACATCATTGTCAATTTCACAAGGAATTAGTTATTATTGCTGAGAAATACATATTACAAATATGTATATTAAGACTTTTCCCAAACTCTTTTCAGTCATCTGGTTTCTCAAATTAATAGATTGTTTATGCTTAATGATGTGTAGTGATTGATCTCATAAAAAGTGACTCATATTGGAAGTTTTCCTCTGGTATTGAGAAAATAAGTGAACTTGAACTTCCTGTCAATTTGACCTTCACCTGAGCTTAGAATTTGTTCATTGTGTGTTTGTTTTGTCATGTACAACATTTCATATTTGGGGAGTTGAAGATCAGGTGTAAAGTTATGGACTTACGTTAAGGTCATTTATATTGCTTCACTAACATTGTATGTTCAGCATTGTCACACATATCACTAAAATTAAAATGTCATTTCAAATGAATCATGAAGCCTTAAATGAACAAGGGTATTTCTATGAATTGCCAGCATCCTTGTGCAATATAGATTCAATGGTCTCTGTAGGTACTCTGTTAGTGATGTAATGTTTACTGACTGCAGCATTTTTACATTGAGATTGATGGGAAGTAAAAGATGCTCTAACATGATAACATGAGTGAATGAATACCATCTTGCAGCTCTTCATGGGAAGAAATAAATGTTGAAAGCTGTGGAGGGCCTGATATGTAACACATGTTACAGATCTGATGTTAGAGTTGTGATTGTTAACAAGTTCAATTGTTTCTGTCACTTCAACACTATACTTCTTACATGAGTCAGAGGGAGAGAAAAAAATTGACTGCTTTTAATTTCAAACTAATGGCCATAATCATTGAGGTCAACCTGCTGATTTCTTTCAAAAATCAATGAGTGTGTTTGCTTTCTGTGCCAATATGCAGGTTATAGGATTTTTCGAGTTTAAGTTTATAGTTATTGTCACAGTTTTTACTTAAATGTGCTAGCTCGCTAATGATGCTAAAAGCTAGTAATTATACATGTTTAAGTCCTCTTATAACCATCTGGAACACGTGGCAGGCATATTATTTTGACCGTTTCTATAATTTGCCATTTGTTTGTTTTAGGCCTTATTACAAGCTCATGATGTGGTAGCTCACGAAGTGTATGGGGAGGATGCTGTTCGAGTCACCCCCCCTCCAGTACAGACATTTGTAAACTTGAATGGTGAATCTTCTCAGCCCCCGAGTCCAGAAGTTGAAATGGATCCTGGCTGTAAAATCAACAGAGTGAGACTCGTTCAATTCCAGAAAAACAAGGATGAACCCATGGTGAGATTAAAAGTTTGAATTCAACAAATTAGCAAAATATCATTATTGTCTATGCATTTTACCAGTGATTTTGAAATTGATGAACACATTTAGTATTTTTTAATACATTTTTTGTAAGTCACATAGTTGACCTATTGCTATCTGTTTTTGACTGTCATTGTGAGGTTTAAATGGCTGAACTAATTGCAACCAATTTTGGTATATAACATCTTTAGGTGAAAGGAACAAAATCTGCAAAGTTTGTGCACCCTGCCTCCATGGGACCTGCAGGGTGTGGCCAAAACCATCCAAATTAATGTGATTTTTAAAACGTTATCTTTCTTTACTCCTGGACATCAAGCAGTAAAACTATTAACATGATTATTATAAGCAATGAGCACTTCACTCATATTGAGAAATTCATAACCCATGGGTTCAGGGTTTATGCCCCAGGATGGGGCTAAGTTTGTCATATATTGAAAATGTATTTCCTTTGCTTCTGGACATCAAGGAGGCAAAATGTTTGCATGATTATAATGAACATAATGAGCCCTATATCAAAACTGTGAAATTCATTACCCCTTGGGCTTGGGGTTTAAGCCTTTAGGGTGAGTCTAAGTTAGTCATATTATATATTGAAAATGCATTATATCTTAGAAAAGTTTTTCTTTACTTCTGGACATGAAGAGGCAAACTTTGCTTGACTATATTTGGCATCACTTAGCCCTCTATCAAAATTGTGAAATTCATGACCCAGCGATTCAGGTATTAGGTTTGCTCATATTGGTTATATACATTTTGTATATTGATAAATTGGTCATATATGTTTTGTATTGAAAATCATCTTTACAGCTTGACATTGAGCAGACAATCTGTATGATTATAATGAGCAATGTGAAATTTACTACCCATGGGTTCAGGTCTCAGGGTTAATTGTGTTAATTGATCATATGTTGATGACGCAGTATGTTTTAGAAAATTTTGACTCCTGGACATCAAGTGGGCAAACTGTTTGCAAGATTACAATGAGCAATGAGTCCTCTTTGAAAACTGCAAAAATTCATTTTCTCTTTTAAAACTCAAATAGAAAATCATATTTTGCTGTGATGTGATAAAACTTACTTTCTTTTAGAAAAAATTCTAAATTATCAAAAGTGTATGATAGTTATACCAATATGTCTATTATGTAATACAAAGTATAAAGATGGAGTATAAAGTGTACACAGGTAACACAATGATTTTAGAAGATACTCAGGTGACTGTTAAGGCTCATGGGCCTCTTGTTTTGACATAAGAAATGTTAATATATTTGTCAACAATATTAAATTGGTGCACATACACTTTTTCAAAACACTTGTTAAAAAATAATGACAATGATAGTATTTGTTGAGAATGGAATTATTTATATAGTCAAGTTATTATCTTTACATAGGGAATTACTCTGAAGGTGAATGAAATTGGTCAGTGTAAAGTGGCTAGAATAATGCATGGAGGAATGATCCATAGGCAAGGTAGGGATGCATTTTAGTGGAAAGTTGTTAACAAAATTTCTGCACATATATTATAATTTTGTCCAGTTGTACATTTTTTTTTGGGGTCCCTTTGAGAATTATTCACTTGTATGGAGACATCACCAACTATAGGTGAAGTGCCACAAAATTAGACCAAGATGCATGGCACTCAGGGTTTTAGCAGTGAGGGTTCTTCATCATACCAACAACAAATATGACATGGGAACATCCTAAGTCCTGAAACTCTCACATTTTAAATGCCAAGCATTTGTCACAGGAGAAGTCACTACCTGTTTGGTTTGATGCAGCCTAGGTACAAGCTGGGCTCAAACCCATGACCTCTAGATCTGGAGTACATACACACATGCATGGGAAGAGCTAGCTATATCATAGTTAATTGCCTTACAGCAGAATTAATCTCGTTTTCACCATATATCTATGCCATTATCAAGGCAGAATGTCACACAAAATGAAGCAGAAACTTTAAATTAGTCATAAATGCTACCACTAAAACTGGAAATGTTATGTAGAGTTTATAAATATTATAAACCAAGTTTATACCAAGATAACAAATAAACAGTTATGTTTCACTATTGGGGTCCCTGTAGTTGAATGATTTCCTGTCAAGGCTCTATAGATGGACAAAATTTTGGGGGAATGGCACTGATGCTATGGTCAGCAACACTGTTACATATTACAGGTAATAATATTAAAACTGGAAATGTAATTTATATGTACTGGTAATTTCAGCAGAAATTCAGCTAGGCTGGATAATTGGCCCCAGTGCCTTTACTCAAAGTTGTTAGTCCAAATATCTAGCCTAGATTAATGTAACAATATAACAAAATTAAACTGTAAACAAAATTTATATATATATATATATATGTGTACTGGTATGGTAATATAAAACTCTGTAAATGTAATTTATGCATATGTATAGGTTGTATAATGGTATTAAAACTTTTGGCCTTCAACTTACTACAACTAAACAAGCATCCATTGTGAGATCACCCACCTGTAGAAAATCAAAAGGATTTTTCTTTTCTTTTGGATTTGCAAGGAAATGAGTCATAAGAAAATTATACATTCATTGCAGTTATCAATTATGATTAATTTATCCAACTTTTGCAAAGAAAAGCCAATTTCTAGCAAACAATCTTACTGACAGTAATAAAGAAGGCAGCAAAACATACTATTAAGCATTGCTATGGTATTGATGTCTGCTGAATGAAACACCATCCCACTAAATCTATACATCGTTGGGCTTATCCTTCATAAACATTGTATTATTTTGACACATTTTAAGTCCTAGACAAATTATGGGCATAAATTATTGTTCCTGTTCGTGCCATCATACAGAGATATTCATAGGATGTAAAAGGGATGTAGACAATCAAAACAAATGCAGAGAGAAATCCCCAAATGAATTTGGTCAGGATTTTTTTCTTTCGGAAATGGCCTTAATTATAGATTTTTAGGTGATAATTTTGCAACTCTTGAATTAATGGCGTTAGCTGGTAATGTATCATGTGTCACAAGTTGGCAATAAATGAATTCAGCTTTTCATCATATTGTAGAATCCTGTTTTTTGTTGTTTTTTTGTTGTTGGCTGGGAAGCCATTAACCTATTCATACTTGTTTGCTGCCATTCATTGTCTCAATCTGTTTCTCTTGTTTGAACAGGAACACTTCATGTTGGAGATGAAATTAGAGAAATAAATGAAGTCAGCGTCGTAAATCAAACTGTGGAAAATCTGCAGAAAATGCTGGTGAAATATTCAGATTTTCATTTACAAATTTGCAAATTGTCATTCATGCATATTCATGAATTACAACTGATCATGTTAATTTATCACTGATGCAGTCATCCATGGATTGCATATAATTGTGTCACTAGCTAAATTTTCTACATATACTAACTGTTCAATACATAATCGTATAAATTATGAATTGAGATAGGAAACACATGTGTACACAACTGAATTAGGCATTGTCCCAGGTCTGTTGAATAACTCTTTACTGACTTATAGATTATATCCAAGCAATCAAAATAAGAATCTGTTTTTTATCTATAAATTTGATACTGCCAGACTTTAGAATCATTCTTTTTCTGAGAATTTATTGATTTGATGTAGATGATAAACCAGAAAGACACTAATATAGTGTCCACTCAGACATAAAACAGCATCTTGGCAGCAACTTAGCACAATGGAAGGATTCATAAAATCAACTTTTATTATCCTTCTTTCCAGAAATCATTAAGTGGCAATGTCACCTTTAAAATTGTTCCTCAGCCATCAGGCAACATCCATAAAGAACGCAACGAAAATGGAACACACAAAGAGGTAGGAGACTGAGTTGCTTGTTTCAACAATACTATGGAACTATTGTATTTTGTAGAAGCTCAGTAGCTTTGGATTTGGGGGATGTTCTTTACCCATGAACTTGAAGTACACAATTTATTTATATAGAACCACAAAATTATGTCCTAACTTTTAATAGTAAATTTTAGCAATCCATGAAAATACATGATAATGGATCCCCCACAAATTTAAATAATTACAATGTACCTTAAGGATATATTTTAACCCCCAGCAAACAAGGTTTAGGGGGAGTATACTGGAATCACCTTGTCCATCTGTTTGTCTGTAAACACAATTTGTCCAGAATACATCTCTAACACCTATGAACAGATTTTATTCAAACTTTATATATGTCTTATATGTATGATGAAGTTGTGCACCTGCCATTCCGGTTGAGATTTACCATTCAAGATAGTTTCAGATATATTTTATTTCCATTTTGAGGGGGGGGGGGGGGGGGGGGGGGGGGTCATTTCCCAGAGTATATCTTAAAAACCAATAACCACATTTTATTCAGATTGTGTATATAATTATTATGTATAATAAAGTTGTGCATATGTCATATTTACTAAGATTCTCACATTAATGGAAGTTATGAATATTTTTATTTTGAGGGCTATTGTCATTTCAAGTGGTATTTAACAAGAAATTATGAGATCACTATTAAACCATTCACCCATTTTGGGCAAGGAGAAAATAAGTGTAGGTTTTTTGCCCAAGGATCACATGACAGGTGTACAGAAATCATCCTCCATCAGTCTGCCTGTTAATAAACATGTCTTCCAAAAAGCACCTGCAGTGGCTGTAGTAAATCACTTTGTTTTTTCTTTCGTAGATCTTTGTGAGGGCCCTTTTTGACTACAGTCCTGAAGATGATGATATGATTCCATGTCCACAGGCTGGGGTGTCATTCAGAGTGGGGGATGTTCTAAGAGTAAGTATCCAATCTACTTGACATGCTGAACTGCAAGACCTGAAAATGTTATAGGTATAGATGGAAAATGGCCAATTCATAATGGTTTGGGAACTAAATATCTCAAATGTTGGTAATACTGTATGTCTCTCTCTCTCTCTCTCCATTTATAGATCATAAACAAAGAAGATTCTAACTGGTGGCAGGCTAAGTTATGGGGTGTGGCCCCTACCACCCCTGCTGGTCTTATTCCCTCCCCAGAGCTCCAGGAGTGGAGGACATCAATGTCCTCAAGGGAGAAAGCTCGGCATGAACATGCAGGTACATTCAAAATTTTCTGCAGAACTACAGCAGAAAATAAAAGGACTGTGTGCAATGGTGACCTTTTTCTGCCCCTGAAGTTAAAGTATGGGATATACAGTTAAACTTCGATATCTTGAACATCAATATCTCGAATACCATTGATATGTCAAAGAACTCAAAAGTCCCAACAATGTATTCTTCAAGTATTTTACCCTTGATATCTCGAATACTAGGTTATCTCAAAGTTTTTTCTCAGCTCCATAGAGTTCGAGATAACGAGATTGGACTGTATATGTATATTTGCTATATAAAACTTGTTTCAAATTCTTTTTATTGCATCAGTAATTGGTAATGGTTCTCTGAAAATAACATAGGGACTAGAGTGCATGTGTTGTCAGACAATTTACTGATATAATGTATAAAATGATGTCTGATTACACCTGCATGTTATCAGTGAAGTGGAATGTTTTGTTGTATTTTAACTTTTGGCAAGTATTTTAAAGATTTTGTGGGAAATGGCTCTTTTTTTGTCATCTTAGAAACAATCAAACACAAACAATGTTATTATCACCTAAACATTTTGACAGCTATTGAATTACATCTATCATAGTAAGTTTATTAAACATTTAAATCATTATTAATTTTAGATGTTTTACATGGGCATGCATTAAAGATGTACAGAATATACACAAGCTTTCAACGTTTTAAACATTCATGTATTTGGGAAAAAAAATTTGTCTTCCTGTAAACAAACTATTCACAAGGTATATCGTGCCGCCATCTTGTTTATTTATTTTACCTGCTACATCACTTTCAGCAAAACGTTTGATGTCATATAATAATTAGGCCTTTACTGTCCAGCAACAACTCTTGTCAAGGTCTTATCTCTCACATCATCATTTGGTGAATTGGAAATTAAGTCCATTTATCAATGATAATTATCCATCCGATATCATCTAATATATCATTGTAGAGATATGCAAGACAGAAACATTGGAAATGTAAATACATCAATGAATATAACGTCATGATAGCTGACACATTGTTTGATTCATTTTTTTTTCTTGTGTACTGTATTTACTTTAAATTAGGCGTAATCAGGCACAGTAGTAATTCCCCATACCCTGCCTTGGGCAGGTGACTGAATTTAATGATGTATCAGTTATTGTGGCATATTTTGTCAGCGGTTAAATTCATTGAGCCAATCAGTGATTCTACAATGATTTTGTGATATGTTTTTATTATGATATTTGTTTGAATTTAATTACAAGTTCTGTATTTTGATCAGTAGATAATGATATTTTATTGATTATGCATTTTTAGCACACTGTTCATGGTTTGGAAGGAAGAAGAAAGACAAGTATTTGGCCAAACATAACTCGATATTTGACCAGTTAGATCTCAATACTTATGAGGAAGTGGTTTGTTTACCAGCATTTATGAGGAAAACATTAGTATTATTAGGTATGATTTATAGCTTGTTAAAGTATAATTACATTTTGTGTTGAGATATCTCATCACTAACCAAAGCCAAATGAAAACATTGGCCATATTGATCAATATTAAATATTTTACTGCAGAAGTTACAATGTTGGTAAAACGTGAATAGATCAAATGCATAAAATGTTATGTAACTTTTGTAATTACTGTTTGTTTATGAATTTTGCAGGTGCTCATGGTGTTGGTAGAAGACACATTAAAAATACTTTAATAACAAGTCATCCCGAGAGATTTGCTTACCCCATTCCACGTAAGTCAGTGGAAAACCTAGATTTACCCCATTCCATGCAAGTCAGTGGAAAATCTACATTTACTCCATTGTACATAAGTCAGTGGAAAATCTACATAAGTCAGTGGAAAATCTATATTTACTCCATTCTGTGCTATTCATTTACATGTAGATAGATTTGCTTACACATTCCTTGTATCAAGTCATTCATACAGATTGCTTACCACATTCCACAGAAAGTATCACAATAGATTTGCTTAATTACCCTATTTCATGGAAGTCATAGGAATACATTTCCTTATACAGTTAATGGTAAATGAGTCAGACGGATAAGTTTACTTACCCCTTTCTATGGAAGTCATCTAGATTGATTGCCTTACCCCATTCCACAATGGGAAATCTTCAGAAATCAGAAATTAAACCAGCTGCTGATCTTTGTTGTCATATAACTATGGGAGTATTAAGGGGAAAAAAACTGTTGTCTTTTTCATACAACGAAGGAAAGAACAGAGATATTTTATTGCTTGACATGTCATATCATTTTCTGAGTCACATTCCAATGTACTTCAATTTGGTTAGTATATTTATCAGAGATACTTGAATATAATAGTTTTCAGCACCTCTGTCACTATGGTTTTATTATTGAATGATTTTAATATAAATATGCATTTTGGGAAAATGACTTGAGTGAACATACATGTATATATTTGTATCATGTTCTCTTTAGATACTACAAGGCCACCACGAGAAGGTGAAACTAATGGAAAAAATTATTACTTTGTCGGACATGATGAGATGATGAAAGATATTGCTGCCAATGAATATTTAGAGTATGGCACGCACGAGGATGCCATGTATGGAACAAAATTAGAGACGATTCGTCAAATTCATTCCAAGGGTCTCATTGCCATTCTGGATGTTGAACCACAGGTATTGAATACAAATGCAAGTCTATTTATAAAAAAAAATCACGCTTCATTTCGATCCAACAATGCAAAATTATGTTGTTTTGTCTTGAATATAATTACCTTGCTGGAAATTTTAACAGTTACTGGGCAGTTTGCTTATAATAGTCATTCTCTTTAAATTTTCATTTGGATTTTAATTTATTTGTGGAATTTTTTTTTTTATGTTAAAAAAATTACTGAAATAAGATAGTCTGTGCATTAATATTTTATGGAAGGTTTTTAATTTTTTTTATTATTATAAAATTTGAATTATACCATGGAAGAGACATTTTCATTGGTGATGTTGACTAGCAAGAATAATATTTGTGCTGTGTTACAGGCAATACGAGTGTTACGGACAAGGGAGTATGCCCCTTACATTGTATTCATTGCAGCTCCGACAATGTCCACCTTACAGGAGGTACACTGTATCACAGACCTCTGTATTAATGTTGTGTCAGGCTTTATTATTTCATCTGTGATGGTTGAGTTAGTACCGTAACAGAAATTCAAAAAATTTCTTCTAGAGAAAAGAGAACAGTGTTTCTACAAATATTAATAGGGGAGGGGAAAATGTTTTGTTTTTTTTACATCTTATGAGGTTGCATAGATTCTCAAAATATCAAAAGAAATGGGTTTCCATTTGGATCATTTTAGGTAATGTGAAATACTATTAACTTTTATTCAACCATCACTGAAGATGTCCTTAAGTTTTTATTATTTATTTTCAGTGGCTCTCTCTGTATATATTTTTGTTCCTGTATTGCATGGCAATTTTTGTTCATTTAATTTTCAGGCACTGAAAGTTTTACGCACAGCCGATTATGCACCCTATGTAGTATTTATAGCAGCTCCTCGCTTCAATGATCATCTTCTTCGAAAAACAAAGGAAATGAATGTAAGTTAGGGCATTATAAGGGATTATTATGAAGAAAAAAAGAAAATCTTGTATATCAAACAATGTACAGTGTTAAGGGTTAATAGCACTTATGCTCACTTCAAGGTAAATTCCATTACAACATATGTATTAGTATGATTATGAAGACCTGTATATAAATATGCTTTGATAGGACCTATTGACTTGTAATAGATTTCATATATGCTTACACCTTAGATTTTTCTATGTGTTCTTTATTACAAATTTTCATTTTACCTGAACCAGAGACCATGTGAGCTACTATTGTCTTTTGACATCCATTGTCTTTCCTCAATTTCTGTTACTCAAATATCTGTTCCCTCTGAAATCATTACACCAATTTCAATTAAACCTATCCTAGATGATAATTAATAGGATGTTTGTTTCAAATGTTTTGATTCTCACTTTCATTGAGCAACCAACATGGCTGCCATAAATTAAAAGTATCACATGCATATAAGGGTAAAACCATCCAAAATGAAATCAAATATTTGTAATATATTATTTAATGATTCAGTATTGCTTCTAGACTGTGCTAAATGAAACAGTAAAATATATATATATATATATATTCAAATAAAAGATTTACAGTAAAGAGATTATACTAACATCACACTTAACCATTTCAAAAGAAACTTGACTGTCTGGGTGCCTAAAAATAGTGATTTTGTCATATACCATGAAAAATCACTGAGAGTACCAAACTTTTATAGTTCTGATATTCCATATTGATATGATAACTTATAAAATGGAAGGGGAAACCAAATCAAAAACAATAACTGTGCATCAAAAACCAAATGAGATAAAACTTTAGTAGGAATTTCAAGCCAAACTGGTGTTGTACATCATTTTAATTTTAATGTCTGTCAAATTTTTGTACTTCCTCATAAAACCTCCATTGCTTAACACCTAGTTACAATATACAAAATCAAAGCAGGTGAGCAATTTGGGCTTCTGGGGCCCTTCAGATAGATAACTGGAAGCACCTACATATATGTATTTAAACATGATTTGTGATCATTAATAAATGCAAGTGGTTAAGTTAAGTTTAAACTTTTATGAGTTTGTGCTTAACATTAAAATTGGTAAACAATATTTCAATACATTTTGTTTTTTCATCTTCTGCTTTCATTTTACAGGACATTAGCTTGGAGAGATTAGCCACAGAGAGTGAGCTGCTAGAAAAAGCATATGGACATTATTTTGATTTGAAAATTGTTAACAATGATATTGATGAAACCATACGGAAATTAGAACAAGCTATGGACCAAGTCAGTACTGCACCTCAATGGGTACCAGTCAGTTGGGTCTACTGAGAAGTCTGTGATGATTGGTTGTTGTAAATGCTTTATATGGCCCTGATAAGGCTTAAGAGGATCAATAGGAGGACACGATGAGGACTCTGGAAGTTGTGAATATGACCTCACTGATTCATTACAGTTGTTATCACTTTACGATTAATCACAATCCAAGTCTTCTTGTCCTCAAGCAGATTCAAAAAATTGGAAGACATTTATACACTTTCCAAAATGAAAAATATAGCTGATATTAATTTTTATGTACATTGTTTACACTCAAGGGAAAGTAAGAAGGTTGTAAATGGACTGTGATGTCAATATCTGAAATTGTGTAATTGATTAAGAGATCAATCAAATAAATTATGTTTAAATTTTTACTACAATATAAGTATGGTCATGTTAAAACTTCAACTTGTAGATAATCAAATTAGTAAATTTTATCACAAGTTTGAATTTAGATTATCTCTTTAGATTGCATATAATTATTACATGCACAGAACAATATTGCACAATAATATATTACAATTCTGTGATTTTTTTGAGAGATGGTTGTTATTGATCATTTTTTTTCCATTTTTAGAAATGCACAAGATTTGAACTGGGTTACAGATTTTGTCTCAATGCATACAATAATGGTTGTTACTAATTTTCAAGTTTTCTAAAAACTTTTTCTCCCTTATTACTGCCAAGTATTAGAATGCCAACATGAATCAAAGTTTTTGAAGTGAGACAGGTATATATACAGATGTATTTAACACTGGGATGGTGCTGATTTTGTTCCATAAACAATTTTTGTATTGTGCTGATCTCTCCTCTGAGATATGTTCTTGACTGAATGTTTATAATTTGTGAAGCTTTACAAATGTTTACTCATTGAGTTGGTAAAAAACATGGGTGCCAAGAGTATTGAAATCAGAGATTGCTTGATGTCATTGTCAAATGTTGTGTTGGTTTAATCCTTTAAGTGCTTGATGTTGCAAGAAACAAACTTCCACTTATTGAAAATCATGTACCTACACTGAGTTGATATATAACATAGTCACATGATTTTAAATACTGTAAACATGCATTATTATGTGTGATACTTGTTTCCACAAAGTCCAAGGTCACATATAAAAATCCATGGTCACATAAAGTCCATGGAATTTCATACCAGCAGACTTAAAGCATTTAAACTATTTTCTTACAAGTCATATGCAACTCAGTAGAATTTCTTACCTGTGGACCAAACCAGAAATGATAATCCACAAAATTATGACTCTGTAGAATTAAATATGTAAACAGTATTTTTTTTTATGTAAGGACAAGACCTATGGATGGACATTTCATTGTTATTCTCCGTAAAAACACAGATATGCAAGTGACCATTCAGCCATAAAAACCTATCATGCACAAAGGAACTAGTTAAATAACAGTGTATAAATATACAGAATAAAAATAATTTGATTTGTATTATATGGAAGGGAGATAAGAATACAAAGGAACCTAGGGGTCACTACTGCATAATCAGCTTTGTTGATATATGCCAATTGCCCCATTCTCTCATTGTATTTATACTCTTATGTTACAAACAAATTAGACATTTATTCCGTAATAATATCCCAAACAAATAGTACTGGTTTCAGGGAATGAAAGTCAACATTTTTTGCTTTAGAAAAGGTTACTCTGTCAGTATCATATATCCATGTAAATTGGACTATTGTAAGTTGGTGTATTTTCAGTCAGGTGTAACTCATAATCAATGACAAAATATTGATATTTGATGTAGGACATACAAAAAAATATCAGAACACATATTTCACTAATTAATTAATGATTGTGCCAAAACAATAAGGCCTAGAACAGGCATAAAGTATAAATAAGATTACTGCTGTGTATAAGACAGTATGAGCTTTAATGTAATTGATTAAAATTACTAGAATTTTCAAAGCAATCTCTAATTCTTGGCATGGCTTGTAATTTACCTACTAAATAACTACAAGGCTGTGAAAAATGCTATATCAGCAGTATTTATAGTGACGGGAAGTAAGCACATTAACTGGTAGGTGTTTGCTGTTTGTTTAGAAGACCTTTATGTCTGTTTTTCTGATTAGTTCATCATTATATATACATGTATCCGTTGTTTCAGAATTCACAAGTGCTGTACACATGGTCAATTTTACTCCTGCTTTATTTTTGCCATTACCCTAAATTAGTGATTTTAAAACTGAGCTAATATAAATTCCTTCATTACATGGAAGTAGCAAGAAATTACTTTGGGCATATTTAAACTGAGTGAAATAATTTCCCAATATCTGCAGGTGAAAATAACACAGGGTGCAGATTTCCCTGTATAAAGCCATTTACACAGATCAGGAGAGTAGTCAGGATGGCATATATTGTATCCAGATAAGAAATAGTTCAGTGGATTAACAGATGGGAGACGCATATATTGTATACAGATATAAAATAGTTCAGTGGATTAACAGACGGGAAATGCGTATATTGTATCCAGATATAAAATAGTTCAGTGGATTAACAGACGGGAGACACGTATATTGTATACAGATATAAAATGGTTCAGTGGATTAACAGACGGGAGACACGTATATTGTATACAGATATAAAATGGTTCAGTGGATTAACAGACGGGAGACACGTATATTGTATACAGATATAAAATGGTTCAGTGGATTAACAGACGGGAGACACGTATATTGTATACAGATAAAAAATGGTTCAGTGGATTAACAGACGGGAAACGCGTATTTTGTATACAGATATAAAATGGTTCAGTGGATTAACAGGTGGGAGACGCATATATTGTATACAGATATAAAATGATTCAGTGGATTAACAGATGGGAGACGCGTATATTGTATACAGATATGAAATGGTTCAATGGATTAACATATGGGAAACTAGTATATTGTATACAGATAAGAAACGGTTCAGTGGATTAACAGACAGGAAACGTGTATTTTGTATACAGATATAAAATGGTTCAGTGGATTAACAGATGGGAGACGCCTATATTGTATACAGATATAAAATGATTCAGTGGATTAACTGATGGGAGACGCGTATATTGTATACAGATATAAAATGGTTCAATGGATTAACATATGGGAAACTAGTATATTGTATACAGATAAGAAACGGTTCAGTGGATTAACAAATGGGAGACACGTATATTGTATATAGATAAGAAACGGTTCAGTAGATCAACAGGAAACAAGGTTAATTTACCTCTGTTACTACTTATATTTAGTTTTTCATCCAGTGCTATTACTGTCCCCAGTATTATTCATAAGATAATGTTAGTCTTCTTTTTTATTATTATTATAGAGTCAAATTTTGTGGTTTGTGAAAAATGTGGTGTGTCAAAATCTCCACAGGATTTGTTTTCCCTGACATTAACATGCACTAAAAATCACTCCCATTTTTCCTTTATTTCACATTTTGCCTAGACATCTACTGATTTACATACACAATTGTATATATAATTTTATGAGACAACAATTATATATTTGTGCCAATTTTCAACCCACAATGTAAAATGACTAGTGAAAACATTTGAGTTTCTCAATTTCAAAACAAGCCTCCTAGATTGATGTCCGTACCATGAAAACGAAACAAAATTAAAAATTGAAATTACCCTTCAACAAAAATTTAAAGATGTAGTCTTTATTTGTGTCAGGTTAGGCAACTCTTTCTGAATAAATTCATAAAATAAGATTGTTCTGGAAACAAACAATTGAAGCATCTTAAAGGAACACGTCTTAAATATTAGTGGTATATCAGAACAGACTCTAGTCCTGCAGTATTTTGAAATATTTTACTGTTCATGTTCCTGTTTGCATGTTGTATATGAATGTTTCTGCTTTATGTTGCAGTACAACCTTCATTTCAATATTTGTAATGTTTAGGTGTATGATTGGACTTGCTGACTGGTGTAAATTTGTAAATGCTAGAAGTAACTAATTTTCATTCTCAAATACACGCATCTCTCCTTGTGCTATTTACAAAGTGGCTAGACCTGATGTAGAAAAAAGAGAATCAAGTCACTATTTAATTTAGTTTATTGATTATTGTATTTTCCAGATTTATTTTTATTTTCTGTTACAGGTGATTTAAAGTTCTTTATATTTTGTTCAAATGGTTTATGTGTTGTTGATGCCCGCAGCTAATAGAAGACTATATGTATGCATTATTATGATGAGGAATGAAACTGTATTATATATACAAAAGTTAAAAGTACAATTAAATCACTGAATCTATCTCTGTGTTACATTTATTATAAAGTACCAAGTATACTGTGGAATCATTAAAGTTCGTGGGGGCCAATGTTCATGGGTAGCCAAATATTTACTAGTTTGTGGGGATGGAATTTTGAGGATTAACGTTATTTTGAAAATATACAACATTATACTATAGAAGCTATTGCAAAGAATAACTAGTTCGTGGGGATGTAAATTCGTTGGTAAAAGGTATCCACGAACATTGAGCCCCCACAAACAATGATTCCACAGGATGTGTTTAGGAGACGGTTTCTGTCTTAACCTGACTCAATTCTATTGTGGTATATTGAACCTTTGACCATGACATATGGCCTTTCACCTTGACCTATATATGCATATCCTTTCAATTTACTTTTTTTTTTGTTCAGTCACCTACTGCAATTAGTCTGCATCTGCCATCATCAGTCGTGCATTAACAATTGAACATTTTTAACTTCTTGATAACATGCCATTCCAATTCTTTTCAGATTTGGTATGAAGCATCTTTGGGACAAGGCTGACAAAATTGTAAATTTCAGGGCTCCTGCACCCCTGGGGCGAGGCAAAAACTGTCAAAAGTGTCCCAATTTTCAAAAATCTTCTCTAGAACTGCACATGTAAGAGAAACTAAATGCATAATGATGTAGAGCAGGAAGACCTAACAAAATTGTAAATTTCATGATCCCATGAGTAGAAGTTCTGATTCCAGGGTGGAACCAAACTTAGTATATGGTATTTATGTGTAAAACATTTTTAAAAATGGAAGCTTGAATGAACTGATGAATTTGAAGGACGACTGGTGCTGCCACTCCCTTCTGATTTTGCAATATGAATTTTGGGCAAAGGAGGACTTTGTTACTTGTCAAGAATTTTAGAAGACAATTTCTCCTCTGACTGCCCCCTTTACGTTGAAAAACAATTCTACTTGTCTGCGTACTAATCTAACCTATTTATAAAAAATAATAACTCGGCAGTATACGAAGTCAATTATTTCTTGAATTGGCAGTCTCATCAAAATGATGGTCACCAAACAATAAGTGGTGGTCACCAGGTAAATAGAATGGCAGCCGCAGTTAAATCCACCAGTGGTCGCCACATTAATGAAGTGGTAGCCGGCAGTTAAATCCACCAGTGGTCGCCACATTAATGAAGTGGTAGCCGCCAGTTAAATCCACCAGTGGTCGCCACATTAATGAAGTGGTAGCCGCCAGTTAAATTAATATCAATTCTCTACCTTGGCACTTACATAGAAACCAACATGGCAAAAGCCATCGCCATCATATCATTGTGTCATCAAACTGCGTATTGAACCATATTGCGTTTTGAACCATAGACAAAGATCACTAACTTATGGTGTCATTCTTACATTTCTGTTGGGAAAAAATATCTTACGATTTCGGTGCCCTCACCGGGAGCTTTTCAAAGAAACTTTTGTTAGTAGCTAGTAATGTTGGTAAAACTTGTGATAATTTACTTGTTAATTAATGGGACTGTCACACATTGACGTATAACATCAGCATAAGTCGACATATAGCAAACACGATGGTGTACGTTGAATACGTTAGGATAGGTTTTAAACAAGTTACGAGCAGGTTGAAATACGACGGTATAAATAGTTCGCCGAACGCGGCTCAAAATTGTGTGTAGGCATAAAATTTTCAGCGTATGCCAACGTATTGCTTATGTGTTAGGCATAAGTTAGGTGAACGCTTTAGGTAAGTTATGCACACGTTCACACTCGTTACATGTAGGTTACTTATAGGTCGACATACGTTTAACTACAGCTGGGTGACCGTGCAGTGTACGTGCAACCATCGTCGCAAGCCACGGCTGAAATGTACGTTCCTCTCACTTTTCACCAGTGGCTCTCAGCGTGAAAATTTTGATGACGCTTAACTTATTTCTAACTTATGGAAACGTACTTCTAACTAATATGTAACTTATATCGAACGCTTCCACAACGTATATTGACGTATTCATCCTATTGAGGAACGCATGGAACATATTTATAACTTATAGGTAGCGTATCCGCCAGAGTTCTGAAGTTCACTACACATATTGGTACAAATGAGCAATTCACATCTTCACCAGCCGAGGATTTTCGGTCCACAGATTGGGGAGGAGAGTGGACCGAAAACCACTTAGCTAGCGAAGATGAGCAATTCATCGCTTTTGCAGATGATGTTACGTTGTCATTGAAGTACACTCCAACATGCTATGTATGAGTTCAACATAAGTTAGACTAAAGTTGTGCACGAGTTCCAAATCAGCCAAGAATGCTAGAAATACGCTAGGTACACGCTCTCATAAGTTATGTCTACGCTGAGGATAAGTTATGAATAAGTTACTCATACGTTAAACATAGGTTATATATTCGTTCAGTGCGTTAGTAGTACGCTTATGTGCGAGTCATCATCGGAAACCCAAGGTTGATTACGCGTTGTTTCTCTCTCTCTCTCTCTCTCTCTCTCTCTCTCTCATAGAGAGAGGAACGACGCGTAATCAACCATGGGTTTCCGACGATGTGTGCGAGTCCAAAAAGAGGTTCCTCTTAATTTTTTTTAAATCCAACTTCAGCGTATACCAGTGTGTTGGATAAATTTTTCACACGTCGGAATAAGTTATCTAAAATGTAATAGTGTGACAGTCCTATAAGAAATAAAAATGTACAGGGGAAAACAGTTAAACCAGCTAAATCCAAATAGCAAACACTGGAGGTTTAGGTTTATTGCCTTATCACGCAGAATAGATGTAGAGTTGTAGCTCTCGACAGTGAAAGAGAGGTGTTCTGTAGCTACTAGCGGAATAGATTGTATATAGTCGCTCAAATGGGGTCGGGACAGCTATTTAATAATAAGTAGATGGGTGCATGCTTTCACCTCACAAATATGATCCATTTTTTATACACAAGTTCAAAAATATATACTTTGTATTTTGTCAAGGCACCCAGTTGTTTACTTTGAAAATTAATTAATAATATCGTTAATTCAAATAAAGAGAGCAATCATTCATTTGTGTGCGCATCAATTAAAGTAATGATATCATTAATTCAATTATGGGGAACAGTAATTCAGTTATTGCTTGCATTAATAATTGATGCACGTATTAATTGAATTATTCCGCTCTTCAACGGACTTGAAGTGCGCATCAATTCAATTGTTGATTTCATCGATTCATTTGAAGAGAGCAGCAATTCAAGTATAGTGCGCATCAATTCAGCAGAATGATAAATGCTATCACCAATTCAGTTAATGCGCGCAATTGTCCAGAATTAAAGATCTCATTAATTATTTGAAGAGATCTTTAACTGGACTGTTGCCCGCATCAAATGAATTGATGATATCTTCATATAATTAAAGATATTTTCAATTATTCGAGTTTATGTTAATTCTGGCGCTCTATATGGGTCCACCTCTGAAAGGACATTGTAATGACTTCATAACAAAAAGTGGGTATTATTTCAATTTTACTTTGTGAAAAACATCGATACACGGAACATACAAAGAGCTTCGCTGCTGATCAACACAATTTAAGACATGGGATGGCGATACGCATTATTTCACTGTTTTGTGTTCTCTTGTTTCCGTTCAAAATTCTTTCACAGCAGCGTGATGTTGACATCTGAGCCATAACTTTATATTCTTGTCTGACAAGACTGACTCGGCTTCACCACAGTGCACGTACTTGACAATGTTCATACTCCTATGCCCTGTACGCACTATACATTGTGGTACATGCAAATATAATTTCTTTTATTTTTAACTGTAAGTCATATCTAGTTTCTTAATGAAAATGCACCAAGACCTTTCCAATTTCCATTCGTACTGTACTCTATCCTACAATTAATTTTAACAACTACAGAGTATAAACAATGAAGGACAGCTTCCTTTTGTTATACGTCTTTCGATCTTTGGTATTTTATCTAATCTCAGACTCCCCTCGTTTCCTGAATCTCATAAACACTGTATCAGTTGTTTTGAGGTTTTGTCAGACATCGAAATCAAATGCAAATCTATATTCCGGTGCTAATATTCCTCTCTTTTCTATATCTCTGTGTTTTAAATCACACTCAGTTCTGGATCTAATTAAAATAAGATCCTTTCTCATCGCTCCGACACTTTACACTCCGACGTAAAGTATCGCAGCGATTAAAAAGATCTGATTTCAATTAGATTGCCGTCAATTACGACACAGGACACTAAAAATGGTCCTCTTTATCAAAAATCTGTTGAAAAAAAATGGCAATAATAGTTGATCCATGGATGTAACTGAGGAAATCGGTCAAATATTTCCAAAGACTGCAAATGAAACATTGGGTACTGTGAGGAACTATTTGCATTTATGATTAACAAGAGACGCAATAACCGTTCTGAAACTGCGGAACTTACTCAGCAGGGTTTAGAAAAAATGTCCAGCTGTTAGTCATGATTTTCATTACACTCCCTTATTAAAATGTTTAGAAAATCAAAGAAAAGGAAAAGAAAACACACACACACACACACACACACACACACACACACACACACACACACACACACACACACACACACACACACACACACACACACAACAACAACAACAACAACAACAACAAATAATAATAATAATAAGAACAAAAAAAACACCAAACTAACTAAAACAAAAAACCAAAAACCAAACAAACAAAAAAACTAAAACTAAAAAAAAAACCAAAAAAAAAACCAAAAAACAAAACACCAAAAAAACAAAACCAAAAAATAACGAAGCTATAATTTGCATTCATCAACTTGGATAAAGCCGTTGATATATGTGGTGAATTGGTCTTTGGAACAAATTAGCTACAAATACAGTAACAATGGTAAATGCGTCAGTGTTATTGCACAATGTTCCATGTAAAATGGTGTCAAGCAAGGAGAATGTTTATCCCCATCTCTGTTTGCCCTATTTTTGAATGATCTAGAAAACTTTGTTTTTGAATATGGAGGATCAGACTTGCCAAATATTTCAGAAAAGAAAAACTGAGAACGAGTCGAAGAAATACATAGATTTTTTTTATTCCTTTGTACGCAGATGACAAGTACTTTTATCTGAAAATCCAGATGAAAACAGGTTAGCAATGTATGTTTTTGCTATGATAGTCAAGAAGTTAAAATTGTAGATTTGGTCAAGAACTTTGGAGTATTCTTCAAAACAAAAATAGAAATGGATCTTATATACATTTCATACCAAACAATCATGTAAAAAGCAGCTATAGCAATGTATAATGTTAAAAATGTAGAGATCGCAAGTTATCAACTAATAGTCAATTATATATATATGATAAAATTGCAAAATCGGTTCTTTTATATGAGTGTGAAGTATGAAATTGATCAAACCTTAATATTATAGAAAAGTATAAACGAAATTCTGTAAATATGTTATATATATCAACAAATCTACTCCAAAATGTATGGTATTGAGTGACCGTGATAGCAACTTCCTTGCTATATATGAACGTGAAAGTAAGAATCATAACTTTTTGGCCCGAAATGTGATTTTTTTTTTTCAAACATCAAAATCATGTGGGTTTTTTTTTTGGGGGGGGGGGTCTGTATTGATTGCATGTTTTACAAACATTGATTGAATGTGGCTTGTCATATGTATTTCAGAATCAGATGCCAGTAGGCACACTGTGGATTGAAATGCTGTATTAACACACTCTGTAACCAGTCACAGTCTCCGCAATGTTCTAGATGTGAGACATACAACTCACCAAAGACTAATAAGACAATTCAAAGATGACATTATTCTTGAAAAAAAAATTCCTTGTTCTTAAATCCATAAAAAGCAAGTTGTTTTGTAAATTCATATGTAACGTAAATTACCCATAGAAACTGGCAGATATATATAAAATATGTCAAGAAATGCACGGAAATGTAATTTATCAGGTCTTATCACACACACACACACACACACACACACACACACACACACACATCTTCTTCCTACACTCGTCTGGACGTCTGTGAGGAGAAGATGGTGGTTTTAATCAGGCTGGTAATTTATGCAACTTGCATGAAAAATAAGAGATGAATTGCCCTATATCTTCAAACGCACAGCTGAAAAAGTGGCTTGTTCAAACACTAGTAGAAATATTCGACTTAACAAATTATACAATTTCCTTCTGTTATTGAACACAGTGTGGGATCTCCTGAATAGAGTTAATGTCGCATGCTCTCTGTATATATTATGTTCAGTATGTTATGTTTTCGGTAGAGTGCAGTTATGAGAATAAACCCCTTGTCCTCGTCACAACAGAGCAAATTGTAGAACTTTAGGTGATAATCACAGGCACAAACACGTTTCTGTAAATAAGTTATGACGTCTGTATCCTCGTTATAATTAACATACAGACGTCATAACTATTTACAGCAACAAGTGTCTGTGGTGATAATAGACATCTCTACTTTAATGACATAGTTATTTTTCAATAAAAGCGCTGTCTAGTTGTATATTCATTGTTTGTTTATTTATGACACTTAAATTTCGTTCTAATGTCTTTGACTTACTTTAGAATACAAGCCCCCCCCCCCCCCCCCCCTCTCTCTCTCTCTTTCTGTGACGAAGCCTATGTTAAGGTATTCAATGTACAACGACCATATTTCATATTTAATGAATGGATGGTGAAATTTTTATAACCATTATCTCATTTCAAAGAATTTATTAAATAATAATAATAATAATAATAAAATAATAATAATAAAACCACCTAAATTTTATTACTGCTCGATTTAGTTATCATTTTGATGATTTCTCTTTGTGAGAATATAAAGCAAAAATCATTTACCGCACATATTCTTAGATAATTAGATTTTTTTTATTTTTACCAAGGGTTGATAACTCTTCCAAAAAGTCTCAAGTGCAAAAATTAAAAGTAAAATAAAACAAATGACTAAATAGATAAACAATGATAATAATGATAATTTTTAAAAAAAAAAGTCATGCATCATTATATAACATTAAACAGTTTCGTTTGAATCATTAAAAAAGTTCAATCTCCCTACGTTATGTATACATTTGAATACCTTACTTGTAAGTTATTAAGTGAGGACATGCGTCCGAACCTTTATCATGTGTTATTTTTATTTATTTATTTATTTATTTATTGAGAGAGAGAGAGAGAGAGAGAGAGAGAGAGAGAGAGAGAGAGAGAGAGCACGCACGTCAACAGTAGCATGTCCCTACTAATCTAATTTTCTGTATCAAGACAGAATTACACCATACGGATGAAAATTCTGTCCCCGTTAATGTGACCCACAGAATGTGCAAAGTTTATAGATACAAGATATAAGATTAGTGGGGACAAAAAGTCCCAGTCTTACAGAGCGCCAAATCACATGTAGCATAAACTCAAATAATTGAAGATGTCTTTAATTATTTAAAGATATCATCAAATCAATTATTATTCTCATCAGCTGACTTGATGTACACACTATTAAGCAATAATTAAATTAATGAGCGCATCAATCAGTTGATGAGAGCAATAATTGATTTGAAAAGCTCATGAATGCAATTGATGAGAGCTATAATTGATTTATGTGCACATTAATTCAATTGATGGGGGCAATAATTGATTTGAAAAGCGCATCAATTAATTTACTGCTCTCATCAATTCAATTGATGCATACATCAATGCAACTCAACTGAAGACATCCTTAATTGTTGATAACAGTTTGTTGTAAGAAATCAATGCGCGCATCAATTCTTTTGAAGAGAACAGGTAATTCAATTATTGTGCGCGCGATAATTTTGAAGAGAGCAATAATTCAATTTCAGCGCACAGTTTTGAAATTGATTGAAATGATGCGTGCATTGAATTATAGCTCTCCCCAGTTCAACAGTACGGTAGCGCTCTTTACTATGCAAGTTTCCGAAGTGCCCAATAGTTATTTCCCCTAGTCGAACTCTTTCGCAAGGTGAGAAGCAAAACGTGTTATCGTATTCACGCGGTGGGTACAAGTGCTGACCGCTGCCGTTTTGTATTGCTTAAGGATGACTACCAAATGTTATACAACAATCAGAATTGCAGGAAAACACAAATTTAGTTAGTTTATGAGTATTGTATAATAAAATAGCTCAAAAAAGAATCGATGATTACCCCCTTTTCTTGATAAAAGCATTACTTGTGTAGAAAAGGAAATAATTGGCAACATTTAATTTAATGACCTAATTCAAACAAACTATTCCTGCTATGGTTAGTGCATTGTATACCAACGGCTGATATAAACAAAACTTACGCGTTTATAACTTTGATCGTTTTGTACATAGCCAGTCTATAATATATGTATACATCTTGTACCAATCAAGCGTTCAACAGAATACTGAACGTACCTTCATCACAGAAGACCTGATATCTCGGAACTTGCGTACTCAATTGTTGATATCATCAATTTATTTCAACTGAGCAACAATTCAGTTATATAAAGCTCATCAACTCAACAGAATAATTAATGCTATCACCAATTCAACTAATGCATGTAATAATTCATAACTGAAGATATCATTAATTATTTGAAGACATCTTTAATTGAATTGTTGCGTACATCAAACGAATTGATGATATCTTCAAATAATTAAAGATAGCTTCAATTATTTGAATTTATGCTAATTTGGCGATCTATACTGCAGTCTATGGTTCGCTCCATATCAGATAAAACTTACAACTTATAATGCACCAAAGAGTTTACATTATATTTTTGGCATTGAACTTGAAATATAGATCGGGAAAAATAGCAATTGTAATACACTCTGATTTAGTTTCTCTGGAATCCTCAAAATTGTGAATTTGTAAAATTATCATTTGAAGGACATAACCACCTACTTTGATCCACCTAAACTGAATCACCCTGCGAGATCATGCGAGATTTCATGGGTGGTCTAAACTGGTTCCCCAAAATAATAGTCGCTGAAGTTAATTTAATTTCTTTTTTTTATTGTAAAGCGTTCAAATTTATGGATCATATTTGATCTTTCAACACAAGTATTAACTGAGATAAATTCAGAGAGAATTTCCACGAAATAAGGCAAAACGTAGTTATGAAAAGAGTCATTTTCCAATATTCCGTTATTCTGGTCTCTGCGTTCATTATCCGCCGCTCGTCATTCTACAAGAGAACCAGTTTGTCCATTTTGGAATAGAACTGTGGAATGTCGGATATAAGTTGTGTTTCCTTTATCTCTGGAAAGAAGATGGTGGAGAGGAAACTTCTCATATAAATATGTGACTAAGTCTTAATTAGTAGTGGATTGTATTTTATTTATTTCAACATATGAAAGGCAAAAGTAACTGGGATTTTGTCGGACAACTGAACGTCAACATGGACGATCGTCACGATCGGGAAAGTGTGTACTCCTCAAATTACTCACAGTCCTCGATTCCTGTGACTCCTCCGGGCCTCGAGGCGATTTACAATGCATGTCGCCGCTCCTATCCCGACCAGCCAAACCCCCTGCAAGTCACGGCACTGGTTAAATACTGGTAACTATTGTTGTCATGAAGTATTTACAATGTCATCAAATCAAAATGGCAGTACATCGGTTTAGTGGGATATTTTTGGCTGTGCAAAATTTTCAATAATTTTTTACTTCATTCATAATATTTAATGTTTCTTTAGCCGTATGACATAATGCTAATCTGAATTACAGATATATTCTGAATTGCAGACATGACAGATATGAAATTTAGTATTATGAAGTGTCATATTTTGGAAGTACTGTCTAGTGGAAGATGACAATCTTTTATATTTCTTTAATACTACTAATTCAAAAAGTATAGAGGTGGAAGGTGGGCTATATTTTGTCATCTAACAAGTAATATAACATTTCTACTCCATAATATTATTTTGGGTACTGACTTACAAGAATTTTGGGTTGTTCTTTTTTGAAGTGAGATGCTCAGTTAATTTCTCTATGCTCCTCATATACCGTAGATGATGCCAAATCAAAATCATTTTGTTGCAGAACATATAGTTGGGGGAAGTAGTATCAATCAATGATAAAGACATTAGTTGAATTTGATTGGCATTGTGTTGTCTGCTCTGATTGGTAAGATTTGATTTAAGTCCTTTTTGTAACATATGGTGCATTCATGTTCAGATTAGATTAAATTGTCTGGTGTGTCACGAAAAAATATGGCATACATTGTTATGGAAGGAAATGAAAAATGACAGTATTCAGAAGTTGTTCAAGAAAGGAGTTCTGTAGGGATGTTAGAGAAGAGATGGGTAATTTCTGGATAGTGAGAACTACATGTAAAGCATAGATGGTACACGATATGTCATTGTCACAATGATTAATAATCCAGTTATGATTACAAATCTTAACTCTTAATATTTGAATGCATATATCTGTTCTTCATATTTTTAAATTTGCATAATATTAATTATAAAAATTTCCGAACAACAGTAAACAAGGATAAACATATTCTGGAAAATGCTTTTTATTACTAGAATGATCGGTTCATGTTGTAAATTGTTTTTGAACAAGGTAAGTAAAATGTATAATACAAAGTATGAAAATACCCAACGTATTCTAAAAATCTCATATGCAGCTGAATAAGGTTAAAAAGTGCCTGATTACCTTAACAATGAATATCATAGTGATAATTTAAATATATATTATAATTCTTATCAATATCAAATAAAATGTGTAAAGTATATATGAATTTAGTCCCCCTCCCTCTTGGTAATATTTCCTTTTTTCTGCCAATGAAAATTCATACTAAGGATTTTTTTTATATAATCACCTTTTTCTTCTTCATAGATGGACTGTTCTAAGGTAATCAAGCAATGCTGAAGTACATGATCATGTGGTACATGCATTTATAAGTACCCAGCTGACTCCATTTGTAAATTATGACTGTTTACAATTCATATCTGTGTATGAAGTGCCATGAAATCTTGTAGGGTCATGTGTACAAAAATGGGATAGGGTGAAAAGAAAGAAACAGTCTTAAGAACTGCTTCGTTGTTGGAATTTGACTTGAATTTAAATGCAGTTTGTATATTGACTTGAATCGCCTCCGCCAGGAGGTGATGTTGTCACCTATGTTTGTTAGTTTATTTGCAATGAATACACATGTACCCATAAACAGTTAGTGTTTTTTGGAAAGATTTTCAGAAAAATTTTACAGAAAGTAGGCTTTTGATCAATTTGATTTTGAGGGACACCTGGAGATGGATGTCAGAATTTTGGACAATATGTGATTAATTTTGGAGCATGTAATATTACAGTTTTATTTGTACTGGATGTTGGTATTCAATAAGTTTCTGCATTCTGGCAGAGATTTCACTCTGGGTGCAATTTTACGGTCATAACTTTCTTTACCCTCTATGTGGTCTCTCACTCTAAGCACTAGTTTACAGTAATGACTTTCTTAACCCTTAATGGGCACACCCCCTGCAGATATTTTACTTGTTCATAATATCTATTACTTCCAAATTTATGATGTGGGGTTTAATTCAATCAAAAATCAGCATTGATACACATTGGTCCATAAACCAAAGAGTGCTGCATATGTTAAATTTTATGGAATGTTCCCAAACGATGATAATGTATTACATGTGTCAGACACATGTACTACAAATTGTAAGATCCAAAAATTGTTCCCTTTCCAAGTTTTTTAAGTGCCAGGGGCAGGTATTGTATTGTCTCCATGCGTAAACTACACACGTGTAAGTAATGATTAGTCTTTGACGTCATTTGGAATTGTTTGGTAATTGAATACTCCTCAGTTACGGAAAGAAAATCCACTGCAATGTCCGTTCCAAAGAGTAGTGTTCCATATAACAGATCTTTATAATTCAACTTACTTTTTAATTGTACGGTAGGTTCATAAAGAAATATACACTGAAGGTGATACAAGTGCTAGTTTGATACTAGTTAGTAGAATGTGGTTGAAGACCTGTTGCCATGATTTAGAGAGGTACACAACATGGATGAAATTTCATGTGGAAGCATTTAATAGCATTTCAAATATATCACACAATCTTTAATTCGTACTAAAGTTTTATGTGTAAGGTATTATAGGATATCATTCAAATCAGTGAAATCTATACACCGCTGTTTTATCATTTGTTAGACATGGGTCTGCTTTCTTGTTGAAATTTTACTGGACTTGGTTTTCAGACCAGTGGCTAATTTTGAAGACTGTAATTGAATATAACAAAGGTGAAGACCTCCATCTATATACTAAAGTAATTACAATTGAAAGAACTCTGGATGATACATTGAACTTCAGTATAAAGTCATGTACTAGATATATTATTGGTAAATACATATTGTAGACCCCCTCAAAGACAGCAACACATATACTGTTACAAAATTTTATTTTCAATACCTTTTACATTCAGAATTATTTGAACCAGCAAGTAGATACTTTATTTATAACAATTTAATTTGCACATACATCGTGTGTGTTAACTGTAAGTGTTAATTTTGTTAAACATTACATTTACTCTGTCACATAGACATTGATAGGAGCACATGTATTTCCTGGTAAAAGGTTGCTTGTTCAAGTCTGAAGTTCAACCTTTCAGTTCTGTAAATAATTACATTGCCATAAACAAATTTGTAAAATGCATGATTCTCTGACAACATACACTTAGGCCATTTCGTTTAATTACTACAATGACTGAAGTACATGGTAAGCATATAATTAGAAATTGCAATGAAAATCAGCCTGTGAGGTCAAGGTCATGTTATAGAGGTAATTCTGCATGTTTTATACTAGGTGAAGTGAATTGTCAGTTGACAAACTACAGGTAATTTTACCAAGTTTTTGATTGTAAGTTATATGTTATACAATATTGAGTTAACTTACCACCTTTATAAACATTGATCTTCAAAAGTGAAATACACAAATATTGCCATTGTGGTTTCATTTTTATACCCTGCCATATCAATGTAGAGGGGTCATGCCTCCCTTCCATGTTTCTGTCTTCTGTCTGTTCATCTCATTTTGTGTTTTGACTGATTTCTGAAACAATTATGCCTAAATCTTCTGTACACGTATGACCTTGACATCACATTTCAGGATTGAGTTTAGCTCATTTTGAGCTATAGTAGCTATCTATGTGAGACCATCTTTAAATAATTGTTGATTTGCTGTAATTCATTCCAACTTCTAGTTAATGAGTGAGTGGCATTTTAGTTTTTAGGGGTATGGTTAGCCACTCATTAATGTGACTGAAATTTTATGTGGACGGTCAAATACATTTACAGAAAACTAGGTCACCCACATGGTGATTGAACAAAGTTTTCCCGGCTGGAATATTCCCATGTTTTGTTTGGATTTTATTGGAAACTGTATTTGAAGGATTAAGAGAAAGAAAACCTGAATTCCAGGAGGGTATAAAATAAAGATTTCTACTGTCGATAATTTTTAAGTATTTAATGAGGGCCCATAGTCAGGGGCCAACATGGCCCCAAAAATTCTAATTCTTCTTACTTCAATCCAGGAGTATGTAATGAATATGAATTTCATTTTATGACATAACAATGTAATATTGCACTAATGACAAAACCCCCTTCTCCTAGAATTATGAGATGTAGCAGAAATGTTATATTTTTTGTTGACACCAAAATCACAGCTAATATTGAACCAAACTGGAGAAAAAAGTACCAATCCCAATAAAAATTGATGGAAATTATTATAATATTCATATTACTGCTAATTTATGCACTTTTCATTAAGAAACTTGTTTTCTTTTACAGAGACATTTATGTAAACCATTTTACATGTACATCAATGGAATGTAGTTTTCTGACTGTGTTCTCTAATACCACTCTTTTATAATTCTAATTGGGCTTTGGAAAATTGTGATTATGTATTTCAGAATATTGGTAATTTCATTTCAATTTCTTTATAAAATACACTTATCCTATATATATATATATATATATATATATATATGTTGTTTTTGTTTGTTTGTTTGTTTGTATGTTGATTTCGTGACGATAATAATTTCAATTTTCATTATAATATTTTTTTTTTATTTAAAAATCAGAATGTCGCTATCTGAGTCTTTTAGGCATTCATATTATGCATCAAATCACAGTGAAATTTGGACTCTAAAATTTATTATTTGCAAACAGAGTAATTTTTTTTATCATTCTGGATAAAAAAGATTCATATGAAGTAATTGATATCTTGTATTATTCTTTCAAAGGTGAAATTGATAATGGATAAAGAAGATTCATATGAAATAATTGATATCTTGTATTATTCTTTCAAAGGTGAAATTGATAATGGATAAAGAAGATTCATATGAAATAATTGATATCTTGTATTATTCTTTTAAATGTGAAATTGAATTTTATACGAAGTGCTTTAATGAGTCATTAAATAAAATTTTGGTGTAATGAGCCACCTTAACTATAAGACATTCTATATGTAATGTGAGTAAATTTTAACAAATCTAAATACTGTGATTATAACAAAATGATACTGTGAAAGAAGATATATGCTTTGGAGATAAAATTTCATTTATTTGGTAGACATCAAAATTCCCAAACTATATTTAAATTCAAATTTTGTTTAGGAGTTACATGGGTGTAATTTAGAAAAATATTCAATGAAGTATGCAGAATCACCTTTTTAGTATAAAACTACAAAATTTAAGTTCTGTGATGAAATATCTGTTTCCACAGTATATGTGTACAAAATTACGAACTAGCCTCAGTCCAATGCAGGAACTAATTATTGTGAACCTTTTGTTTACATGAATTGTCTGCTGTTGAAAATTAAAAGAAAGGAAAAAATATTCGTCCCCTTTTGTTGCTGACTTAAAACTTCATGAATCTTGATAAATTGTAATGTTATTTCATCAAATCTTTATAATTAAACTTCCTGGCTGAAATATGTATATATACAGATCATAGACATCCATAGTTTGAGGAATAATCAGTATTTTTATCAAAAATCTTGAGGTGAATGGTATAACTTCAAAAGGATATATAGGATGCGGTTATATATGTATTATCATTGATCAGAAATAAATACATTTCCATCAGTTAAAATGTCTCTTGGGGGTCTATAAAATGCTATAGTCTGAATTTTACCATTTCCAAGCTGGACATTATTATAAATAAAATATACTTGGCAGAGGTATATCTTGCACACACATACTTTTGTATTTCTTGACAATTAATTGCCTATATTATGTAAGTTAAAGGTACATTGATTTGTTCTTTAGAACAACTTAGAATAAGAATACAAGTCATCTTATAAATTATGACACTCTTACAACTGCAGGGGTATTTATACAAGTACTTGAGTTTGTAGTACTCGCAACACTTCATAAAATAGGCCTTAGATTTCATCCACCTCCAGGGGTATAGAGAAATGATAAAACATATACTATTAATGTCCAAAAATGAATTACATTCCTGTGAATGGCAGAACCGACAAGTGTTTTCATTCCAGACAGTGTTTTAAACCAATCCATTTTGAAGTCGATTATGGAAATAAATCTCTCTGGAGATAATACCATGTCAATTTAAGGCGAGGAATATACTAAGCTAGAGATACCTGTTAATGACTAGTATGTGGTAAGACCACCACTGGGGTTGTTTTCTCACTGAAGGGAGGTGTCTCGACGGGGGCCTTATTGATCTAGCTGGATCGCTAGTGTAAACGCTCAGGTATTCCCGCGTTTACCTATGTATGAATGTTATCGATGCGATCACCTTGGCTAAGCAACTGTAGGGGGTCTTTAATCATTGGTAGGTGTTGGCCACTTGGGAGATGGTGTATTGAAAATGTTGACATTTAAATTTTTGGTGGGGGTGACCTACTTTCGATGTTGACGTTGTAGGAAATGTTTTTCATTTGTGGAGAAGAAAGCAGACGCACAGTATGTTGCTGTTAGACAGGATTTATATTTTAATGCATTTAATCTAATATCTTCATTTGAGTGGATTTTTTGTTCTGGAAAAATTCAAAATGAAACAACCATATCTAGTCGCAAGGTATTGCACATTCTATTTCATGGGTTGTTGAATTTTTATTTTAATTTTTTAAATTTCATTTTAAAATTTTTTTATGTTTTTTGAGAAAACAAATTTACTGTAAAGTACAATTTTGTTTGATCAATGCCATAAGTAGTGGTGTTTGGCAGAACTGTCAAGTGTTTTCATATACTCTGGTACAGTGTTTTAGATATTAAAAAATGTGCATTTTACCATTATTCAATATAATTGATTACTTTAAAACAGATATTTTAGAATATAAGTGAATGGTTGTTTTTTTTTTTTAATTTTAGATTTTATTTCATGTTTAAATGCTGCCATTTTATATTTTCATGATTGTTGCAATGTCATTGTGCTGGTTTTTTTGGCGTATGAAGAGGTCTGTGTGCGGGCCATCTTAATTTCTATTTCGTATAAAATATTTTGTATGGATTTATTTTTTAAAATTTAGTCAAGGGGAGAAATAAAAAGACTAAAAGTTTTCAGTCAGTATAATAGAAATAAAACAGAGTCATTTTTTTCTTTCTTCAATTTTTCATAAATCTGAGTATAAATAGTTTGTTTGATTTTGGGGGGTAAGAGAACTACATTCTCAAAAGTATTGATAAATCATAGGTATGAATACATACTCTTAAATTTAGCATGTAAATTGACAAATCAAAGGTGTGAATACGTACTGTTAAATTATAGCAAATTAATTTGATGTTCAGAATTTTATCCAAAATCTTTGTGATGTACTCAATTTTGAAATGAATAGGTATAGTTCATTTTAATTTTGTTGTCAGGCAAATTTTTTTTACAGTCAGTAAAAAAAAAAAAAGAATAAGGGACAAAGATTACTTATATGGTATTTGCTTTTAGAAAGAGTTAATAGGATAGGCTCTCCTGTAGTAAATTTTTCAAAGAAAAATATGACCTTAGGTAAAGAATAGTAAGCTGTTTTACAGTCTCTGGTGAAGGAGTCTTGAGCTATGATTGCTGTAATAGTTTGATATGTTGACCTTAGGTAAAGGATAGTAAGCTGTTTTACAGTCTCTGGTGAAGGAGCCATGAGCTATGATTGGTTTAATAGTTTGATATGTTGACCTTAGGTAAAGGATAGTAAGCTGTTTTACAGTCTCTGGTGAAGGAGCCATGAGCTATGATTGGTTTAATAGTTTGATATGTTGACCTTAGGTAAAGGATAGTAAGCTGTTTTACAGTCTCTGGTGAAGGAGCCATGAGCTATGATTGGTTTAATAGTTTGATATGTTGACCTTAGGTAAAGGATAGTAAGCTGTTTTACAGTCTCTAGTGAATGAGCTATGATTGCTCTAATAGTTTGATATGTTGTTCCATTCACAGGTTGGGTGGACCGGACCCACTTGATTACATTTCTATGTATGCCAACCCAGGGGATGAAAACCGGGGCATTCCTCCTCACTGGCATTACATAAGCTACGGTCTCTCTGATCTCCATGGTGATGGACGAGTCCATGAGTAAGTTCACTGCTTGGTACTGTTCACTGGAAAGCAAATATTCATAGTTTGTGTGTCACTGAATCACTTTACTGAAAGAAATTTATATCTTACCAGTAGTTTTCTAGATTTATAACTTCCGTGCATTTTAAAAAAATTATTACATCATTACATGTACCTTGATTGTCTACTACTTTTGTATAATTTCCCCTTTTCAGCCATAACTTTAGGTGCAATACTAACGAAGGTCCAAGTGGATTTGGATTTGAACTGACATTTCGATTGAAGCGGGAAAGTGGGGAGACAAATCCTCCCACCTGGCCGGCCACCCTAATGCAGGCCCTGGCCAGATATGTATTTCAAACAGGTAAGTACTTTTACTTTTTTTTTTTTTTATCAATGTTTGAAAAACATAAAAGATATTTGAAGTACCAGAATGTTACATGCTCAACATCCATTTGCTGACATTTCCAAAGTGATATTGGTATGTTCTGTGTTTGTAGTTGGGTTAGGTAGCTAATGAGAAAGCTGCAAGATTTGTAGAACATAGTTTATTGTAGACATAAACATTTTTATTAATTTTTTTCCCTCAAGTATAATGAAGTTAAATAGTCAACAAATGCTCTTGCTATCTTTATAATATTTTGATGTACAGTGTAACCTGTTTTTTAGATATGTTCTGGGAAACAAAGCTTGCAGTAGATTAGACAGGTTGTCTGATTGCATAAAGTTCATTAAGAATACACAATTTGCTAAAATGTGCTATAAATGTAGGGTCATATTTGGCAATGATATTGATTATACAGAGATGCAAGAAGAATTTAGTTAATTTTTTTTTCCTCATAAATTTCATACAAAATGACCAAGTTTTCAATAATTGAACTATTTTAATAAAATCTTAAACCATAAAGTCTGGAAAAAATTTCAAATTCTTAATGTTTAACATTAGAAATATTGCTTTCAGAATTATTCATTCTCTACTAATTCACAGAAAAAACAAAATCTTGCTGCATTGCATTTATTTATTTATTTTTTTTAATTTTTTTTGGTTAATTACTTCATGGAAGTGAAATACGTGTTTATATGAAAAAATTAAATTTAACTGGATATTTTTTGCTTTGTACATGTGTCTGAATAGACATGCTTTACTGTAATTCTGTCTCCTTTTAAACAGAAAACATCCTGTACAGTGGTGATCATGTCCCTTGGCACATGTCTCTGGATGGTAGTGAGTCCCGTATCCAACACATGCTGATGGCAGAAGATGCCCAACTCTTGCCCATCACTACGCCATTTGGCATTGTTAACTTCGTCCAGATTATTGGTGTGTGTGAAGAAGAACTGAAGGCAGCTCAGCATTGGAACGGTCCGGGGGTCATTGAATTAATCAGGTCACAGAGCTGTGCAGGGGGGCCATGGCTTATAACAGACATGAGGAGAGGGGAGACAATTTTTGAAATGGAACCCCATTTACAGGTACAAATATGAACATTATTAGTAATTTTCTAAAATTTTAAAAATTTATTAAAATGTGTACCAGTATGATCATAAAAGTGACAAGAAATGAGTATATAACATAAGTAATTTATAGAAACAGAATATTGTGTAAAAACAAAGAAGAACTTGGGTTTATAGAATAACTTCTTCATACATTCAATGACAACAATTAGAATATAAAACTATAGAAACACCTTTTGTTGTTTGATACAGGATCGGGTTGAACAAGGCATTGATACAGAAGGATCAAATCTGAGTGGTGTAAATAGTCGGTGTTCCTGGGAAGAACCAGGGGAAAATGGTGATGATTTTTACAATGATGACATGAAAGACAACAGAACCATTGATGAGCGTAGGAACAGCAACGAAATTGACAGGCCCAAAATCTCTGACTTTGGTAAGATTTACTGTATTAATTAAGGTCACTGGACACACACACACATACAAATCTTAGAAAAATGATCAATATCATAATTTTTTTTTCACAATGTAAAACAATTATGTATACTTAAAATATATCATTTTAATGTAAATCTTGGAAAGAAATTCAAATTTTGGAAGGTTTAAATTTTATCTTGCTATTAGATTGAATTTTAATATTATGTGAAGATTCAACTTTAGAAAAATAATGGATTAAAGGTGAAAATTCATGACAGATATGCTTTTTTTTTTTGCTTTTTTTTTTTTTTAATCAAAAGCATTAAGTACAACTATGTATACTAGGTATTTTACAAATTTCTGTAAGATTTTTATGAATATCCAGAGTCCTTAATGCAGAACCACGTAAGTTAGATGGCATGTGTCGCAATATTCATTATTTCTTCCTCATGACTATTATTTTTACACATTTATTTTTTCCCAACAGAATCAGAACAGATTAAAGCAACACTTCAAAAGGGCTTGCAATTCCCACGTCGAGATTCACGGGAATTTGAATATGATAAGTAAGTCATATCAGAATGAATTTATTTCTGCTCAACTTGTCAAACAAATATTTATCCAGAAAAAGAAATGTGTGTGTGTATATGTATATATATCATCAAGTTTACAACACAAGAATATTTAGCTATAATTTGAATTTATAAATCTTTTCCTTAGTTCAAGAAGGAAGCAATCATTTGATAGCATAGGAAGCAGTGATGGACCAACAGAATTACTCAGGACTCGGACTCTTGACTTTGTTCACTTGAAATTTAATCTGGAGGCTGGATCTCTTCTTCCCCTGGCCCTCAAAGGGAGGCTTCGACATGGACGACACTTCACATTTATGAGTGCACTGAATGACACAGCTGTTACTTTAGTGTCCACTAGTGTCAATGGATCTATAGCAGATGAAAATCACCCATTTGCAGCTCATGGTCCATGGCTGCAGGTAATGAAAGTGAAATTGACAATCAATTCAGCGTGCTTTCAGAAAAGGATCAATACAAATATGTAGCAAATATTTAAATTAGATATCATTGGATATTGAAGTAAGTACTTTTGAATGGGTCATACATAATATGTCAGTATTTAGAACAACAAAGATGTTAATATTTAGGACACTTAAAAGTTTGTGATTTTATGTGGAACATATGAATTACCTCCCTTGACTGTTTTGACAGGTGCTTCTCACAGATGACTTTATTGAAGAGATGATTGTGGATACGGAAGAACTTGCACATCCAGATGAGGTAAAACTTGAATTTATAATCATATAATTAAAGTTTTGAAAAGACTGTAAAAGGCAGGCCAATTTCAACTAAGCTTGGCACTAAACATCCTTGGATGAAGGGGATTTAAGTTTGCTCAAATGGTGGACTTACCCATCTTCAAAGGGAAATAATATTTATGACAAATTAGATGTTACATTTTAAAAACCTAGGTGGACCTTGTGCATCCCTGTCTTTTTGGAAATGGATCAATATCTTGAAAGGCATTGAGATCTCCACCCCAAAACCATAAAATTTCATGTTACTTGTGATAATGCAAACTCACTGGTATACATCAGAATTTGTAATCTAAACCTTTCAGAAATGTTCCATTATCTCAAAAACCATCGAATTAGTATCCCTAAAACTATAGTTTCTTGTTTGGATGAAGCAAATTTAATGTTGTACAACAGAAAATTCTTCAGGCCATTTGAAGTTGCATCCTTTTATAAATTTCCAATACCTTTAAATCATTTGAGATCTCTAACTTAAAAGCATATATATTTTTTGACTTCAGTGATATATAAATGAAGGTGGGGCAATCTCTAGCTCCCATCCCTTTAAAATGTTCCTATATATTGAAAATTGTCAAGATACCCATCCCTAAAACATTCCACGTGACCAGGCTAATTTAATGGTTTATAACGAAATCCCAGAGGGACCATCTCTTGCCTTATTCTATCAGAAATGATCCAAAATCTTATTTCCTTGTTCCTTGTTAGAGTAGTGTGTAACAGAACTGGGGATAGTGTAGAGGGGCATCTCTAGTACAACCCTTTCAGAAAATTATCAAATTATATGTGATTCATTTGAAAACGATGACTCATGGGATTGTTACTCATGTCATTGATTTGGTGAATGGGAATTATAACATTGTTTACTTGTGTTGTCTTCAGATCATGTGCCCCAAGACCTACAGCTGGCCTGAACGGAGACTGATGATCACCATTCTCCCAGATGAGGTGTGATAGAAAACATGGTGAAAGAATGAGTTGCTTGATCAAAGGACCTCCAAATGTTTTCTCATGTTTCCATATCACCTGAGATTACTTTTTACACAAACTGTGTTCTGAAACTCAGTATTAATGTGTGCCACATGTACAGTACCTGTCAGCAAACATGGCATGCTCTTCAGACATTGAGAAAAGGTGTGCGGTGACAAGACTGATAGCCCAGTCATTTTACGCAAGTGCCTGAAGCAAGAGGGAGTCATTAATTAGTGCTGTACAATGGATATATTTGATGGTTCTAGTGGATGCTTTATGTTAAAAGTGTATGAATGGTGCTGACAGATTTGAATGAAGGGTGGATCCAAATTTATATCTATGCCATTGTATGGTGTCAATACAGTCTGTGTATGTTTTGTTTTCCTAGAGCATATGATCAGTTGTACAATACTATATATTGCGGTTGTGAATGTGTAAATCAAATATTGTGAGAGAAGGTTGGAAGACTAGTTTAGATCATTTGACAAACATACTACTTAGGTAAAGTTAGTATAGTGCAGATTGAAAAACACGGGTGCATAGTAGTACCATCTTTCATTCTTTTATACTGGAAGGGTCAAGTTTATTTATCTGATTCTTGCTTCACTTCAATGGAGAGAACAAAAATAAAAAATAAAACCAAAATGATAATTTTACTATTTGTTCTGATCGAACAGTGAAAAATCTAATATAAATAATTTACATATGTTTTAATGGGGTGAAATACTTTAAAAGCTGTGAAAGTTTAGTTATACATATGGATCACCTGCCAAATGATTGCACATTTACAAAATGCGGACCAGTCATTTGATGAATGAGAAGTGTCATACAATGGGTGTCTAATTCCTTGTGTCTATTTGACTATGTCACTTTTTATCTCTTGTAAGTTACAATTTGTGAAACTTTTGAAATGCCAGTCATTTGTATGTCCTTTGTGTTTGCTAATGTACATTGCTGGTTCCCCACCCCACCTGCCAGCGTGTTTGTATTTATTTATTTAATTGATATGATTTACATCACTTGTTGCAAGTTTTCATTGTTGAAATGGATACCTCTATCTTTAAAGGGGCATAGACACAATTTTTGATAGATTAAAATTGAGTTTTTTGTTATAGAAATAAAGATCTTTTATAAATAAGTGAATTAAAATTATTTTTATTCATGATGTACTTTGTATTTACAAAAAATCCGGCACACAGATATGTTTGTCAACATGCTTGTCATAGCCAGGAAACCACGTGGAAGTGAGAACATGCAGATTTCTAAAGAGTATGTCACAAGGATTCAATATTTCAACATATTTTAATGGTAATCAATTTAGGGAGAAAGCACAAAGAAGAAATTTTCCTTTCGTGAGCTTTTTTCACCGAAGCTGCCAACTTTAGTGGTATGCCGATTATTGAGTTATTGAAATTTAGGTTTGTTGCTATGTTTTTCATGAATCAAATACTATCATATATTTAACTAAATATCAATTTTTGTGCCAAAATAGTATCCATGCCCCTTTAAGGAAGCATTTTCTGATTTTTTTTTATTTTGAAGTTTAGGTGTTGAATTCTATGTTGTGGTAGTTTAATCAACATTGAGGTTATACTTGTCAATGGAAGAACAGTGGGTTTTATGTATTTTTATTACATTTATTTTTTTATTTCATTTTTCCTGAGTCAGAATTTTGAAAATTTACATTGCATTCTTCAAAGGATCAGATCTGAAAAATGCTTTATTAGAAATTAGGTGTGCAGTAATTTTGTCAAAAGAATATTTCATTTTGCTTTGGAGAATTCATTTTGTTACTTGCATTGATTAGTCACTCACAAGTAAAATTACATTTTTATTGAATTATTGATTTAATTGATACATGTGTGAATTACTTTAAAATACAAAAGTTGAGCCTATTACAGAGGTGATACAGCATGATTTTGAGATAGTTGTACAGCTTCTGTGTAGTTGTCTGTGAATTCAGTGTCACACATTTATCACGTTGTTATATTGTAATACTCTTCATTCAGTTAATAAAACGTCATATTTTACATTATATTGTTTATTTTTGTTTCTGTATAAGTTGAAGGCGCAAGTGAGCTCTTCTGATCAAAATTTGTTGTCTTTAAACTTTTCACAATTTCACAAAGAGACACTTGGCCAATTTCAAACAAATGAGCCACAATGATCCTTGGGTGAAGAAGGGGTGTGAATTTTGTTCAAAGTAAAGGCTATACCAAAGGGAGATAATCGAGAACTAGTAAAATTGGACTGCGTGTGTAAAATATCTTCCAAAAAAAAAAATCAATCAGAAAATCTGAATTTTGTGTGAAAATTTCCTTTTATACTGAAGGTTTAATGAAATGGAATAAATATGTTTAATTGTGGGAAGGGGAAAAAACAACACTATAATGTTATGAAGATCGAAGAATAGGATAAAAATTCTTCACATATTTCTTAAGTAGGCCTAACGAGATAGTTATATCCTGAAATTTTATGTAGTAATCCCCATATAGTATTGATATAGAGCAAATTCAGTATCATATAGGGAATCCTAATCTGTAATAAACAAGACTGAATATTTCAGTATTTGCGTATTGTAAATAAAATTGTGGCTTTTTAGACCTCCTTCCCCCTTTTAATAGAGCGACAAATTAACATAAACTCAAATAATTAAAGATATCTTTAGTTATTTGAAGATAGATATTTTATGCGCGCAACAATTCAGTTCAAGATATCTCCAAATACTAGAAAGTTAATGATATCAATTCTGAATTGTTGCGTGCATTAATTGAATTGATGATAACATAATTATCCTGCTAAACTGATGCACACTATAATTGAACTGTTGATCTCGTCCAATGAATTGATGATATCAACAATTGAATTGATGAACGCTACAATTCAATTGAAGAGAGCAATAATTCAATTATAATGCGCGCATCAGTTCAGTTTAATAATGTGTGCAATTACTGCTCCCCACAAATGAACAGTAGCGCGCTAAAGAAACCTATATTTATACACTACAGAAACTGTAGCGCGTATCAATTCAATTAATGCGCGCAGTAAATGAATTATTGCTCTCTTCAATTGAATTAATGATATCAGTAATTCAGCTGATGCGCGCAATAATTCTTTTAGAGAGAGCAACTGTATTAGAAATATCGTCAGTTCAACATATCCACAACTGAATTAATGTTCTCTTTAATTAAATTATTGTTCTCTTTAAATAATGATTTTATAGCGCCTTATCTAGATATACTCTAAAGCGCTTTACACTATACTAAAATGCAAATCAAAATTATACAGAATATACAAAACCACTTATAAATGCCAGATATCACTATCGCACAATGAACAATTGAAACTATGAAAGAAATAAGCTAGAGAAAATTAGAAATTAATTCATATTATAAAAATCATAGAATATAAATAATGTGCTACAAAAACTTTCTTTTTTAAATCATTGATGCATGCATTAATTCCTTATACAAAATCATTGTAAAGAATTAAAGAGATCATCAAATCATTTATACCAAGCTTCGAATAAATTTTGAGAGCAATAATTCCACCACATTAATGCGCGTACCAATGGAATTGATGAGAGCAATAAATGAATTGATGCGCGTATCAAATCAATTATTGTTCCCATCAACTGAACTGATGCGCGCATCAAATCAAATAAATCCTCTTATCATTTGAATAATTCAATTATTGCGCGCAATAATCGAATTGATACACGCAATAATTGAATTGATGATATCGTTACATAATTAAGGATATCTTCCGTTATCTGAGTTTAAGTTAATTTGGCACTCCATATCTTTTTGATAGGTAATGATACACTGAGAGCCATTTTAAATCCTATGGGATTGTTCAAGCTGATCATGATTATTTGATTTATTTATTACAAGTAAAAGTTCGGTAAAGCGAAGAAACCTTGCGGCTTCGGCCATCTCCAACGAGGCAAATAATATGAAGGAGTTACCGCTCTTTGAGTAGAATTTGGTGTATGGGCCTACTTTGTAGAGAATCACATTTCATTTAAAAATCAAAAGCTAAATATTTATTTGATCAATGAAAGAACGCTTTGTCGTTACACTCTGTGTCAACACAAACAATGTCTGGTCATACAGTTGTGCACCTGTCGCAGACGACAAGTTAAAAAGAATACAACTTGGTGCCACAATGGGGTGAAAAAAACTTGTCATATTTCTTAAAGTTGGCGGTCCATGGGGGCTTAAAGAGGATAAAGAAAAATCTCCAAGGGGGTTCATTTTCACACCACTCTCTCACCTAAATCACAGATAGGCATTTCATTCCGATTTTAACAATGAAACAAATTTTTGATTTAACAATGTAAAAATGTATGCTTTGTCCGTGATTATGGATCAAAGTAAATAACGATTTCTACGTCTGTGGCATTTTTATGTGGTGTGGGGGCGAATTTCTGCGCTCCCGTGTTTCAATAGGACATGAGACAGCAAAATCAACCTTACGGAAATAACACATCAGTTTAAATGTAGAATAGTTCATTTATGTCAAGATTATCAAATGAGAAGAATTAACACCGATATGCGAAAATGAACGATTTTACTCGTTTTAATAGCAGTATGCAACTTGATAAAGAAGGATATAGTTTTTGTGACAATGGCGAGAAATGATTTGTGGGTGGACAGTAAATAAATAAATAGATATTCTAATAAATCGAAAATGTAAAAGTACACATGGTATTTGAGCATTATGTTATTTTCCAATATTGGATTGGACGAGAGAGAGAGAGAGAGAGAGAGAGAGAGAGAGAGAGAGAGAGAGAGAGAGAGAGAGAGAGAGGAAAACGCGTACAGTGAGGACAAATTCTAACCATTTGACAGAAATTGTGAGGACAGAACTGCTTCATGAGGACAAAATCCTGTCCTCACACGTACGTCCTCATAAATATGACCTACAGCATGTGAAAGATGTTGATACAAAATGTTAGATTAGTGAGGACAAGTGGTGTGAGGACATGTCCTTACTAATGTTCTCTCTCAAAACACTTTTTTTCCACAATTCAAATGAGACTATCAGATAAAATTGTACGGGCGTCCTTGTAGCTACACCTAACATAGTACTTTTTTGCCTTTACAATAACATATGTGTGTACAAGGTGAGGACGTCCTCACTCTCCAGGGTTGGTGTCAGAGAGAGAGAGAGAGAGAGAGAGAGAGAGAGAGAGAGAGAGAGAGAGAGAGAGTTCTATTATGTTGCATGAGGTATAAGATCATATATGCATAAAAAAATATGGGGACAAGATCATGATCAACGTCTCAAACCACGGTCCGAAGTCCACATGAGAAGGATCGTACATTTTGGCCGATATGCAGTACCTGAAGTAAATACACGGAAACGAGATCGGAGCACTGGATTCAAAATCTAAATAATTTTATTTGATTTGTACGGAAGCCTAATGAGGTCAAATTGAAAGTGTTAAAAAATTTATATAAAGTCGTTTCGCAAATTGACTTCTTTCTGTAATAAAGAAAAACCACACACTAGAGCAAACTCATAACATTTAAGCAAAATTTAATAAGATCACTCTTGGCATGCGCAGGCCCATGGGGCCAGGATTTTTTCTTTCTTTTCAGAGCGGGGAAGGAGTCAAACTTTTGGTAAGGAGAGAGAGAGAGAGAGAGAGAGAGAGAGAGAGAGAGAGAGAGAGAGAGAGAGAGAGAGAGAGAGAGGGTAATTAACTCTCTCATAAAAGAAAACAAAATCGCCTTATACACCAGCATACTTCATCAAAAACATGCTAGCGTGAAGCGTTAATTGCTGTTCATACCCTCATGTATTTTTAAAAATGAAATTTATTATTGTATTTACAATTTACTTCCATTTCTGTCGAGAAAATAAAATGATCGCATTATATTTATCAAGATTCATACGCACATTTTTCATAGTCATGAGGAAATGGTTATCATTTGATTTCGTGCAGATGTTGAAGGTAAAACATTGGAAATGTAAATAACCCACCCTATGGGCTTCACTCCTTACCCTGGGGTATTGTTTTAATAAATTTGGTAGAGACTACTATTTTCATTACAGGTAAATACCCAATAAGTCATGTAAAATAAATGTACCGAATATTTAAAAAATGTTTTTGATTCAGAACATGTACCAGTAGGCCACCATTAAAAGAATGTCAAGGAAATTTCTGGTTGAGAGACATTAGACAATCTTGGCTACTCAATGAGCAAACAGTGTGCAATAACCCTAATCCAAAGTCATTTTGTCAAGGTCAGTGGCTCAAAGAAATTTAGACCATAAATGTAATCTCATGGCAATGGTAACATTAAAAACTTAGAATTATACAGTGTCAGTACAGACATTGAATTTGTAATAAAAGTAGAAGTTGTGATTGTCAATTTTGTCCCCCCCCCCTACTCCCAGACACCCAGTTTAAATTATGAGCCGCTTGTTTTTAATGGTGGGCCCTGCATCATTATAGGACCGTAATGAGGGTTTTGTTTAAACTGTTTTTATTTCAGTAAAGGAGAACATGGTTATATACAGCATATCTATTACAAGGAAAACTGGGTTTGAAGTTTCATATAAAGATATGTAGGGAACTAATTTCACATATCTTCTTGCAACAAGGCTACATTTTGTCAGTCCATGTGATTCCACATACAGGGTAAATAGAAACATCCTCATGTAGTGCTGTGTCATACATACCATTGATTCCGGAGACAGGACTGAACCATAATAGGGATGTTTTATACAGGAAAATGTTTAGGAACAATCTGAAATTCAATTCTTCCTTCTAGAAAAGATTAAATTGACATTGAAGCATCGATAGTGTTAAGTGTGTTCAATCCTTGACCTTTAGGGCCAGGTCAGGAGTTTGCTTTTTTATAGCTATAAAGACACAGGAAAAAACCTCTAGTATTCATATATCAAGGAGGTGGTGCATTGTAGTGCAGAATTGTATGAATTATGACCCATAGACCAAACTGGACCAACAGATATATATATATATATATACTGACATTTGTAAAATGTATAAAAAAAATCTTCTAATTTGCAGCATAAATGCAGTTTGTGAATATGATATTCAAGGTGCTTGTATCATGAAATTTTATAAAGCAAACTTTGTTTATTGATAATTCTGAGCTAGGTGGTTCAGGTGAGCATTGTGGCCCATGGTTGACTTAAAAGTGCTTTACAGTTGGTCCTAAACTGAAGTGAAATAGGAATCTCTTTTACATACATGGATGTGTATTATGTTTGGTCCTTGCTGTGATAAGACTGGTATTTATATACAGTAAAGCATGCTTATAGTGAAATCCTGGGGACAAACAATTTTTATTTGTTTTGAACATATTATCAATTTTGGTACATCCAGTAAGTTGATAATGTATTTCAAAACTACAGAGAATGAAATCACTTTGCTGTAACCATAAATTCATTATAAGCCTGTTGGCTGTAACTATGTTGTACTGTCACTGAATCTAAATGGCCATCAGCTGCTCTGATTAGCTACAATTAACAGTTAGCTCAGTGATGAATTTCCCTTTGATTTGTTCAGCCCAGTAGGAGACCTGCTCATATGCTTAATGGAGTAAGTATAAAAAGCATACATTGTCATCAAATTTGGGGAAACATCATTAAAAAAATCAGATTGAAGGTCATTAATTAAGATGAAAGCAAAAACCTGAGTATTTTTTTTTTTTTACCACGGGAACAAATTCATAGTTAGATAGCTGTTACTCTTGATGTATAATTACTTAAGCTTTTGGCACCCCCTTTCTCTGGGGATATTATTTCTGATTAATTTGAATGAATATTTATTTGTCACATGAAACACAAGTATCACAATTAATAAGAATTGATTTAAACATATTTTATTTTAACTTTATATAAAAGGTTGTGATCAGGCACAATTAAGATCTATATTTCTGGATCAATGCCTAATCTCCACACACACACACACACACACACACACACACACACACACACACACACACACACACACACACGAGAGAGAGAGAGAGAGAGAGAGAGAGAGAGAGAGAGAGAGAGAGAGAGAGAGAGAGAGAGAGAGAGAGAGAGAGAGAGATTGATTCTCATGTTACTTTTAGAAAATAGGAAAAAAATGTTAATTTAGTAAGAAAATAGTACATTTTAGGGAGAAATTTGGAAGAATTTCCAAAATTAACTCCATCTGGAGTTTTGTAAGATTTGATTTGAATTGATTAGAATATTAATGTAATCCTATCAACCATTTCATGTGGTATATATCACTTTAGATAAGACAGTAAAAGCTTGGATTACCATATATACACTGTGGTGAACATAAGTAATCCTTAATGACAAGGAATGCCGGATCAGAATGCCGAGTGCACTCTTTACTGCAGATAGTCCTTTCAGCAGAAAACTACAGGATTCTTATACATTAACATTTTGCCATGTCCGTTTAGTTCTGAGTGTAATGTAGTGTAATAGATGAGATTAGATTAATGGAGATTAAATCTAGGTGCTTTATAGTTTCCCTTTCAGTACAGATTTCTCTTCTCATTTTGTACACATGTTATTGCTGTGGCTTGTGCTGAAATTTAGTTATTTTGTTGAAAATTCATAGCCTTAGAGATTTTTAAAAAAAATCATTTAAGTCTTATTGCAAATGTCTTTTAGTCTGACTCAAATTCAAAACATTGTAGCGACTCATGTTTTCAGGCTAACTCCTAATCCTGGGCTGGGGTTATGCAGTATCATTATGAATGAAAGATTTGATAGGTATACAGAAAAAAATATATCTCTCTCAACATGTTTCTTTCACACTTGATCAGAGTATTTCTAATTAACATTACCTAAAGAGAATATGGGTATTAAACAATTAACCTACATGAATGGTTTTGATAGGAGATCAGGATTGTTTTAATCCCATAAATCCTAGGAATCTCTTTAAGAGCAAAGTCAGGAGATATATTTCATACATAAGGTGCTATAAGGCAGGTATTTTATTTGTAGACCGTCACACTGTGATACCTTAAAATCCAGCTTTTTGACAACTTTTACTCTATCCCCTTTCATCATTTGAAAAGGAAATCAAACACCTTGACGATATTCTTATTCCACTAAAACAGTGGGTGACTCTTGTGGAATAATGTCTGTTGGAATGAGCTTCCGAGGGAATGTGTTTACATTTAAATGGAGCGCGAAAAATATTTGTCAAACCTAGTATGAAGTGAATTTATTAATCAACACTGAAAAGAATGAAAATGACACATGAATTTGGGATGACTTTTCAAATTGATAAATACCCCATTTCGTCCTTTTCTAATAGTCCAAACTTGGCTCAATAGAAATGAAAGCAAAGTAAAAAGTCAATGAGCTCTCTATAAGTGGATTATACAAGGCAGAATTTGATTTTTATTTGCTCAGTATAGAATTTGGGGCTTTTTTTGGCCAACGAAAACAAAACGCTGTTGGATGGCAGCATTTGATATCTATCAAACTGTCAAAAGATACATCAAACACAAGCCTGTTAGGGGAGTCCTATGGACTATTCAATTCCCATCTCTACAAAAGAAGAGTTCCAACCACTTAACCTTTTATACTATTTTTATCAAATGTGCGATGATTGAATTATTATCAAGACTCTTTAAATCTTTGTGTTTTTTGAAATGATCATTTATATGCTGGAGGATGTCATATAAATTTAAAAAAAATTGAAAGTTTTAGTAAATAAAACAAAATTTAACACGACCACAAGCTTATCATTTAATGATCCAAGACCCACTTCCTGAGCTCTTTCTAAAATATGTAAATGCAAAATATTTTTAACATAAAATACAAATAAAAAAGGGAGACATCTTATGATTGAATTATGGAAGGTTGAAAGGTGATTCTTCCGGGCATTATCTGATATAATAATCTACCTTGATATGCCTTGTGCAGCATTGAATATTTCTCACAGATGACAGACCCAAGGGTGCTCCATTCATACAATTTTGGTTTGCAGGTATATCATCAACACAGAAAAATCTTTTTCCTGACAGTAACCTTTCAAAACATTATCTCTGTTTCTCAGATTTCAGTGAATATTTTACGTCATCAGTGCAAAAAGATATAAATGCTTACACCTGTATAATTGTTAATGTACATCTCTCAACAATGTTCCACAACTCTAGAACATGCTGAATCCATAAAAAAAAATTTACTTTAGTATTCAAATCTGAAAAGTACAGATACAGAAAAAAGTGAAAATAATATAGTAGATAGGGCTATATGGACCATGGATATCGCCTGGATAGCACAGTATTTGGAGCACAGAGCACATGACTAGTAATGCAAGGGTCCCTGGTTCAATTCCCAATCCAGCCAATAATTTCTTCCTCCCTATACTACAGTTGGTGCTGTTGACCATGCCTGGACTTGAAGGTAAAACTCCTGCCAGGGGCAAAAAGAATCTGGGTTTTGTCTTTGATTGATTGATTGTTTATTGTTTTCTGCCACACTCAACAATTTTTCAGTTATCTGGTGGCGTCCAGTTTTTATTGGTGGAGGAGAGAACCCAGATACAATGTATCCAGGAAGAAACCACCAACCTTCCAAAAGTAAACTGGCAAACTTTCTCACATATATCGGCACGAGTGAGAATTGAACCCACACCGACTAGAGGTGAGAGGCCTTTTGATTTTGAGCACGACGCTCTAACCATTTGGCCACGGAGGCCCCTTGTGTCTTTGAGGGTGAAGACAATTTAAGGAGGGAGGAATATAGTAGTTAGGGCTATACAGACCATTGATTTCAGCCTTGGTAGCTCAGTGGTTAGAGCTCCTGAATAATGATGCAGGAGTCCTGGGTTTAATTCCTGGTCCAGCCATAGATTTTCTTCTCTCCCATATTACATTTGGTGCCTCTGACCACCCCTAGACTTTAGATAAGTCTTACCAGGGGCAAGAAGAATCTGAGTTGTGTTGTATCTTTATGAATCGCAAATATCAGCCTGGGTAGCTCAGTGGTTAGAGCACCTGACTAGTAATGCAGGGTTCTTGGGTTCAATTCCTAGTCCCGCCACAAATTTCCTCCTTTTCTATATATTACAGCTAAAGAACAGTGATCAATCTCATAAATCCCATAAAGAATACAAAACTGAGAGTAGGGAAAATATGGACCCCTGGAAACACCAAAGGTGGAATTAAGTGCCTGGAAGGAGTAGGCATCCCCTGTTAACAGGCCATGTCATACCACATATAACTGATTGTAGAGTAAAATTAGCTTATGTTAGTAGTATAAGAATTCCATAGTACTCCAGATCATATGGATTATGGGTTTGTGGGTAAATTGTGGGTTTGTAGGATTGTGAGTTTGTCGGTTGGATTCTAACTGCTCATCAAACAGTTAGAAGTTATGTTTAGTATCAATTTTTTTTTGAATACACATTTCCCAACATTGCACAATTTGGATGCATCGTAGATATAGAGGAAATATTTGGATCCTGTTATAACTATGAAAAATAACCGGATGCCACAGTATGTAATGATTATTTCTTAATTCTGTCTGAATCATCAAGATTAAAAAAACTAACTTCCTGGAAGAAAATTACACTTTCACCAGTCTTGAGAGCTGAAGCAGTGTCAAGAATAGACACATCATTATCTAAGGAAATGTTAATCTTATTCTTTTCATGCAGCCATGGAACACACAAATCTGATGTTTTGATGAAATATAAATTGTTGAAAGGTGAACATTTGAAGACGTGTGGCTAGACATAATCAACACTGAAGACTTAACATTTTTGCTCTCAGTCATCAGCACCACATAATCTACAAACTATGGATTATTTGTTTTCTCGGGGTACCTGTTAAATGCTGTTAGATTTCTTCTATATCAATTGGCTGATCAATCTCATTAGTACTGCTGCAAACATCAAAATGACTATATAGTAACATCTAATGTATAGTTGCAATGTGTTGGTGTATTTTATAGTATTTTGCTTATTCTTCTTATTAACATCATTGTCATCTTCAATATCATCTTTTCAGATTCTGGGCAACTGAATTTACCCGCCATTTTCAATGTTTCCTAATGATATAGGCATAAAAATACCCATACAACAAAATCTGTTTCCTTATATAATGACAACAAACTAATTCTCTCTGTGATCTTGCTTTCATCTTCTTTTCCTCAATAGACCATGATGAATTGCATCTAATAGTCTCCAAATGTCTTCCACTTAAGCCAGGCAATTTACGCCACAGGTAGCTAAGGTCAGTAACTCTAGCATATACTTATCAACAGTCACTTCTGATGCTGCAGTATAACTTGCATTCCTCAAATCCTTAGCAAAAACTGTATGTACCATTTTTAAATCTAAACACTAATATCACATGATTCAGCTGTGATACTTTGGTTTTTGGTATGGCCAGTGCACACTGTATTACTAATTCCTGATAAATACATGGAATCTGCAGATTTTCAAAGTGTACTAGCTTTGTCAGCTTGGAAATGATGTTGGTCAGTTGAAGCTGGAAATCATTGATTAACCACATAAAGCAGCAGGAAAAGGATGCAAAGCAAAGTGTTAATCATTTAAACTTCGAACAGAGGTGAGTAACAAAATGACTTCCATTTGCAGATATACTTACACTGTATGTAATTGATGCATGACAGCATATCTATGTGTGTACAGCCTCATAGTGGGTCATTTTGGGGAAGAATCTCAATTCTATTTTAAATTGTACAGTGCTGCATTGACACTAAGCCATAATTAGCAGAAGTGAAATAAATAATTGGAATTAAGGTTTAAAATCTATACTGAAATCATAGTTTAAGCTGTATTGGCAATCAATATAGACACATAATTAGATTCATTTATTCTTCATTTAAACTTATTGACTTTTGTGGACAGAATCCAGATTATCTCATTGTTTTGCATAAAATATTGATAATGTTAGTTTTGGATCTTTTATGGTGATTTGCTACATTAACCACCTTTAGAAAATGTCCTCTTAAAGCTGCAATTTACTCATTTCTTGTGCAAATAATCCTTTGTTTCCATGTACATGTTGACATGTAATAATTTAATTAAGCCAATCAGATTGGCCACACAATAACACTTGTGGATTGATTCCATCTTAAGATGGTGTGATATGACAACACATAACCTCTATATCATTTGAATATTAGTCTTCATCACAAACTACTGACATAAAGTATTCATATCTTTTTATTAGCTTTGAGAAATCATCAATGCATGTAGAGAGGGTGGTACTCCACTGTCTGCTACTTATCATCAAAACATGGTGGACCCTTTAACACTTATGACAGAATTTTGTCTTCCACCCAGAAATTTGATTTTTTTTTTCTTTGGCGGGTCATTAAAGCACTTGATGGAGATGTCGTTCAATTTGGAACCACATTCTCGACCATATTGTCTTCTGGCTAATTTAAAGGACAATTTTGTTGTTGACTGAAAAAGAGGCAGCCAGTGTAAGGTGTAGATTTCTATCGTTGTGGTTGTATAAGTTGTTTCTCTGTGTACAGAGACAAGGGGAGTTTAAATGCTAGCGCTATATGATACAACCTGCATTCAATCCAAGTATTTAAACCGAGATGATCTGCTTTTGATTTTTATAGGTGACTTCTGCTGTATAGCAGTGTAGGTTCTTTTAATATTACTGATTGATTAACACAGGAGGAATTATATGTTGTGTTCATTCTTAGGAGCAATGGATTAACTCTCGTTTGTTTAGAAGTGACTTTTTAATGTGCCTCACTGGATTTTAGTCTTCAAGAAAGTATTTTATCAGGTAAAAAAAGGGGAAATTTGAAAATTCTTATGCGAATTTAAAATTTTCTCAAATAATTTATTTGAAAATTGACTTAATTTTCATGGTTTCGTCCAAATTTTAATGGGTTCAGCAAAAACACAAATTTTAAACATTTGAATAAAAGTTTATTTACTCTCTTCAACTGTCTTTTAAAGTTGTATGATGTTCAAGTGTATTATTTAATATGGTTGATCTTTGACTCTTTTGTAAATTTGATATTTGATTTACTAATAGGAATTTTACCAATACAAATGTTGAACCTCTTCAGACTATTTAATCATTCATTTACAATCCTTTTAACTCCAACCATTCTCTGATTCACAGTGTTTATGGAAAGTCAGTGCTGTTTACATAGATATATTTTCAGATCTTATTCATCAATAGAACAAACTCTAAAACAACACATTTGGAATAGAAAAAAGTTTCTTTTAAGGGATTTTCTGCTGGGCATATTAATGAAAAAATGAACACATTCTTTTGAAAATGAAATTATCCCCAAAATACCTCTAATGATAGCTACCTTCCAGTTCATTGAAAATATTGAATCAACTAATCATATATCGAATTTTAGATGACCAATTTGCAGATGTTATCATAGATTAAAATTCTAAAGGAAATTTAAAGAAGTTTGAAATGAGTTTAAAATTTGAACTGAAAAGTTTGTTCAAAGCCACAAATCCAAAGGCAAATATTTTGATAGGAATAATCATGGTTGTGTATTTTAATTCTCTCCCAATCTTTCGAAAATTTAACGAAAATAAAAGTTTAAAGGTGAAATGAAATGAGTTGGCACCTATTGTTATCTGTTTGTTGCTTTTCTTGTGTGAAGTAGGTTTTAAAGATTTTTGTCTCCAAATAACTGTTATCCCATTCTCTCAAGTATTGGCATAATCTGACTTGATAGGGTTAAAATTCTAATACCATTCAATATTTTTATAAATTTCATGATCTCCTCAGATTTGCTCTTTTCAAGAGGTTGAAATTTCCAGATTGAGAAACTTAAACTACCTGAAGGCTTGTGAGAGATGTTTTTTAAAATTTATTGGCTGCAACTGTTAAGAAATTGGCTCACTCCTAACCTTTCTGCTGCGACATTTGCAATTACAGGAAATTTATTGCACTGCAATATGATAACCATATTGTAAACACATTCACTGCATTCATTACTGAATTGAAATTCATTTTTTGGGGAGAAATAAACGAAGTTTTAAAGGCTTAAACATCACAGGTGCATGGTAAGGAAAAATGTTGCCACCTAATTAAATCAGAATTATCTTTTTTTTATGCCTTCTATATCAAAGCTCTAAGCTCTTGAAATCATTTCAAAAATATTTCTAAACAATTAGAAAGTGGAAAAAGCATTGTATACATAATCTCCAAAATTTGAGAATACTGTTCATCATGTTACACCTGATTTATGTTGCGGAGGTACATTTTTTTTGGGGGGGGCTTTCTGATGTACGTCTTCTCACTTCTTGACGTAATTGCTGTGTTTTGACAGATAGAAGATGGCACTACTTACCCTTTGTGTGATGCTGATTCTGTGTACAGTGGTTTCCAGGGTCTACTCACAAAGCACAGGTAATTGTAAATTCATTCTGACAGCTGACATGTCTTCTGCACACGCTTGCAGAATCTCAATTATTATATTGCGGCTGTTTTTGATATTTGCATGCCAAATGTATTATTAGAATATTTTTGGTCATATTTCACATTTATCTCAGTTTTACATTATATATATATATATATATATATATATATATACACACACACACGTGTGTGTGTGCGTGCATATGCTTATCATGTAATAGATACTTTCTAATTAAAACTGAAAAAGATTTCGTGATCAGTTATCCAACACTGTAATAGGAGAAGTCAACTGTAAAATTAATTTTGAAAATTGTTAATGGAGTAAAAATAAGAAGTGATACAAGATTTAGGTATAATCGGAGAACATATTACTTGATTTTTCATGTTAACACATTGTCTACAGAGTGATAGACTAGTAGATCACAAGCCCATTAGTAACAGATATCAATAGGTCAGCTATGAAAAATGACATATTACAGGTACAAATGTAATCTTCGGATTTATTACAGGTATAGAATGACATCTTCTTTAGGCACCCCGAGGGAGATAATCAATAGCTTTTTGTCAGGGGTTGTGAAAAATCTTGACTTTCAAGGAGTTAGTGACATAATTATCAGTACAAAGTGTCAGGCTGATATTTTGGCTCTATGCTGAGGTTTAGATGCCATGCAGAGAATGACAAAGTAAAATACAATGTAGGTACTTATGGGGATTAACAAGTCAGACAAAGGGGAGATAACTATGACTTTTGTACATTTATTAGGGTAGCAGGTCTCACAGAAATCTGTATTCTCATAAAATAAATCCTATATATGTAGATTGGGCCTTTTTATTAGAGGGTTACAGAAGAAATGACTTTTTGATACAATTTACAACTTTACAATGTAATTGATACAAATGTTTAAATGTATCAGTTACACAAAAATGTGGACATTTTCAGGTCATTGTTGTAAAATTAGGAATAATTATTTCTGATACATTTAAATTTACACCCTTTTTTCTGAAGATGTCAGATGAATGTATCAAACAAGTAGTGGACAAGGCTAATCCTTATGTATTTCGGATCAAAAAAGTCAAAAGAAGAGGGATTTGAGATAGGGATTATATTTTGCCAGATTTGTTACAGTAAAAGAAAGTTCTTATCTTTTGATCACCATTTTGTTTCTAGGTGCACACTGTTTATTTTGGATGTGTAAGATGGGGGACTTCAAAGTCGACTGCTATTGATTGTGTTTGTTCATATGAATTTTTATTGACGGAAGGTCGGCCTCGTGGATTTCCGATGGTGGGCAGGTGCAAGTTGAATACTCCATTTACTTAGAAATTTATTGACACAGTATACATACATTCAAATATACTTAATTTAAAATGGCATCTGCCTTTTGGAAAAAATAATTTAATAAGGAGAGTTACTTTGGACTTTAAGGGGGGTTTGTCATCTTTAATGAAATAAAGTGTCATTTATGAACAAATGCACCCCCATCAGAGTCAATAATTGCAACTTTCATCTCTAAGAGGATTTTCCAATTTATATTTCAAATTTCATTTATCAGTGTATTAACAGCATAGAAAAATCTGACGAATTTACCTGAACCCCAAAGCTGAATTGTTCTTTATTTCACCTTTTTTCTTCTTTTCATGTCTAAAGAATGTACAATAAGTTTTAAATTGAGTGAAAAATTTTATATGTCAAAGTCTATTAACTTACTTAGAAACTTTAGAGAAAATTCTTTTAAGAGATCATTTAAAGGGCTTTTTCCACACCTTTATGTAAAATTTCCCTGTCTGATATGCATCTACAAATTTCTACTTTGAAGCATTTGTGTAGTGTTTTACAGTGATTGCATGATATCATACACATATTTCATATAAGGTTTTTTCTACTCCTTTATTTTAATGGTGTAAAATGCATCATTAAACATCCTTTTTATGTAATAAACCCATAAATACTTAAACATAACAGGCTTTTTTTTTTTATGTATTTACGCATGAACTCTTATTCCAAAAAAAAAAAATCTATAAATGTTTACATTTTCATGATGAAATATAAATAGAGAGAAAGAGAAAAAATATGTATGATTTGGTTAATTAAGCTGTTTAACATCTTCCATAGGCTGTATAGGAAGTGGCAGCAGTATCATAGAAGACCAGGTCTCTGTGTGCCAGGGTTCATGGATAGGCCACATTAGAAATGCCAGCCATATCTGTGCCCTGGGGTGGGGCGTATGTTCCCATGAAGAACAGCACCTGCTGAATAAAGTCCACTGGAAGCAGGCTATCTCAGTTCCAGGATGCTTTGCCATGAATGCTGCACAAGATGGTGGTCGGTGTCTAGAATGTGGCCACACGATGGATCGGGTAGGTTGTAATACTGAAGTTATCTCCCCTCTGGATATAATACCAAAGGAGCAGAATCTTTAGCGAGGATTTAATTTTGGCACTATTAGCGAGAGTAATGAGATTGCTAAAATTGAATATTGCTAACAATTTATTACATATCAGAGGTAATATTTATCTTTCCTAAAATTATTAATAAATAAAATTAGTTCTTGTTAAATATATACTGGTATACCAATTTTTATGGAGAAATTACTAAATTTTTTTGTTGCTAAGAATTCCTCTTATATGATGCTTGATTGAAAAAAAGACTTAATCATAAAGTGGTATACATAATCAATATCTATTAAGTGGTTCAACCATTGTAATAGAGTATATAGCATATTTATAATAGATGGATTTCTAACTCCGAAGATCTATGCTCTTGTATTCAGACTGGGCAACACATACATTATATATTTAGTGGACAATTTGAATTCTATTTATCCTAGACCAAAATCACAGTTCATTGGGGACATTTTTTTTACTAGACCTAAACTGCATCATGGCTACCTCATTCACTAAATTCCAATCCAACAGACCCTTTTCTTTTGGGTAATTTAAATGCAGAACTTATTCACCCCAACCAAATACTTTAGTGAATTTATAACAATTAGCGTACCTAGAAACTTTAAGGAATGTTTGACATTTAGTGCTGAAAAGCAGAGTGGGCCACTAAGAGAAAGTTTGGCATTGATATTGAAGAACAGGCAGACATATATATCATACTGATGTTTAAATCACTAGCAACTGTGTTCAAAGTCCATTCTCAATTTTTCAGTGGTTTCCAAAGAAAAATTTGGACAAATATGATAATAATCTTGAGATATATATTTAGCTTGCACCAATATTCATTTATTATAAATTGAACAATTTCTATTCTTATTACTCATTTTGAAGAAGATGATGATATTTTCAATGAAAAGATTTCATTTTTGACACCCAGCCTTGAAATTTAATTTAAAACCACTTGTTAGTATTAGGAGCTCACAAAATTACATCATACAGCTAAGACTTGTGCACTTTTAAAACTGCTTTGTAATGTTAGGGAGCAGACCAGATGGGGAAGGTGATAAAAAACAAAATTGTCAAAAGTAACCCTGAATATCTTAACACCTGATAACATTATCATAACTTAAAAAGATTTCAGGTAGGAATTGAACAAAACAAACTCTACATTCCTCAACTTTAAATCTAGTTATGATGCATTGTAATACCTCGAATTACACAGAATGCAATTGTTCCTCCATATAAAAGGAACAACCACAAAATGCTACCAGATTTAACAAATCAGACAATTAGGCGTTAAAATTGTTTAATTTTTCCGGGGCTTTTAAGATAAGCATTGTAAACATGCTGTTGGCCATTTTTTGTGATATTTTTTTTGTCTGCCAGCTTGGTATGGAATTTTATGCCACAGTTGCCATTTTCTTTGGAATTTCATGACCCACACAGAGCAATGGAACTTTATTAAGGATTCTGTTGGGACTGTATTTCCGGAATATCTCTTGCTACAAGAGATTTGTCCACAGATTTTGTGGTGGTTTTATGGATGGAAGTCCTATAATAAATCTATATGGCTCCCCAGAGTTTACTTAGTGACTATAATTCGGACATTAAAATGATGGCATCTAAACCCATTTCTCTGGGCTTTGTGGCAGATTTCATCTTCTGGTGTTACAAAGATAACAGATTCAAACAAATTTTTATACCATAAAACTCATAACAAGATTTTTAGGAAATAGGGTTATACCTTCAGAGATTTGATGTTTTAAGTTTGTATTCATTAACAAGCTTAACTGATTAGCCTCACATTTATTAGGGGCTTATTACAATATAAATGTCAGAACTTGAAACTGTATAATATTTCACATTAGAAAATTTTGTATTTGGGGAAAAGGCAGATAAACTTTAGTTTGTTTATTAGAATCAAACTGATTTTTGAAAAAAAATCATTATAATTTTTTTTTTAAATTTTCAAAAAGCCATTTTAGATTTAATTTAAAATTTAACAATATACAATAATTGAAATGTTCTAGTTTTACTCATTGCTTTTAAATTAGAAAATCTACAATAGTTGAAATATCCTTCTATAACCATTGCTTTTAGGATGATTTGGCAGGGATTGGCAAGAATTGTCCACATCAGAATATAGGCCAGACTTCCTGTATCCGAGGAGGTCGGATTGATGCCAGCTGTTGTGTGGATGCTCATTTTCATACAGCCTGTCACCAAACAAATGACATCACAGGTGTTGTCTGCTGTAAGGTCAAAGGTCAGAAACCCAAGATCCTGGCAAGACCTCAGGAGAGATTACTGGTCAATGAAGGAAAAGTATTTCTACTGAGTTGTCAGGCTTCTGGATCACCCCCACCCACTATCCACTGGTACAAGGATGGACAGCAGATTTCTGATGGAAGAAATGGCAGGGTCTCAATATTGTTTTCAGGTTTGTAAGAGGTCCAAAGAAACTACAATTCAAAGCCATATTTACCTTACCACATTTGAATCTGGTATTGGATACAAACAGTGCTGGACTTTATTTTAGTATGCTTTGTACTGTAATTAACACAATTTTTGACAGACAGATGCAACATGCTATGTAAACCTTTTTTTCACCATGCAAGGTACACATATATTCACAAGATCTGCAATCCGCTGACCATCCCTTGATCACAAAATATCAACATCATGCACCTGACACTCTATATTTTAAAATTTAAGTAATTTTGTGATGAATAAATATGGATTACGGTAATTTGATAAATTCTAAGGACACATGATACAACATGAAACAATCTGAATCTTGTAAAAAGCTTTCAAAGAGTTGTTGCCCATTTTCCTTCTGAGTAACTACAGCAGCAGTTACCTTCACTTTACAACAGGTGATCTTCTGTTCACTCTGCCTAAAAGATCTGACACTGGACTATATAGCTGTGAAGTGGTCAATGAACATGGACTGGACATGGCCAGTACCAAAGTCATCATACAGGGTAAGTCTGAACTCTTGTGTTATACAGAATTAGAATCTAGAATTAAAAGACTGTCCACAGTATAGAAACTTTATCTAACAAGTCATTTCAATTTAATGCTGTATCCAATAACATCATTCTGTGGAAGCAAGAAAACAAATGTACCTTCTGACATCTCTGTAATTTACAGAACCTCAATCAGGATGCAGAGACAGATCTACAGAAGGGTTGGCCATACACCGAGATGTACATGCTTGTAAAGGGAAGTGGGAGGGGCATGTGAGGAAGGGAAAGAGCCTTTGTCGTAGGGGCTGGAGAGTCTGCAGTCCCCAGGATCAGACCTCACTCCAGCATCTGTCATGGCTGGATATCTTTGATATTACAGGCTGCTATGCCTACAATGCTGCAAACTCAAAGGGCAGGTGTCAAAGGTGAAATTTCTCTTCTTGCTTTTGGATGTCTTTTAACATAACATGAATGTTCATAAAAATGATAAAGTCAAGCTTTAAGCTTACTCCTAACAATTTTATGATAGATGCACCAATGGAAGAATGGCAGGGGTAGGTCGACATTGTGGGAGGATGAGATATTCCAAAAATTCTTGTCTGGCTCAGGGCAGGGTGGATGTGTTCAAATCAAAGGACAAGATCAGCAGTTGCTCCTATAAAGAGGGGGTCACCACAGGAGTTCTGTGCTGTAGAAAAAAGAAACATAAATCTGGTGAGTAAAAATAAGAAAAAAACCCATTTTAAATGATTTTTATAAAGTATCATATACAATGAAAACTCCTTGAACACTGTATATATATTTTACTGCAGTGTCAAGTCCAACGCCATCCTTTTGTATAGCTAAATGTGAAAATGGAGGAACTTGCATTAAACACAATGTCTGCCAGTGTAAACCTGGGTACAAGGGAGCCACTTGTCACATAGGTAATTTAAGCTGTTTGCATTCTAGCTTCTTTGAATGTGTACTACTTGCCATTTTTTCAACTGAAAACATTGCACATAAGTTTTACATGTACTAGATAGAATTTGTTTTTCGTTTAGCCAATTGAAAACCCATTTTTAATGTTCACCAGAAGATTTTAAACAATTTCTAAGCAATATAATGTGCAGGTATTTGGTTGCTTTTATTGCAGCAATTTGCAAGGGAGGTTGTGGCTCATTTGCAACATGCGTCAAACCCGGAAAATGCAAATGCAAAGATGGTTATGTTGGGAAAAAATGTCGCAAGAAAGCTAAACATGAGTGTCTCAGATACTGTATAAAGAGCTGTTTATCTGGAAGATGTGCCTGTCCTAAATACGGAAAGTCATGTAAAAAAGGTGAGGAATAGATCACAAATTGAAAGTTGAAATTATACATATTCAGAAGAAACTTGTGTCTCTTTTAATTCCGATGGAATTTTCATATTTCCTGACAAATTGAGTTCTTTTTGGTTTTGTTTTATTAAATAACTAACAAAGCTTTCATTCTGCTTTTTTTTTAGTATTATGGGCTCACAGAAATAGAACAAAGTCATGAGAATCTAGAAAAAAAAAAACAAGAGTGGATAAAGATTCTGGGTATGTGTGAACTATTCCAGTAGTGTGTACAGAGGACATTCCAAATGTGAAAGACACCAACAGCCAGTATCCACGATATCATAAGCCAATCTAAATGTGATATGCTTTTTTCCAATGGAGAAAAGTACTTGTATATCATATCAGTAACCGAGGTCTATGTTACTGTCTCTATAGGTATACCGAAGGGTACTAATGATAGAGTCATTGACTTATTTATTAACAATACATTTTGTCCTTTAGGAACTCTCGCATGATGTTCACTCACATGTATTCAATCCATCACTCACACGAGCATTTTAACACACCTAAATAATAACAGTACTTTACATTTATATAGTAGACACAAAAATACATAAACCAGCAGAAGTCTAAGTACATTAAGTTGTAAAACTTAAACACACTTCAGTTGCAGAGGTAATTAAACTCAATTTGCAGGTTGGGGAGTTGGAAATGAAGGTGTGGTATTTGAATTTGCTTTTTTAGACCGTAATGAGAATAATTTTTTGTAAGTTTCATTACATTCTCACCTTCTAGTGGCAATTTTACTATATCTACCTCATTAATGTATATTGCATTACCATTGTTAGTAACTGTTGTTTTTAGATTTAGCAAAATGCCAGTATATGATTTGTTGTTATGTAGTTGCTATGGTTATTTGCTATGTTTTTGTTACTATGTTGTAATTCCCAAAATACTTCAAAGAATTGCATTTTTTAAAATCATGTACAGGAGTATTGCAGTTTGAGGTTTTCTCCTGAAAAAATATGTCATATTTATGATTTATATTGTCTATTTATTTTATAATTTGCAACATTTCCACTCATTGTTTTTTTTTTCTTTTGTCTTCAAAGATCAGGCCTAATCCATTGTACAATTAAACTTGGGCCAGTATTAAAAGGCATTCTGTTGTAAAAACAAATGTAGTGTTATCCTACGATTTTCATGCCATGTTTTGTTTTTTGTACTGTATTAATGTGACATGCTTGTCGTTTCATCAGTATTGTGTATTTTTGTAAACTGTATTGTGTTTAAAATGTAATATTCAAATTATAACGCAAATATTACACATTGTTTAAATGTTTTAAGCATTGAAATATTAAATCCACACTTTAAAGGCATGCAAGTATTAAATAATGATATTTAACTTCAATACACAGTTCTTCATAGACAAAACTGCATTATAGCACATTGACACAATATATATGTAAAAATGTCCTTTTTATTGTGAAAATAGCTTTTGACTGTATTACATGTACAATGTATCTGTTGATGAAAAGTCATCAGTCAATTTAAGTTTAATTTTTTTTAAAAATGAAATAAAATGAAGTAAAAACCACTTAAATTTGTATTTTAAAATGACAGATTTTTTAATGAACTTATACAGTGGTGTTGTTTTGTAACATCATTTAAATCACTCATACTATGAGATTTTAAATGTGGTGGTAATCATTCTGATCCCTTGACCTGGATTTCCATATCATTCTACTGGAATAATCTAGTAATGAGAGGATAAAATCACAGCTGGGGATAAGCTGGTTTGTATGAAGGGAATGAAGATAAGAAACAGTGATCAATCTCATAAATCTTGCAAGGCATACAAAATTGAGAGCAGGGCAAACATGGATCCCTGTAAATACCAGAAGTGGGATTAGGTGCTAAGGAGGAGTAAGCATCTCTTGTTGACTGGTCACACCTGCCTGAGCCCTCTGATCAGGAGTAAATCATAGTTAAAATCAGTATTGTTATAAAACACATCAGATAACATTTGACCTAATGACAGACTGTATTTGTTAATAAGATCAATATACTAAACTTAAAAAGAAATTTGCAGAATGCTGACTTTAAACAAGAATGTCGGAATTCCAGTAACATCAACTCATTTGTCAGTAGCCTGTCTTGGTTTAGAAATTGATTATACCCAGAACATGCTCTCATTATCAAATCAGTTTGGAGACATTTAAATGCCATAATACAGGTGATAATTGTTGTTTGGTTGTTTTATTTGTTTTATGTCCTGTCAAGAATTTTCTTCACTTATATTGAGAAGTCACCACATATAGGTCAAGTAACACAAACTCAGACCCAGATGATAAATAAAGTATGGAAAGTTGACAGTGGAGAAGCTGAAGTCATCTCATTTGTTATAAAGTTGAATTGTTAGTTTGCCATTAACATATTTGCTTTGTAAAACATACAAATATGAAACAGATGTGGAAGACTCTATGGCGTCTCATTGTGATACATGTATATTGAATCAACACATGAATGTTAATAGAAAAGGGGTTAAGATAATGAACAGCAATCAATCTGATAAATTTTATAAAATTATATAAAAATGAAAATAGGGCAAACATGGATCCCTGGAAATAAGGTGGGATCAGATGCATTAGAGGTGTGAGCATCCTCTGTGGACCAGTCACACCTGCCATGAACCCTCTACCTTGATTAGGTAAATGGAGTAATCCATAATCAAAATTAGTATGTAATGATAAGCCTGACAATTGGTATGAAACACATTAGACATCATTAAACATAATAAAAGGTATTTACAAACAGGATCATAATTACCACAGGATTTGCAAAATGCTGACTTGAATGGGACTGTTAAAACCCCTGTAACATCAACTTATTTGTTAGTTGCATGTCTCGGTTTTAAAATTGATCACATGCAGAACATGTTCTCATGTACTGTAATAGATGAAACAGTGTTGATGTATTCAAAGGTCACAGCAAAAGAATTCTTTTCAAGTAGAAGTGTTCAAACAAATTCTGCCCTGAGCAAAAAAATAACACTCAGTTAATAACAATAATAAGGGGCACAATTTATGTCCATGGAATTCCTGATCTCAAAGACTACACAGAAGCCATCAATTAGAAACTTTAATATCTTTTAAATATTAATTTCAAAGTACTTGTGAATAGAATCAGAATGGTATTTTACTTATTAATTTTTTTTGACTGGTCACAAAATGCGAGTATTTCTAAGAACCATATTTTAAATGAAGGAACAGCTGTGCATGATGCCAAAAAGCTAGCCTGGTTCCTAATTTATTGGAATGGTAGTGTAAAGTGTTGAAATTTGGAAAAGTTTTGTGATATCAAATTCACTAAAATTTCTCTGCAATTTTTGAGAATCTACATTCATTTACACTACTTCTCGATTATGGTATGATACAGGACGTCCAAATTTCTCTTCACAGACTCGCGGCAGTTTATATTTTCGTAAAGAGTAAAGATAGGGCTTGGTAGAACATTCACCAGATCTTGCAATATCAACAAGTCTTTGTAAAGATTTTTATGAAGATATGGAATCCAGTATAGGCACGGTACCTCAAATCCACTGGAATATTAAATATGTTTAAATCTGAAATGTACTGTTGAAGAATTTCATCTTTTGGAAGGGAACTGTGAGTATAAGTTGGGAATCAGATTAGGAATTCAAACAAAGTTCTGTAATAAGTAATTTTACAAAGACCAGCTGGAACCAGGATGTATTCCTCAGGCATCTGATTTATTCCATCACTTATGGTTTATTAAAAAGAGATAGATAAATGACATGCATTTTTGCTTTAAATTGTTTCATACTAGGTTTCAGTATTTTATACTCTTCATTCATCTTGACAAGGAGTCAAGGTCGTCCCCGTCATATTTAGTCCATCGTCTGACACAATCTTCAATAGAATTCATAATAGAAATGAAGTTCTGTTTCCAATAGAGAGAATGAACTCCCTGAATATCGGACCTTTTAAAATGAATGATTTCCTGTCGTTATTTTCAACAATATAAATTACATCACCAGTAAAAACCTGTCCAGTTAAATTGGAAAGAAGATCAAGAACACGTGGATTTTGTCAACACTTATATCAAGTATGGTGCCTGAGTATGTAGCCATACTGAAGATTTATACAGACGATGACTGGCAGCTAGGACGCCAAAGTGACGGCAGAATTTCACGTTAGCATTCAACGAGGTGGGCCAAAATATATGAAACATTTTTACAGTGCCAAAGAAAGACAACTCAAAACAGTCGTTAAAAAATCACAATCGATCCACTCGGTACATCCGAAGTCTTGCTCAGCTTTACAGCCGAGTTATCTTCCGTCAGCAAGAGAATTTGATGAACGTATATATATATATATATATATATATATATATAACACATTCCAATAAACCCATTGGCAATATGGTATATAATACGATAAAGGTTTGATTAATTCATCCAGGGAAGAAGGGTAATTTAAGTTGCATTATTAGAATTATATTTGGAAATGATAAGTAATCATTCTGAGACTTTATATTCATACCGAAAGCCTCTCTCTCTATCTCTCTCTCTGTATGTATGTATAGGCGTCGGAAGCAAATTGAAAAGGGGGGTGGGTACACCAGCAAAAAATTTCTACGTCGAGCTCACGCACAAGCTACTTCTTATTGAATTTATAAACAAATTGTAATTGAAACTACAGTACTTGAGTGAACTGCAGGAATTGGCTCATAAAAATGTCACAACTTTTCAGTCCCTTCATTAGACTTTTCCAAAAAAGGATAGTCTGTGCTCACTCTCACTGACAAATTCATTTGCCACGCCCCGTAGATCCAGTTTCTCCGCCTCTTCTTGAAGTGAAAGATCATCCTGTTATTTAGTCTAACTAGGGTCATAGTTGATCGTAGATACGATCTGATGCGGCGCAGTGTGCTGAACATTCTTTCGCTGGTAGCATTTGTTGCTGGCATTACAAGTTCAATCAAAACTGCAATTTCCCTATACAGTAATATGCCTTCTGTTTTAATGAATTCAGTTACTGTCTGAATGGAATGAGTGATGTCTTTGGGGGAATTGCACCCGAGTGTTTGAAACCGAATTCTCAATTTTTGTCATTAATATCTGTACCGTAAAAATTTGTGATTAACTCAAATTCCTTATCAAAATTTTCTCCTCTGCCCCCCAACAATAACAATTCCAGCTGCAAATATCCTGGCTGATCAAAACGATTTCTAATGCCATTCACAGGTAAATCAATTGCCTCAAAATATTTAATTCTGTACAAATCTTGTCAAGTGTCGTAGTGATACAGATATCCTTCGTCAATTTTTTTTTCGGAGGACGTCTTCGACGAAGCACGGCAGGACCATCAAAATCAAATTCTGTGCTCTTTTTTGGCATCCTCATAGAATGAGAGAAAAGTTTCGTCGTTCTAAGAGACTCCAGAGTTTTCACCGTGCTGAGAGCCATTTTCTGACCTTGTGCAGCTGACAAAGTTTTTGTCTGAAGGACTTTGCTAAGAATATTGCTTTAACGGAGTAACTGTTCACACAACAGTCAACCAATGAGGAAGTCAAATTGTTCATGTAGGTCATAACCTTTCTTGTTCTCCATCTCATGTGGGAAATTTTTATATACTCCATCGATTCCTCCCATACGCTCATAGTTAAGTATTACATTCTGAAGAGTATCTGCTCGAACTGTCCACCTTGTTGGATACAAAATTCTTATTCCAGGTGATGAAGTCTCTAAATTCTCAGATTCTTTTAAATTTCTAAAAATTGCTTATCTTCTTGGCGATGCTTTGATCAATTTTGTTATTTCACGCGTTACTTCAAGGGCATCTCTCATAACTGTAGATGATTTAACAGCATCAGAGCATGCCAAGTTTAGAGTATGACAATAACAGTGCGAATAAAGAACTCTGCTCCCTTTCTTTAAAATTTGCTTTGCAACTCCACTTTTTGAACCTGCCATATCATAACACTTACCCTGTAATTTATTAAAAGGAATATTGAACCTGGTCAACGTATCAGTGATTGCAGAAATGATTGTATCGGCTTTAATGTCGTGGACTTCATAAAAGCCAACAAAAAATTCGGGAGGTACAAACTGGTCCTCGATGTATCGGAGACAAATAACGAGTTATTCTCTATTAGAAATGTCAGCAGTCTCACCAGCCATTATGGTTAGAAATTTGACATTCTCTAAATCTTTCATAACATTTCAAAGAACTTGATTGGCCATTACTTTAAGTGCGTCGTTTTGAACTTGTACTGAAACATATTTATCAGTTTTTCTCTGAATCCATGCCTCCAAAACCGGATCACTGTCTGCAGTTTAACCAATTCGTGAAAATTAGAACTCTCCTGTTTCCCCCTGATTGAAATATTTTGTTTTGTTAGATATCTTAAACTCCCAAGTATTTTCAGGAAACAATCTCTGTTGTCTTTTTTCTGTTCCGAGTGTTGTTTACTGAGAGATTCACCAACATCCTTCATTACTTTTGGAAGTGTAAACAATCTCTCAACTGTTTCTCTATGACACCTGTAAGTTACTATACAGCAGAAACAAAATGCTGCATCTGAGGACACATCATAGTGGAATCATTTCCATTTCTCACACCAAAATCCCTGAAAAGACCTTTTCTGACCCCGTAAACTTGATAAAGGAAATTTGAATTTGGTGGGTTTGAAAGGATACTCTTTTATATCAGGCGCAGGCCATCTGACAGAATGTTCTAAGTTTTCTGTTCCGTCCTTGTCCAGTTTTTTGCTTTTTTTACGTTCAAGTATTACTTGGACTATCTTCAAGCTCAGACTTCTCACTTTTTAGATCTCCATCACCCATTCTGGACAAACTAGAAGGAGGGGGTGGGGTCGTGAGGGTCTGGACCCCTCCCCCCTCTGGAATTTCCAACTGAAAGAAAATATAGTCACCTTTCACCCTAGCATCGCGTTTAATATTGCTTCACCAAATCTCTCGATCGACTTTATTCGCTTCCTGGGGACGATTTCAAAATTCAAGGTCATAATATAGTATGAAAATTACCGTAGATGCAGATTTCGCATCGAGAATTTTTCGCTCATATTGAGACGTCACCAGCTGTGAAAAGCACCATGTTGAAATGCGAGTTTCTTAATGAGAAATAGTATTTGAACGATGAATTTTAGAGAAAATCTGCAGAATGAAATCCTTAAAAGTGCAAAGTTAGGCGATTATTCCTCTTTAGGCCCATCCGAAGCCTCCCAGAGATAATAAATGCTGCTATCAGCAGGGACTGCCATAGTCAGCTAATATAGCCTTTCAAGGACGACGATGTGTCTTTGAATGATTAATTGATTGTTTGTTTGTTTTACGTCCCGTCGAGAATTTTTTACCAGCTGTAGGTGAAGTACCACAAACGCTCACGGCCGTTGCAGTGAGGGTTCTTTAACGTGCCAACGCCTACCGTGACACGGGACCTCCGTTTCTAAGGTCATATCCGAAAGACCCGTGATTCTCACTTCTAAATGCCGAGCGTTTGGCGAAGGAGCAATCACTACCTATTTTTCGTCTCAGGTTTGACGCGGCCATGGCACGAGCGGGGCTCGAACTCACGACCTCCCGGTTACGAAGCGAACGCTCTAACCACTGAGCTACCGCGACCGGTGTCTTTGAATGAAATATGTGTGATGTGGACTTACACATCTAATGTGGAACGACAGAATTGGTCTTCTAACCACTTTGTTCTCTGTGTTCCATCGGATGATCTTACCGAGGGTTCAGAAAACTCTAGCAGCTCTGATTTGGAAAGCGGTTATGAAGCGGGGCTTCAGTATACGCTCGAAAATCCTACATTCAGCAGGCGCGGATCCAGCTTTTTTTCATCAGCGGGGTCCAAATGGCCGGGGATCTGGGACCTGGTTCCAGGGCGAAGCCTCCGGAATTTCCAAGTTTTTACAGACAGTAGAACAGACAAACAATGGAAATTGAGAGGTAAAAACAATTACCATAACCTAACACTTTCACTGGAGTTTGACCTTGAGGAGCGTCATCAGGATACAAGGTTAAAGATTGATCGTCTTCGAAAGTCTTTCAAAATTGCTCTGAGATACGGATGGTAAAAATGGTGCGATTTGATGAAAAAGATTCGTATAAAATTTCTTCCAAAATTTTTTAATCAACATGCAGTATAAAAACCAAGATTCCATGTGTGAATATTTAACGAATTGTTAAACAGGACCAGCATACTAGCAACAACACTTTGCAATTTGGATTGCAGGTGTAAATAGAGATTTAAATATCCAATATACGCACATTGTCTTCATTTGGTAGAACAATACATCCGTGTTGATGTTTAACCTTGTGTATTGCGACGCCAATTAAAACAATGAACCGTCTCCCAAATTTTGATTGCATCAAAAATTATTTTAATAGATCATTTGATTATCCTGGCGCCGCGCGAGATTGTGTGAGACACGCCGTGTGCCGCAGTAACACAAATACACGTTTCTTAGGATGCACCAGGTAGGTTGCCAAATGACCTTTTTACCTCCATTTTTTGATAATTTGGTGTATGATATATAATTGCAAGTGAAATCTGTGTGTTATGTATGTGTGTGTCCTTTACTGTGTGGAAGGGCGTAACCAACTTCTGAATTGGAGGAGCTACACATGTCAGTGCTAGTAAAATCTTGAAAATTTTGACCCTCAGCAAAAAATAAATGGATGCATATTTCCGTAATGATACCCCGTTATATTAGATTGATACTCCATTACATTACGATGAAACTCCGTCACAACACGATGTTATATTAGATTGATACTCCATTACATTACGATGAAACTCCGTCACAACACGATGGTATTTTGTAATGTTAGGATACTACTACTACATTACGATGATATGCCGTTATATTTTGATGACACTCTACTATTTTATGATGATACGACGTTATATTACGATGAAACTCCTTTATAATACGACGATATTCTGTTACGTTATGATGAAAGTCTGTTATGTTAATGTGATGATCCTCTGTTATGTCATGATGAAATTCCGTCATATTATGATGATAGTCCGTTATGTTACGGTGATACTAAATTATGTTACATGCTCAAAGGCCATAAGCGCCAATGGCGACGTCTCCATACGAGTGAAAAATTCTCGAGCGGGACGTTAAACAATATTATAGTCAATAAACCAACAGCCAATGCGTTGTAAGTTTAAGAAAGGAAACTCGTACCAAAGTGTGCACCTTTTAATCAATACAGGTCTAAGAAAAGTCGTATATCTATGTCATATCTTAGTATCGCCAGCATTCTCTTTCCACAAGAAAGCTATTCGTGTATTCTTCGAAATAAAGAAGACATTGCTTCAAAAATCGAAAGTCACAGCAGTTGTGAATCTAGGAGGATATAAGATTTCCCTTTAGCTGGAAAATCCCCCAAAGAGGTTATCTTGCGCCACATTGAAGTTTACACCTTCCCTAAAGTACCATCTTTGATGGCAAACCGTTTTTGATCTGCCTGAGTCATTTTAGGGGGCCAAAAATGACAAATGTTTTAATTGTTAAAATTGAGATATTTTCAATATGTCAAAACACACACACATACAGAGAGAGAGAGAGAGAGAGAGAGAGAGAGAGAGAGAGAGAGAGAGAGAGAGAGAGAGAGAGAGAGAACCTCTACCGAGTAGGGACATCAAACTGACATTATATCAGTATTGGCAAAATGTTTTGATAGATTTTCTTTATTTTCAAGCATGATTGATTGATTGTTTATTGTTTTCCGCCACGCTTAACAATATTTCAGTCATCTGGTGGCGTCCATTTTTTTATTGGTGGAGGAGAGAACCCAGACACTATGTACCTGGGAAGAGACCACTGACCTTCCGAAAGTAAACTGGCAAACTTTCTCACAAATATCGGCGCGAACGAGAATCTAACCCACGCCGACTAGAGGTGAGAGGCCTTGTGATTTTGATGGCAGTGCTCTAACCACTCTGCCACGGAGGTCCCTTTTCAAGCATGAAAATCCGTAACAATTTACATTCTTTGACATCCGTAAGTATTTACATTTTCTGATATCCGTAATTATTTTTACATTCTTTGACATCCGTAAGTATTTACATTTTCTGATATCCGTAATTATTTTTTACATTCTTTGACATCCGTAAGTATTTACATTTTCTGATATCCGTAATTATTTTTACATTCTTTGACATCCGTAAGTATTTACATTTTCTGATATCCGTAATTATTTTTACATTCTTTGACATCCGTAAGTATTTACATTTTCTGATATCCGTAATTATTTTTACATTCTTTGACATCCGTAAGTATTTACATTTTCTGATATCCGTAATTATTTTTACATTCTTTGACATCCGTAAGTATTTACATTTTCTGATATCCGTAATTATTTTTTACATTCTTTGACATCCGTAAGTATTTACATTTTCTGATATCCGTAATTATTTTTACATTCTTTGACATCCGTAAGTATTTACATTTTCTGATATCCGTAATTATTTTTTACATTCTTTGACATCCGTAAGTATTTACATTTTCTGATATCCGTAATTATTTTTACATTCTTTGACATCCGTAAGTATTTACATTTTCTGATATCCGTAATTATTTTTACATTCTTTGACATCCGTAAGTATTTACATTTTCTGATATCCGTAATTATTTTTTACATTCTTTGACATCCGTAAGTATTTACATTTTCTGATATCCGTAATTATTTTTACATTCTTTGACATCCGTAAGTATTTACATTTTCTGATATCCGTAATTATTTTTTACATTCTTTGACATCCGTAAGTATTTACATTTTCTGATATCCGTAATTATTTTTACATTCTTTGACATCCGTAAGTATTTACATTTTCTGATATCCGTAATTATTTTTACATTCTTTGACATCCGTAAGTATTTACATTTTCTGATATCCGTAATTATTTTTACATTCTTTGACATCCGTAAGTATTTACATTTTCTGATATCCGTAATTATTTTTTACATTCTTTGACATCCGTAAGTATTTACATTTTCTGATATCCGTAATTATTTTTACATTCTTTGACATCCGTAAGTATTTACATTTTCTGATATCCGTAATTATTTTTACATTCTTTGACATCCGTAAGTATTTACATTTTCTGATATCCGTAATTATTTTTTACATTCTTTGACATCCGTAAGTATTTACATTTTCTGATATCCGTAATTATTTTTACATTCTTTGACATCCGTAAGTATTTACATTTTCTGATATCCGTAATTATTTTTTACATTCTTTGACATCCGTAAGTATTTACATTTTCTGATATCCGTAATTATTTTTACATTCTTTGACATCCGTAAGTATTTACATTTTCTGATATCCGTAATTATTTTTACATTCTTTGACATCCGTAAGTATTTACATTTTCTGATATCCGTAATTATTTTTTTTTTACATTCTTTGACATCCCTAAGTATTTACATTTTCTGATATCCGTAATTATTTTTACATTCTTTGATATCCACTTTTACATTTATTAGTTCCCCTACCGGCTTTGCTGCCCGTCTGTTTGTCATTCCGAATCAGTTTCCGGACTTTTTTTCCGCATTGGATGAAGATTTTCAGTTGAAATTATATATATGACCTTGTCTTCGATAGTTACAGATCAAGATTGAGTTTCGTTACGCTTGACCTACTTTTCACTGAATTATGCCTTTTGATGTCCAAACCTTTCTCCGTACTGGATGAAGATATTCAACTGAAATTTTACATGTATATATGGTTTTGTCTTGGGTAGTTACAGATCAAGTTTGAGTTTCTTTACGCTTGACCCACTTTTGATTGAATTATGACCCTGATGAATTGCAAGAATCAGTTTTCCGGACTTTTCTCCGCATTGGATGAAGATATTCAATTGAAATTTGATAAGTGGCTTTGTGGCTTTGTCTTTGGGTAGTTACAGATCAAATTTGAGTTTCGTTACGCTTGACCTACTTTTGACTGAATTACCCTACCGGTAGGGGACTTTGTATTACCTACAATACCCTCAGAATGCTTGCTTCACAGCAGGGAGTCCACTCCTGACAATTTTTGGTCCGTAAAGAAGTTCAGACTATATTAGAGGTCTTACATTTAGCATCGTGCATTTGAAAACGCATAGAAATAATGGAAAATACCAGTATCAGGGACGTTTTCAAACCTCTGGTCCCCCCTTTAATCCGCACTTGACGGATCAATTTGCGAATTTGGAACTTGCTCCAGTGTACTTATGACCTCATGTATCCCCATCCTCCCACCACCATCAAATTGATCATGCAATGACTCGTTTTAAAGAGACAGGATAGGGAAATATCAAGTTCATGCAGTGTGCGAGTTTGATTCTCTTTACCCATTACAGTGTAATTAATCATAGTCCCGGGCACCATTTTCTGGGAAAATCAAAAGTACAGATAGAACTGAAAGGTCGGGTAATTTCTTAAGTAGGGCACGCGTAGAATTTTTAGAAGTAATTCTGGATTTCCTCCATCCTTGCAGTTCGCTTTTTTTTTTATTACGAGACTGTAATTAGACGATGTCAATAGAAATGATGTCACTATTGATCTGATTTAATCTATAGAAACACCGGTTTTAAATGAGTGTGCATGTAATTTGATAATAAATTACTTTGTATAGGCATCCTATCATGAACATTCCATTCATTCATGAATCTTAAAATGCGTGGGCCATTTTCATTGAAAAGAATCGACTTTTTCTTGCACTTGTACATATGTTGATATTGACAGTTTATTGAAATTTAAATAAAAATCGATGCGAGATTCTGTTAGTTGTCATTCATAAACCGATACTCAGTATGTAACAGTATATCCCAATAATTCAACCGAGATTCAGCATGTATTACTCAATAATTCAATCGGGATTCATCATGTATTAATAATTCAATCTCCATATGCGTGAAAAATTCTCGAGCGGGACGTTAAACAATATATAATCAATCAATCAATAATTCAACCGAGATTCAGCATGTATTACCCAATAATTCAACTGATACTCAGCATGTATTTACTCAATAATTTAAGCGATAGTCAGCAAATATTACCCAATATTTCAACCTATAGTCAGCATGTATTGCTCAATAATTCAACCGAGATTCAGCATATATTACCCAAGAATTCATTTGATAGTCGGTATGTATTACCCAATAATTCAACCGATAATCAGCATGAATTACCTAGTAATTCAATCGAAAGTCAGCATGTATTACTCAATTATTCAACCGATAATCAGCAAGTATTTCTCACCTCTATTCGGCGCAGGTTCGATTCTCGCTCGGGTCGATATATGCGAGAAAGTTTGCCATTTTACTTTTGGAAGGCCGGTGCTCTCTTCCTGGGTACATTGTATCTGGGTTCTCTCCTCTACCAATAAAAAACTGGACACCACCAGATAACTGGGAGATTGTTGAGTGTGGCAGAAAACAACAAACATTCAAACATTACACAACAGATAGCCAGCATTTATATAAAAAAAGGTGCTCTACCAAAAAGAAGGTGAGTGGGTTCAACCCCCACAATCCCCTCTAAATCCGTCGCTGCCCAATAATTCAACCGATACTTAGAATGTATAATGATTTCACAATAACGATAGCTACAATTAACAAGAAATGACAAGAACTAAAGATTAATATTCTACTTTTGTAAAACAACAACGAACCATCCTATATGCGATAGGTTCTATATTGTTTAACGTCCCTCTTTGAGAATCTTTCACTCATATGAGGCGAGAACGTTACCATTGCCGGCGAAAGGCAGCAAAATGTAGGCCTGTGCTCGGCTCTTACGGCCTTTGAGTAGGGAGGAATCTTTATCGTGCCAAACCTGCTGTAACATGGGGCCTCGGCTTCATTTGAAGGATCGCCCCGTTTAGTCGTCTCTTACGACCAGCAAAGGGTACTGAGGACCTAATCTAATCCGGATCCTCACGTAACTCCGATGTGCGAAGAATATATATATATATATATATATATATATATATATATATTACATTTTCAGCAGTGAAATACTGAAATTTATCCTTTCAATAAAATTGATATTTTCACAGTTGTTATTTTCACAGTGAAAATAACAACCGGAACTGTCGTAAAATTCATCCGCGATAAATACGACTACCTTTATTTTACGTAACGAAAAATACTGTATTGTGTTTTTGTTTGAATATTAAAATAAAATTCAATCAAAGTTGTTTTATTGTTCAAATGTATTTATTTCTATATACTTTACATTTTTCTTAAGGTATATACCATTTTTTGGCACAATATTGTTTTGAACGTTCAGTACAGGGTGGATTGAAAAGAGGCCTGGAAGTGGTTAGTCCGAAAGGAAAACGTAAGAAAATGTAATAGTATTAATAATGAATAAAAATGATTGGTTTTTATACAGCGCTTTCCCAGCATGTGCTGCTCAAAGCGCTTCACAATACATTATTACCCCAGCAGAACTTACAACATTCCGGAGCTTTCTCAGTGCACGCTGTCGTTAAGGCGCTGCGCACTAACATTCTAACATTGATGAGAGCTCATCACATGACGCACTGAAATTTTCAATATTATATCTCGGAGCAGGGGCTGTATTAAAAATCGGGCACGCGATTCTGTTCGTATCGAAGCTAGGGTAAACAAACATGGGGGCGAATAAACGGTTTGCGCAGACGACCGAGGAAGAAGTGGAAGATAAAACAAATAATTTTTTTCTACTACAAATGTCTCAAACACAGCAATGCAATCAAGTCAAAGAAACTCTACAATCTTCAGTTTTCATTCAATTTCAATATCAATAAGATGTAAAACAATATATCATCATGTAATAATGCTTCGCCTCGCCCTATACGGATTTCCATTTCACACCCTGGATGACTCCGAATTACGCCCCAAACTGACTGTGTAACTAATAATATCTTTCACTGTCTATAGCCAGGTACCCCTTTTACACTTGGGTGGAGTGAGGAAATTCGTGTAAAGTGCCTTTCCCAAGGACACAACGTCGGTCCTGCCGCGGCCAGGACTCGAACCCACAACCTTTTGGTTGGGAGTCTAACAGCCTAACTTTTAGGCCACCGACGCCACAGAAAATTCAATGTTTTGTTGTTGTATATTGAATTTATTTCACGAGTGAGACGGGATTTTTTTTTTATATTTTCACGAGTCCGAAGCACGAGTGAAAATATCAAAAAAAACCAACAAAAAAAACCTCGTCTCACAATAACAAAACATTAAATCTCTCTCTCTCTCTCTCTCTCCATAATCACACACACACACACACACACACACACACACACCTGAATTGTGTACATGTAGTTTACTTTTCGAAATTTATCTGACCACTACTTCCTTTGTTTTAGGATACCATTATAAAATAATGGGACTGTGCTGCTGCAAGCGAGATCGTACCATCGAACATGACGATAACAATGACGACAAAACAAGTGTCCTCGGACCCCAGGAATCGAAGGTTTCCGCCTCTTCCATTCACCCTAGTCTCTTCTCCTCAGATTCTATCGTAAATCCTTGTCATCTCACGTGGCTTACGGACATCCACATTAACAACCTAGACACTGACGACGAGATGAAACATACATGCAGAATCAGTGGACTGTGTTGCCTTGACAACGGAAGAACTGTGCTTATGGATAGAAACAATCAAATGCTAATAGTATTTGACCCAGAATTTCAATATGCATATAGACAAAAAATCCTAAAACAACTTATATCACTAACCACTTTTGAATTTGATAACATTGCTATTTTAGAAACTGGATTTATTGGCCTTTACAATATTTCCGGAAAATATGTCACGAGACTTCCGGCACGGTTTGCTGTTGGAAAAAATCCCAGAGCAGTGACATACAACGGATCTCTGTTCGCTGTTCTGTATGTACAAAATGGTGACAACTTCGTAAAAATTTACTCTAAAGGTGGTATTGAACATAAAAATATCCCTCTTAGTATTCAAATTGAGAAAAGAAAATATCGATCAAATAGTATAGTTCTCGATAGAAATAACGACCATTTATATTTACCGAATATGTCCGAAAAGTGTATATCGTGTGTGAATTTTCTTGGAGAAGTAGTTTGGAACTCTGTTGCTGTAGACCATATTTTACATCCCTCTTGTCTAATGCTAGAGGGGAATTTTATCTACTGCTGTGATTGGTTGACTAAAGGTGTCAATCTCATCTCCCTAGATGGAAAACGATCGAGTTCTATTTGCGTCGATGGCGTAAAAAAAGCAAGATTCGTAGCTTTTCAAAGGAAAAAGCGCCATCTGATAATTTTTACAGACTTCAAATACAAACTGCGTATATTTGATGTTCACTTGCCTCCGGAAGAATGCTAAAGTTTGAAATGACGATCGGAATATTATCTGTAAATCATCTCATCAAGGCTGAGATAAGACAATTCGCGTTAGAAAGGAGTGCTTTTGTTTGGGCGTTTGAAGTCTTTCGACAGATCATTCTTAATTCTACTTGTTATAACCCCTTGATTCTATGACAGAATTATCATTAAATGACGCTCTTTTACAGCCATTTGATTTCCGTCAATAAAGAAAATGATCGATCAGTGTTTCCTTAAAATTATTATTCTTAATGTTAATTTGGAATCGGTACCTGTCTCTACAGATCAATAATGTGAATGACCGATTGGGCGACAGGATTTTATATACACAAAATTTTCAATTTGTCAGGAAAACAGTACACGCATATTTTAATTTGCTCTCGCAAATAAAACTGAATTGTTTTGCAACTTCATTTATATAAAAATTTAAAGCGATCGATTTCTTAATGTGCATAGCCTGTTTCAGAGGTCGTTGTGATTTCAAATTGTTCATTCTTTGGCGATTTCATGTTTAACCGAAATATATGCAAATAGTTAGTTAGCACTGTTAGAAAAGAAACGGTATCTCTAATAGGTAATCCAAGACCAGAATTAATTTTGTTCATAACCCTAACATAACCCTCATCCTAATTTGTAATTTACACTTTTGAACTTTATATATTGTATCTAATTATCGAAGGAACTTATTCTATCATGAATCTTTGATTGGAGATAAAATATTCTATTCTATTCATCTCAAAAGAAGCTGCTTAGAAATATTGATCAGCAATCATATTTAAAACTACTGTATTTTTCTTTAGTCATAAGAACTGACTTTCAGTTTTCCAATACATGCAGCAAATTTCTAGTGCAATGTACGAATATGACAATGGCAAAGCGATTTTTTTTTTACATATTAAAAAAAATGAAATATCGATGAATTTGAATTGTGATTTGATCTATAGCCACTGTAGAAAATATGGGTTTTTTTTTACCGTAACAAATAGAACAGGCTGTGAACGACGGTTAAAACAATTGCACCTTTATTAGATAACAACGCGTTTAACAAAGAGAACAGACAATGAGCAAACAATCACACCCATAAAATACATGTTGTAATGGCTGCGACATGACCTTTCATGCCTAACCTTCTCCACAGGAGACAGAGTATAAGACATTGCATATGAATCTTCTCAAATCGGCAAATATGAAAGACTAAGGTAAAGGTTGGACAAACATACATTTTTTGAAAAAAATAAAAATTGTAACTTGTACCCCCAAAATTTATAATAAATAAAAAAAAAAAAAATCCAGGGTATGGTGTATGGAAAGCCAGTCTATTTTTTTTTTTTTTTTTATCAAAGATGAAATCTTTGAGTCTAAATTGGAGAAATCTCCCAATGAAATGATGACTACACAATATTGTATTGGTAATGATTAGACATGGGCGCTTCCAAAAGTGGGAACCAGGCATCAATTTTTGCCTTAAAGAGCATTCCTAAAAATCAAGCAAAATGTTTGAACCCTGGGAACAAAACGTCCTCGATATATCTAAATGTCGAGTCGAAGGCCACAGCAAGAATTTGTTTTCTTCTCATGTAGGATCTTTTGAATAAATTCTGCCTCATAAAAATAAAAAATAAACACATGTCAGCTAAAAAGGAGCACAATTCGTGTCCATGAGAATTCCAACTGTTGGAAGACCTGATCACCAAAGGCTATGAAGATATCGTCAATGAGGAATTCCAGCATCTATTTAATATCAATTTTAGAGTACTTCGTGGAATCAGAGTAGTGATTTACAAATTTAATTTTTTTTTTTACCACTGATCACTTTGTCATTGTCAAGTGTAACAAACTAAAACCCATTTAGTCATCGCGCAGCCATGACCCTTCTTCCCCGGTTTCAGGAGACTCAAAACAGTTTGATTAGCCAAAACATTTGCAAAGACTGCTGTGATCTGAACAAAAACAAGTCATCCCCAAAGTTAGATAAGGGAACTTTGCCTGAAGCGTAGCTCAATTGACTTCTTTAAAAAAGATGTAAAATCCCTTTTTATCCAATTCCTTTCTTTCTCTAAAGCCGCATTGTTCTTCCCACTTTTCCATTCACCACAAGGTGAAATAAAAATACGGTGTATAGAAAGCCGGTCTATATATACTTGATTAAGAAACAAATTTCAATTTTGAAAACAGATAGGGCCTGAACTGCGACGCTTCAGGCAGGCATATTTCATGAAACGTTTAGCTGGCAAGAAGCTTTGAAGTTCATACCCTCAAATTAAATTTATTTCTTATGTTTACATTCTATTTTCATTTCTCTCTGACTTAATTCCTTAAGATAGACGTACTATATTTATCAAGTATTTCTGTATTTGTACGTTCTTTGTTTACAGCTGCAGCGCGTTCATGAGGAAATGACAATCATTACAATTAATAAAGACAACGGCAGAAACATTGGAAATGTAAATAGTTGGACGTATTAGAATACGTTTGTTCAATGTCATACTGAAGATGCCAATAGTTCATTAAATGTATGCTTGATAAATTCATACTGCAGTATCTATTTAGTGAAATCTATTCCTATTTATTTAAAGAAACAAAAATCAGCAAAATTATGTTGTAATAAATATATCTGTATGTGAGCTTTTAAATCTGAAATCGAGGATAAATATTATCCTCGGTATGGAATCTGCATGTAAAGTACATAAGGGAATTCTACCTGAAAAAACCCTTATTTTTTATATTCACGCACCTGTTACTTGTATAAAATATCAAAGAATAATGCAGTGTGGGGGAATGCTTAAACCTGCCTTTTGAATTATGTAATGAACATGTGAAGGTTAAACCTTAAGAGCATTCAGTGTAATGATTCTGTTGATGCAGTTCTCTCTCTCTCTCTCTCTCTCTCTCTCTCTCTCTCTCTCTCTCTCTCTCTCTCGCTCGCATATATATTTTTCACACGTGAACTATACTACAATAGTTTTTGACTTACATCTATTGAAACTTGCGTTATAATGAAACTGAATGCGATTATTGCTCTAAAATATAATAAGACATATGTCTTACGCAAATTAAATAGTAATAATAATAATAATGACAAAAATCAAAAAATCAAACTAAAACTGAAAAATGAGAATTATTTTGTGTATACATATCTTAGCGGGGTTCGTATTTAAGCGACTTTGGCGGTGAAACAAGAGCGCTAATTAATGGATTATACTAGAATATAAAAACCGCTATTTATCCATCATCAAACATAGAAAAAGTGCTAGATTAAGATTACACTCTATAGTGCATCGGCCCCGACCGCATCAGATTTGAAATACACTAAAATAAGTACACATACAGTACTTTTTTGTATTCATATTAATGAATTAAAAAATACCGGTTTTGTTCATCGATGACCGCTATTTTTATCCGTTTAGCATTACAAAGTAATACTATTACACGTGATAAAGAAGTCGATACGTATCTTGACCATTAGATAATACTTGCATTCAGAGTGTTGACTGAATAATCGTATATATCTTCAAAAGCTAGGTTATACTTAATAGCATAGAAATAATCCTATTTCATAGAATTAAATACCGCTCTCTGTCTATCGCAAACCAACACCTTTGAGTACGTCTAAATATCTGGGTAGATTGTATATACTTCTTAACAGATGCAACTAGATAAAGCATTTTCAGGCGTTTACAAAAGTCTGCATTTGTTTTATCTTTTTTTCAACCAAAGGACAAAATGGTCATCTCCAGCATATTGCAGAACCATAGGTACTGTTGGAAGTCTGTCCACTTCTCTCACTGTAGACCATTATTTGAATATCCTGATAAATTATAAGAATTAGTCAGGATACTTGAAAACATTTATCCACAAATTATCACAGAAGGTACCAAGCTATCCTCTACTAATACTATACTTATACTAGTATAGAAAAATACGAGAAGAAACGTTAAACGTAAGGCACATTGTCTTCATTGAGGTAAACCTAAGAAATAAAGTCAATATAACTAATCATATTTTCACAACTTTAACACATATTTGACCAATTAAAAATATTGGCCTTAGTCGTAAGACAGTTTAAAAACGTGCTCTAAAGCCAAGTTTACAAAAGGTCTTGCGACGAAGAGCAGTAGTTTTGATTGGACAAAATATTACCATTTTTAAGTAAACGGAACGGAGGTTTCGTTTTCATTTCTTTGGATTTGCCATATAAAAAGCGCAACAATTCTTCTAAGCTGTAAGAGCCTCTTTGCAAAATGGGCCCTAATCATGCACGTACAATTCCACATTACCTCTGTTCTATATATTCCCCAAGATCAAGTGAAACGTATGATTATGGAACAAAGTGGGCGCAAAGTATTACAAAAATAAAGTTTTTTTCAAAACTCATTACAAAAAAAATTCTTTCTTGTCTTTAATCGGTGAAAGTAATGTGGCACTCTTCCTTTTTTTATGATCAACAAAATCCCATCCTGGCAAACCTAAAACACATTCTGAATACTAAGTGCTATGTCGCAACGCACTTCTATTATTGGGCTCATAAAACACCATAAATTGACTCGGTAACAGCACTCTGAAAGTAGACCATGTCACAGGTTGAAAGGTCTGGTGAATAAGGAGGATGATTCAGTTGCTGAATCTCATTTTTCAATAATGTGAAAAAAAGACAGGGCTTAACACACAGTGCTTAACACACAAGTGTGACAGGGCTTAACACACAAAAGCTTCATTAATAATGTTTGATTTCAGACGAAATCTTTTTCGCATAGAATATTTAATTTTTTAATATACTTTTTCCTTTCTGAAAAGAAATCTGAATAATTCCTTTTTTTTGGGTTGAAAACAATTGAAAAGAGAGCCTTCCCTTTGAGCTCGATTATTCAGTGGTTCATGCAAATATTACAAAATATAAGTTTCGTACCCTGTCATAATTTGAGAAGACGCCTTTATCACAGTTTCAGTAGAATTCTGAGAGCATTGGATATATGTTTTTGTTAATATGTGAGACTCATTATGAGGACACTCAATGGTCTCAATCATTGCTTTAAGCAATGTAACCCTTTGATTTATGTATTATGATTGCCAGTTAAGTTTCCGTCCCTAATAGTGATGCTTTTCACGGCAACAACTGATTTGTTTTTGATCACTGGTCTAAATCTTCCCGATTATTGCACATTATCGTTAGAATCTCTACCCTAGCTTGAAATGCTTAATCTATCGATTTTTGGTTGCAGCTTTACGACTCCCTCTTTTTTGACCTCTGATAGACAGGCCATTTAACAGTGAAGGTTCTTTATCATGTCAAAGCCTACCGTGAAACAGGACACTGGTTTGCAATGGTTCATCCGAAAGAATTCCTATTTTCACCTCTAATCTCTGACGTTTACGAAGTAACACGCACTACCTTTTTCACCTCCACTGGTCTGGCGCAGTCGGCGTTCGAACCTCGCGATCACGAACAGAGTGCTCTACCGAATTAACTATCCTGATCTATACACTGTTTTGATGCAGACAGCAAAATTGCACCACAAGTATGCGAGTTTTTTAAAAGTCACTTGAACTGAGATTTATAACTGAAACAGAGTTTTTATATCCAACCTAATATTTAATCATCCTATTGGGACTTTTTGTTGCTCTTTATTATTGCACTACACTAAGAATAGGCCCGGAAAAGAGTACTCAAGCGTACAAAAACTCATCCATACCTTACAGCAACAACCAAACAAAACAAGAGCATGAAAATCAACAGCATAGATTTTCTTCGACATGATACATCTGTGTAAAATATAATACACAGAATATAACTTCCGTTAAGTATTTTGTGAGGAAACACTATAAAAATAACTCCAAGGAGAATTTAGTAGTAAAACTCTATATCTCCAATAAACCCCTTGACACAACAATGACTTTTATCATGAAGGGGTTTATTGGAAATATAACATCGACGGATATTACAATGACGAAACAACAATAATGTTAACATCACAATCACGTGACTCTTTTATGGCTGTCACAACTAGCTGACCAACCAGTAGGCGGTAGCCTAATGAATAAGATGGTCGCTTTGTAACCAGGAGGCCCGGATTCGAGCCTCGATCCCGGCGACCTAGATGAGTCCTTTGCCAAGAGCGCGGCATTAGTTTGATTGATTGATTGTTTGTTTTAAGTCCCGTCGAGAATTTTTCACTCATATTGAGACGTCACCAGCTGTAGGTGAAGTACCTCAAATTTAGACCTATGCTTAATGCTCAGGGTCGTAGCAGTGAGGGTTCTTTAATGTGCCAACGCTTGTCGAGACACCGGACCTCCGTTTTTATGGCCAAATCCGAAAGACCTGTGATTATCACTTCTAAATGCCGAGCGTTTGGCGAAGGAGCAATCACTACCTATGTTAATGTCTTAGGTTTGACGCGGCCATGGCACGAGCGAGGCTCGAACTCACAACCTCCTGGTTACAGAGCGAACGCTTTACCATCTTGTCATATCCCTCGTGGTTGGTTTCGCGCAGCATTAGAAATGAAAATCACAGGCCTTTAAAATATGACCTTAAAAACGAAGCACCGAGTCGCGACAGGCGTTGGCATGTTAAAGAACCCTCATTGCTACAGCCGTAAGCGTCATACAGAAGTCAAAATATGTGGCATTTTGCCAACAGCTGGCGATGTCTCTACCTGAGTGGAAAAATTTTGAATTGGACGTAAAACAACTAACAAACAGACGGACAAGCTGTTAACTGCAAGGAAGTTTTATAAAATCTGAAACTGCACGGACACTTTCTAAAATTTAACACAGTAAGATAATTTTATCTAAAGTCGGGATATTACAAATTAAATATAGATATAAGCATTAAATACAAATTTTTTTTAGAAAGATCTTTTACACACATAACAGCAGCTGGTGTTAAAAATTCTATAACACGTAACTGATATGTACAAAAGATGTCGGAAAATAAACCGTTAAGTCTAATATCCAATTTGTCAGAGTTGACGAAAATTACAATGCTTCGTTTTTAAATGACTTTTCATACCACAAAATTAATGATCGATTCAAAGTGGTTTCTAATCTCGTTAATGCAGGCGTGTCATTCCAGAAAATTGGTTCATTTGACTAAATTCCAGACCTTTCCTGCTGTCATGAAACTAGCTCGCTGTGAATATCCTGCTTTCAACATTCATCTTGAGGAACTGATAAGACAAAAACGTATAGACAATTAGTGCACCGCCTTCACAGATTTGTTCGCCGATTGAAATTTTTAAAGCACTTTCAAGTAAAATGTTAATCGGTTCGCAATTATTAATTGAATGCATAAAAATTGAGGGAGTACATTCCATTTATGACCTAAATACACTGTATTATACTACTCGAATTTCAATATTTCAAGTATGGACCGGAGAGGGATAATCCCGTGAAACTTACCTTTTTAAGCAGGTTAAATAAATCTAGTTTACCATTCAAGGCTCAGTTAATATTGAGCAGGATTAAAACAGCAAATCATATATTTGTACAGAATTTTCATATTATATTTATTCTTAACTACAGATATGTATCATATAAGAAGATGCCAAAGGGTAAATCCTGAAATGAAACGCGGAGATTTTGATAACTCGTAAGAACAAGAAATGAATATAATTTTGGCACTATATCTCTTCTAGTGAATAGAATAGTAAAAATGGTGTTCAGTACATATCTACTCCCAGTAGTCTTTTATAATGATACAGTGATATTCTAGTATTATGTTTACCAAATCGTCAGAAATGTGCAATTCCCTTCCCAGAGCAACAACAACTGCCTTTCAGAGCGCGTGGCACCCGGTAAATTCAAAATTTACAGTATGACACACATTGTCATCTACTACAACCTATATAGACACGATATACCTTTTTGCTGAATGCTATGGTATCGGAAAAGATCCGTTCATCCTGAATGCTATGAGATCGGAAAAGATCCGTACGTCCAGAATGCTATGAGATCGGAAAAGATCCGCTCGTCCTTAACCTTTTTCATGATACATCTACCGTTACACGGAACCTTCGTTTCTAATGTTGTAACCGAAAGGCCCGTGAACTTGCTTTAAATTCCGGGAACCTGGTGAAGAACACTAGTCACTCCCTAGGTTAAACGTCTTAGGTTTAAAGCGGTGCTGCATTCGAGAATCGAACCTGAGACCTCCCAGTTGTGAAGCAGTAGAAGAACTCGATAACTTATTTCTACACCGTCTGTATCAGTGCCTGTAATTACACGACATCTATCCATATTAGCATTTGGTAAAAGTTTGTTCACAACTGACTGAATGTAAAAGGACATGATTGTATTTTGGCGTAAAAGATAACTGCATTATTCAGACACTCTCCGTAATGCCTGGCGCCCTCGGCGTCCAACAGGAAAGCCGACCAACCTGGTTATGGTGCGTGGAAGACATTTGCAAAATTTCTACAAAATATTTCAATCACCAAACATGGGCCCCACGAAGCATACATGCTTATGAATATGAATTCTGGGACAACAACAGGATAAAGAAAATGATACCGTTAAAGTAAATTACTTGAATTGTGTTAGCAATCGCATATTTCTTATATTTATACAAAATTTAGTAAGCTTATTACCCGCAATGTGTTATATTGATACCATAACATCTACAGTGGGCATTTTTTATATTACAACAGTACAGAAGTAAACATGATCTGTTTGCAGAGGATGCCGAGGGGCACAATCAGATCTCACTTGTCCTTTTCCGGGATTTCCCCCTCGTATTCTTTATGAGAACGCACATTCAGTTGGGCTACAACCAGTTGTTGGAATGACCTTCCGAAATATGCTTTAAAAGCTGTCCCAAAACATAAAAGCTGTCCCAAAACATAAAAGCTGTCCCCAAAACATAAAAGCTGTCCCAAAGCATAAAAGCTGTCCCAAAACATAAAAGCTGTCCCAAAACATAAAAGCTGTCCCAAAGCATAAAAGCTGTCCCAAAACATAAAAGCTGTCCCCAAAACATAAAAGCTGTCCCAAAGCATAAAAGCTGTCCCAAAACATAAAAGCTGTCCCAAAGCATAAAAGCTGTCCCAAAACATAAAAGCTGTCCCAAAACATAAAAGCTGTCCCCAAAACATAAAAGCTGTCCCAAAGCATAAAAGCTGTCCCAAAACATAAAAAAAACTGTTAAAAACACACTTTTTTCATTCTTTTTGGAGACAACATTTATTCAGGTTTTCTAATTCTAAATCAGAATTTTAACATATTCCTTACAACCCAACCTGACCAGAGGGTACAGGGTTTAAATAAATTCCTCTCTCTCTCTCTCTCTCTCTCTCACACACACACACACACTGAAAGACATTCATTCTAAACAAAGGAAAAAGCGAAGAAAGTAGAAAGGTTGGATAATGTACTCTGGCTGAGTTCATAAATATTATGTTAATTAACAATCAGATGCATATTGTAATATACCAAGGTTAAAATTAAAGACACAATTTTAATAGATTATTGATTGGATATAAATTTTAGACATCATGTACCTCGCTTTCTATGTTTGGTTCTTAAGAAAACAAAAATTTAATAACAAATATGTGTAATACTAAATAGGAAACATTGTGGGATATTTTGTTGTAATATGTCTCTACAATTGTTTCTCCATGCAATTTGTTTTTTCAACTTTATATACATTAGTCCAGATAGCTTTAAATTTATTCAATGAAAGACAATTTCTTTACATTTTGTGAAGTATATATATTGTGCTATCTTCTGTGTTGATAAAAACATTCTTATGAATTCGTCTCCACTCTTGTGATATTTCAAATTGTTCATCCCAATTTTTTGTCCAGCTGGCTTGTCTTTCTTAAAATTTAGAATAACTTTTTTCTTATTGTTTTCCCTAAATTTTAACTTTCTTGGACAGTACAGCGTTTTTTATATCTCAGTGATCGTTTTTCATGCTTCTTCATAATATTTAATTTAGACGATGTCTGATACTCTATAACTTCCAAAATAATTGTGCTATCTTTGTCTCCCGTTGGTTTCATGTATATCTGTATGTCTTTAATTAATATGCACATTTTAATTTTGTTTTTTTTTACTAGTAATGAATATTAATATCGTACTATATTGGTAACATGCTCTATAAATGTTTTATTATGTTATCATTATGTATTTGCTGTTCGGAAATAATCGAGTAGTTACGATTGTGAAGGACAGTGGTCATGGATCATTGCTTTTATCCCCCTCATATTCAATGCAAATAAATGGGAAAAAATAAGTGCACTAAGCTAATGAATGACCGATTGAAACCCTGACGTTTTATTAGAATTGTGTTATAAAACTGAAGTGATGACATAGGAACAGAGAGAATAGCTTCAAAAACTCCACGATTCTAACCAGCCCGAAGGAGTAACAACAACGTGGGCCATTCTAACAGCTTCGGAAAAAGGTTGTTTTTCCTTTAGCGTTCCGGCCCATGAAATTGGACAACTGAAAGAACGTTTTATTTCATGTGAAAACTATATGCATAATAATGGCATATTTTTAAATTTTACCGAGCATTACTGAACTGTGATGAGCATATGCCACTGATAATTTATAATACATTGTGCACCATAATTAATGAATCTGGGAATATTCTAGAAAATATTCTGCTCGAAAGAATTGATATGTGACATTTAATCTATAATTAATTCTATATTGTATCCAAATCCAGCACACCACAATACAAATATTTGATATGAACATATATACAGAGTACTATGAAGTTCCATTCTATTTAAGGAATTTCTTGGTTGTTTGCACCACAGGGGGAAAAAAAAAAAAAAAAGGAAAGATAGATGTAATTTAAATAATATTATTGTTTATATATCCCCACAATCCGAACAGCTTTGACACTCATTGCGCATACTTGTAGTTCATATTTTGTAATATATGTGCATGCATTTTGTTATGTCAAGTTGAATGGTCAGTGTTTTTATCGAGAACTAAAATACAATGACACAACATAGGTTTCCGACAAAATATTTGTGAATGTAAATATTAACAAATACAAATTCAACTCTAAATTTTTGTTAGTGTGCAGTATTGCAAGAGCCGAAAGACGTTCAACGTTTAGTGACGAGTTCCGTGACGTGCATTGAACAATATTTCTGTAGTTGCTGTTGACAAGCAATTTGCCCACTAAGTTAAGACACAAAGTGTTTTATCTTTTAATTTAGATAACTTAAACTCATTCGGTCTCTTTCGGAAAACGACGTATCGATGTAGACGCCTCTGAGTAAAAAATATACGAAAATTCTTTTAAAAGTTTGATTCATAAGGTGGTTAGTCACAATCCGGTTCTGAATTAAGGGATATAAATGAAATCAAGATTTTAAAGCATGAGCACAGACCCGGATATCAAAACTGTAAAATAAACTTTTGATCGTATTTCACAGGGTTGGAAACTAGTAATGAGGACGGTATAGGTTTTCCATTGATTTACGGAAACTAAATCGAACGTCGATTTAAGGATTGTAAATCTACTATGTGAATTACTGATAGCACTTCCGCCCTTGACTGCAAATAAAGAAAACCTTGTCATTTTTTCCTTTTTTATATTGCTTAATGTAGGTCAATTTTCTTATTCTTAGGCACATTATATATTATGAAACGCATTTCTGATACCCAGCGTTATGTGAATGTTCATAACGTTACGTTCACTGAGTCTCACGTGGCTTTAAACGCTAATAGTTAAGTAGAAGCTAAGATCACTAATAGACCTTCCAGTAGGAGCTTAGCGTCTCTGTACATAGCTCTAGATGAGTGCTTTACATGTACGAACATGTGATTAAGGTGATACGAGCAGTGCTCTGTAGAGGAGAACATACGGCATTGATCTCAGAATAGGTAAGTGGTATTTTTTTTTTTAAATACAAGTTAAAAAAATCATAAGTCTAAGTCATAAATTATTTTTGATTTAAAGAAATATCTGATACAGGAACGAGAGAAATGTTTTCTCATAATTTCAACATAAAAAAAAAGTTTTGCACTTTCATGAAATACAAAATACATCGATCTTATATATATATATATATATATATATATATATATATATATATATATATATATAATCTTAGACTTTATTGAAAAGAAATAAGAAATCTGGAGTTTTAAACATTGCGATCATAAATTGTCAGCCACGACTCTAATTTCTAAAAATAAAGAAAAATAATAATAGAGCATTTAGAAGAACAACCTATTTGAATTTAACATAACATAAAAAGATTGGGAAAACAGGTTTTATTTTCATATACATGAAGTTATTTGTGTGAAGAGGAACTTAAATGTGTATGTATATATAATAAAAGACACTTCGGGTAAATTTCTGTTGCTTCATGTAGATACGACACGATATCGGAAATGTGATTAAATCACTGAGTTTGAAACTTTCATAGGTCACATCAAATTGTTCTCTAACAACTTGAGTATATTTTTTTTTTTACCTTGAAAACAGAAATCAGTCAAAATGGCTTGTGCAGATATGCATCGTTAGTATCTAATGTTTATCTTACTAGTGTATCGAGATCTAGAATTCTGATACTCAAAGTATACTCTTCAAAGAAATATATTTCTATTATGAGCTTGCAGTATTGATAAATATGGACCATAAATAGAACAATAAAAAAACATAACTGGCCTTCTCTTTGATTGATGTAGGAAGAATGCGTTTAAATTTTCATAGTTTCTTTTATCTTTTATACATAGAACTTCAAAATGCCGAGGTTATTAATCAAAAGCATCTTTCGATAGTATTTGTAACTTAATATCTGTTGCCTGAGTACATTAGCGATATTAAACAGATGAGAGGCAAAGTCTTTTGTCTCTACTGGAAAAGCTAAACATAGTCCATCATCTGCCTCTTCCTCTACATCATAAAAATGTCGTCATCGCGTGATATAGGCAGTCAGAATGCATAAAATATTTCTCAACGATATACACAGCGCAGTTGAATTAATGGCCAATTTATCTTACGTTCTGTGGTTTCTACCGTGGACTCAGTTCAATACGTGGCAGCCATTCATGGATTGTCAAGATTTTACACTTTTCGTGGGGGTGTTAATTTCGTAGGTATGATTTCCATAATTTTTTGTTATTTACGAAAGTTGAGGTCCTCAGAAAGTAGTATGTAGCATGCAACGGACCAGACCGGGATTCTAACCCGGCTCCCTTGAATGTCTAGTCAGGTGCTCTAACAACTGAGCTAACCGGCAATCGGTGATCGAAACTGTCTGATCACTGCATTCCTTCCTCCTTAAATGTCTCCACATCTTGAAAACACCAACCAAGGATCTTTATCCTCTGGCAGACATTTTTACCTGTCAGTTCCAGGAGTTGGTCTACGGCATCAGAAGAAACGGGAAGGCAGAAATCACACCGGACCAGACCGTGATTCAAACCCAGGCCCCCTGAATCTCTAGTCAGGAGCAATTGAACTATCTGGCCATCGGCGATCGAACTTTTCTGATTGCCAAAATGTATCGGTCATTTTTTCTGACATGTGACAATGCAATATACAAGCTTCCAGTCATACAACAAATCTCATTTTTTTAATTCTCTTTTGAACTAATCAGTTATAAGCGTATATAATTACCTTATAAAGTTATGGTTCATCGCCTTTCGTTAAATACTAGCTATCGTTGTTTTCGTAGTTAAATGCCAGTCCACGAAATCGAGTGCTGAACGAAATAGAATTTCTGTTCCGTAAGAAAGCACGAGTAGCACGACTTTACAATGTTTTTGACAAATGCACAAAATTTAATGACCACAAAAACAAACAACATTGTAAAGCCAAAGTTTCAGTGTTACTATATTTCATCTCAGAGAAATAAAACATTTTTAGATAATGTCTAACAAAATTGTACATGCATATAATTTTTTTTATTACAGTAACGCATCATCTATTGAAACTTGATTTAACGTCACAGACAGAACTTTGTACGTTTACAGTATTCTGGACCAAATCAAAGATTTTCTAATATTTGTGGCACAAACAAGATTCTTTACGAAATTACTCCAGCAGAACAGTACATTACAAATTTAACAGTACATTACAAATTTAAAAACAGAAGGACTATAAATATATTTAACTCATGATAATGCTAAGCGCCGAGCACAACCTAAATTTTGCTGCCCTTCACTGTCAATGGTGACGTCTCGATATGAGTGAAAAATTCTCAGCGGGACGTTAAAAAATATGCGACCAACAAACCTATTTTCACATCACAATAGATCATCATAACTTATACTTTCGCTTCTTATTTATATTTTTTTGAGTCAAATGACCTTGAACTTGATGACCGCCAATTATTTTACTCTAGTGTAGAATCATCTTAAAATCACCGTTGATGGCTAATAAAATACGTCCCATATAGCCGACTTGCTGGGAATTTAATGACGTATCAGCTATTGTGACGTATTTTGTAAATCGACCGACAAATTTAATCAATTATGTGGTCAGCAGGGTCGCACTGACATGGAATGACTCTTTGGCGTCTTAATGAAGTAACCTGTTTTATCTGAAATATGGCGATTTATTATCTAAAAAGAAATCATAGTTTTTAGACGACTTTCAGCTCCATTTAAAATAAAATTATAAAATAATGGATTGTTAAAGTTTAAAACCATTACGTTAATTAGTACTTCATATTGCAAACATAATCCTGCAATAAACGCTGTTAAAAAAGCAAAATAGATATATGTATCCATGGAAACTAAAATCGAATGGATGTAAAAAGGTCGGCTTTTAAGAAAATACATGTGTCTTGGGATTATTTTAACTTTAAGTAAAAGTAAAAGGTCATAATGTTATTACTCTTAGTATATCTAAATACAACTTTGACTATTTTGAATAGCAAATGCATTGTAAGCTAAATCTGTAGATGTCATATTTACGACTTAGATTGAAATTATTGGAAAATCTCCAGACACATATCATACTCTGGATTTATATGCCATGTCCAACAGGAACATTTCGATATGACCCCATCACATCACTAAATTTATACAAATCTTTACAATCTTTCTCCATTTAGACATCTATGGATTATATTAGTGACTCGGTCAACAGATAAGCACTATTTTTGTCTTCGTGAGTTGCCTTCTTCCAAAACTAAATGTGGTCATAGAATTTTCTGCACGTCTGATGTGATTTATGTGTGAAGATATCCAGCTTTGTTTGTCCGAGTTGTCTCTGTCGCCAACTCAGGTGAGTTCATGATACAAGTTACATCCTACCGTCACGATGTCATTATAAAACGGTCACTACACGCTAATGATACAAACACTGGATATTAACTGATTCCTTTACAGTAAGTTGTTTTTGAAATCATTATATTTCCTAAAAATGTGTTTTACTGCGGTGTCATTGAATTTCGTGGGCATCAAACTCCGTGATTTCGCCAAAGAGCATTGTTTCATTGATACGTGAATTCGTAAATAGTTCTTTCCTTTAAAAACAAACCAACCCACCTATTTGATTCTTTGGTCTTATTCAACCACGAAAGCAACAAAGTTGGTATTCGTCAATAGCTAAGAAATCACAGCATATGATAAACATCAGTTGATATTAGTATGGCAGATAGGCCTCTGAAACATAAGAAAAGCAACAAAATTGTACAGGGTATTAAAGATTAAAAGACAATGAGTGAAAATTAAATAAAAGGAATAAAAAAGAGTAGTCCTTTGAAACCGAGAGCTAGCAAATAAAGCGTACTCTTATATCAAATAATTGTAAGTCATGTATTTAATCTCTTGTCTAAATGTTAACATCCCTCATCTTTAAGTCGCCTTTTCTACCAAATTATCGGTTTTTACAGCTGTAAAACTGCAACTCGAAACTCTGTGGTAAATATAAGACTGCATGACACCATTCAAGTCATTAAATATTTTTTCCTATTTGAACGGAAATGCTTTTAATCCTCTTTTCAATAATAGTGTAATCTTTCAAATTTTCAGATTCTGTGTACGATTGTAGTAAAATCTGAATAGTGCGAGTCACGTAAAAAGACATATAAAGGAAGACCTATTATAATGGCATTTTTATCTCTACATATACGGGTGTTTGAAATTTGTCTAAGTATGAAGAGGGTGTTATCAGTAAAGTCGCAATTTGCAATAATAATTAAGAGAAGGAGAGAGAGAGAGAGAGAGAGAGAGAGAGAGAGAGAGAGAGAGAGAGAGAGAGAGAGAGAGAGAGAGAGAAACAAATACCCACTCGCCTTTCATATTTTCATCACTCACGAAAGAAAATTAATTATCTTCAAAGATAATTCATAATTCTTTACCGAAACGAAACATCTTTTCACTAAATGAATGCACATGAAGAAAATTAATGAATATTTGATCACGTTATGTCGTTTGCAGGGATAAAATGAAATATTATATGCCATATAAGGTTTTAATGTGGTTCTTTGGGAGAATCAGGTTTTGTTTGCTGTTGTACCTTTTTTTGTAATTTGTACACAATACAGATAAAGTATCATAAAATTAAATCTAATATGAAATTATTAAAAATGGATTTTTCTCTAACCCTTATTCTATCCACTTGTCTACTCTTTTCACACACACACACACACACACACACACACATATGAAGCACAAAGATTTCCCAGTCATCTAGCAGCTTGTGACCCGAGCGCTATCTAGACCATTTAACTCGCTGCTTTTGATGACAATGGAATTCTCGCCACGCTGTCACTCGCTACCCGATCATTGAGAATGGAGATGGTAATCTCGGCTGAGATTCGGCTCGGCTGGATATTAGGAATGACGCCTTCACCGAATCTCGGAGCAGTGCTTCATAATTAATGACTGTAAATTTATCTTCAGCTATTGCCGGTTGTGCACTGTAGTGACACTGCTGTTTGCTTCAGATAAATGATCTGAAAATCTCTGTTACTATTAATTTTGCATTGCTTATCGTCTAGGTATGAAAATTCCAAAGTACTAACAAGCACTAAATTTCCCATTCAAATGAGGCCTCCCATGAGGGAACTCTGTATCTCTTGACTTTGAAGAGTTCCTATAGTCTGTTTTCCTTTATAAGTAGTATGGGCAGTTACCTCATATCTCGTATTGAAAAAAACAGCCTATAGAAACTCTTCAATATCTGGAGATAAACACCTTCATGATAGTCCTCATCTGAACGTAAACTTTAGAGACTGTTTTCACTTAGAGATTTTAATACTAAACGGTAAGCATTGCACCTACTAATTTTACATTGGTTACCGTTTAGTTTAACATTTGAAGTGAACGACAGTGTCACCTGGAGTGTACATTAATTGCAAGAACCGGCCAAAGTCCAGATATGAATTATGAGATTCGATGATGGCGTCAGTCCAAATCTTCAGCCGAGATTAGGGATACATTTATTTGACGTAAATCTACAAGATACACACTGCATTTGAAATATTTTATATAAAGCGCCAAAAAATAGCAATACATTCTTAAATAAACGTAACTGCCCAATGTGAAGAAATATTTAATATAAAGCGCAGAAAAATTCACTATAATTTGGACATCTACTTCCACTCCAGCCCGGGATTGAACTCCTCCTTTGGTTCCGTAGTCGTGAGTTCAAACCCTCTCTTAGATTTATGTGAAGTGACAGCGTGGTGATTTTCGACTTGCCTACATGTAGATGATTGTACGGTCTAGCGCGCTGGTCACATGCTGCTAGGAGATATGGTTCCGCAGGTCGTGAGTTCAACCCCGGGCAGGGGCGAACAGTTTTTGTAATAAACATGAAAGCATATACATGTATTTTATGTTATACAGTATACTGCAATTTTCAATTCTGTTGTTTTTAATATCTCACCCAGAATAATATTTCTAATAAGAAATCCAATGTGTGTAATTGATTTTAATATGCAGAGTTGATGTACATTCCATCATCAAAACATATAGCTCAGGTAAGTAAGTAGTGTATATATATATATATATATATATATATATATATATATATATATATATATATATATATGTGTGTGTGTGTGTGTGTGTGTGTGTGTGTGTGTGTGTGTGTGTGTGACCCCAAGCCTTTTTCTTGCGCCGTCCCATGTCAGGTGAGTTGATTTGTATTTCGATATGATTGGCAAATCATTGGTGGATCTAGAGGACGGCGGGGGCCAGGGAGTTACCATTTTGGGGTTTCACTCCCCATCTGGGCGGTAAAGGTACAAACTTGGGTCACACGCCCTTTTCTCGAAAATCCTCTGGATCCGTCCTTACAATTTATATACTTTTTGAGGCTCATATTTGCAACAGGAATGGAAAAAAAGATATGATCCCGGGGCTCCTTATATTATTAGCTAGGTACTCACCAACTGAGTTATCTGGACATCGGCGATTAAACCCGTCTGATTACCTTCTTAAATGTCTTCCTAGTTTAAAGATATCAAGCTAGGATCGTTATCTCCTGGCGGACATTTTGACCTGTCAGTTCTATAAGGACTAGTTTATGGCATCAAATGTAGCAGGAAGGGAGGAAATATAATGGGCCAGACCGTGGCTTAAACCTGGCCCCCCTGAATCTCTAGTCAGGTGCTCAACCAAATGAGCTGTATGGCGACGACAATCGAACTCGTCTGACTATCACAATGGAAATAAAGTACATTGTTACTTCTGGCAGACACACTCGGACCCGGATACTGTCTGGAGAGTGAGAGCGACTGACCGTAGACAGACCTTAGAGTTTGGATGCCTCTCTCTCTCTCTCTCTCTCTCTCTCTCTCTCTCTCTCTCTCTGTGTGTGGAGGGGACAATGCAGTAGTGTCAAACCTTCCTTCAGTCTTTAGCTCAGTCGGTAGAGCAATGAAACAGAGATCCGAGTTCGATCCCCAGCTGATACATTACATATTCTTATATTCTTTACCAGAAATACAAATGAGCTTTTGCGGTTTAATTGATATGCTTCTGATTCATGTTTTATAGAGTTAGTTTTTAAAAAATGAATATTAAGTATACACATTGGTAGTGAAAAGGTCTTTCTAACCTAAGATAGGTGAAGATAAACTTAGCTTGTCAGAGTGGATTCGAATCCTCTCGGAGAAATCTACACTTCTTTTATCTTTTAATTTACAAAATCCAAATCTTTCAAAGAATATTACTTTGAAAACCAGAAAGAATAAATTGTCTTTAGTTCGGTTGTATCCACATTAACGTTTTAATATTATTTAAATAATATGATAAGCATAAATCTATTGGCACAGAAACTTTTGTTATTGTAATGGTCTTTATCCAACGGAATTTGAAAGCATTTACTACTCCAAGATTCCATCCCAAACCAAGCATTTATCTACAGCTACTAAAATAATATATTTTTCACTACAAAATCTTTAAGAATACTTTGCAGACATTCAACCTTGTTTTAAATCATGTAAAATGGTACAAATATCGACATTTTCTGGGTTAATTAAACATAATAATGAACAGTAACTCTCCAACTCGACCTTATCAGGCATCACTGTAAATCATATTTCATGAAAGTACAGTCACTGACTCCGCTTTTTCCCCTCGCTAAGGATGGAAAACAATTTAAAGAAAGAACTCTTTAAATAAAGGCCAAGTCAATAGATAGCTATGTCACAGGCAACATTGGAATCAGGAGTTTTTAGTTTTGTTTATGGCTACATATACTTAGTTTCTTAAAAGAAAATTAAGCAATACTTCAACAGACATAAAAATAAACGTTCTAACTGATGTCAGTTAATTAAAAATGTGTCAATTTATGATGCATTTTTTCTTCTTGAAGTTTTACGTTTCACTCAAGAATATTTCATTCACAGTGACGTCATCAGTTGTACATTTAATATTGAATATTGTAAAGCAACTTGAATAAATGAGTTGTTTCATATTGCCTTATAATTGAGAGCATCACCAATTATACTAGCATTTCATACACAATTGTGGTTTTGTCAATTTCACGGGCAATATATTTTGTGGTTTAGACAAGAAAACGTTTAAGAAATAAATGTCATCTTTGAAGATACACAACGGCATGGAGTGCGACACTTCATGCCGGTGTACTTCCGGAAGCGCGTCATGAAAAGTATCCCTTCATGTGCACATCGCATTCATAAAGTAGCCATCATTACAGCGGGTAGAGATATCGAAGGGGGAGAAAATTTGGAAGTGTGAATATGAATTAATGGACAACTTAATTTCAATTCGAGGTCTTATTGCTATACTGCAAAAATAAATAATAGATGAATAAATGACAATTACAAACGACAGTTAGTAATAAACGAATGATGATAAAACAATGTTCCTATCATTATTTATTCATTTTTTTTTTGCCCAAAAGACTATCTATTAACTTATTTTTACTGGGCGCAAAGGCCTTAGAAATCAAAACGAAATACCCATTTCAATCAAAATGTACCCATGTGTAAAAATATGAAACAAAAGAATGATTTTAATTAGTGTCGATCTCGAGAATTAAATTAGTCCAGTTATAATTTCAAGAGTTGAGATAGTTTTTTTTCCGTAGCTGCGGGTCTCTGAAAATTTTTTTAGACATGCATGTACTTGAAAGATATAGATCCACCCCTCATAAAACCTTTGATTTACAGCGCAACTTTTTCTGCGCACTATTGATGTCTAATATCACTGTACTCTTGCATTGCCGCCTCAAAATTTTATTGTAAAACAGCCTAATATATTTTCCCATTGCGTTTGAAGAAATACCCTTAAATATTCATTAAAGTCTCACACGAATCGAAAACACAGCCTGGTAAGTTGCCATTCGGATCTCTTTCATTTTCATATTCAAATGTTTCACTAATTTCGCTATATTAAGAAACAACCCAACAACGGCAATCGCAAATTTTAAATCAATACTGAGAATTTTGAAGTCATCAACATTCCACAACCCTTTTCTGAATGTGTGGGAGTTTTTGTCACAACTTTGAACAATGCAATGGAAAGAAAAATTATAAAATTTCAGATATTCCATTTCATTAAAAAAAAAAAAATATTGACTACAGCATGTAATATATCAATGATTTTGAAATGAAATACATATTTTTAATTTGAAAGTCTCAAGGATTAGGAAATATTTACATATTTTCAAAATCCTTATTCCCATTTTCTACCTTTAGCTTCAATTTTATTATTAAAAAGATTGAATGCAAAACAAATTACTCATTCGAAAATTATCATTCTCATTTTAAGCTTTATGGTAACGTGGAACGACAAATTATCATTACTATAAAATCACGCACCTCACTTGATTTCAATTTTTATTTTGGATTAAGAGTTGTCTTTCTTCACAAAAGTCCAATTTCCTATTGTGTTGGATTGTATTTTGTGGAAAATAAGACCCACTTGATAATGTGTATTTTTTTTTTTTTTTTTAGAATTCAATCATCTGTACGATCTATAGAAATTTTAATCAATTGATTGATTGATTATATACAGTTTAAGGTCCCGCTCGAAAATTTTTCACTCATATGGAGACGTCACCATTGCCGGTGAAGGGCTGCAAAATTTAGGCCTATGTTCGGCGCTCAGGGCCTTTGAGCAGGGAGGGATCTTTATCGTGCCACACCTGCTGTGACACGGGACCTCGGTTTTTGCGGTCTCATCCGAAGGACCGCCCCATTAGTCGCCTCTTACGACAAGCAAGGGGTACTGAGGATCTATTCTAACAACCCGGATCCCCACGGGGCTTAGTTAATTGAAGGTAGATCTAGCAAGTACACCAGGTTGTAAATAATTATTTCCAACGAAAGTTTTTTTTAACGTAATTTGATTTAGTCAAAGACAAGTATTTGTGTAATTGATATTCTCCCAGAACTTAACAAAATCCCATAAGATTTAATTTTTTTTTTCAATAGAATTTGCAAAATTTTCTATTTTTATGAATTTTAATAATTCCAAAGGATTCTATTCAAAGCTTTTCCTAAGATCACATTATTTGAGATAAAGGGAGATATAGATTTATCAGTTGCTGGTCAAATTCCATTGCAACTTCGATTTTTCTGAGAAATACAGAAATGGAGGGCGACGACTTGCCACTTTAGAACTTGACAGCTTTACCCACCTATCTGAGAACGTGTTTTACAATTTCACACCTTTTAAGTGGATATCGAATATTACCCATGAGTTTTATAATGAGCTATTGCACGATATTAAATTATGATCGGAACATAAATATCTTTCGGGGAATTATTTCGAGGGTTAATATAAACAGATATTAACACATTGAACAACGTTTTTTTTTTAGTGGATATGTATAACAAATGTAGTTTTCAGAACACTGCAATGAAAAGAAACTGATCATTTCTGAATGAAATGTAATACATAATGAGGCATTAATAGAATTGATGTTCTAACAACAGCTGTGGAAACATTGCTAGTCCAGGCAGCAAGGGGGGATTCTATGTCCAAGTCTGAAAAATTCGATCTACCGAATTTTTAATTGTGACCTATTGTATTAAAAAAATCCTCAAAGACTGTAAATGAATTTTCTTAAGAACTTTTAAGTAGACAAACATGTCAACACATTGACCACGTAAGTTTCTAAGAACCCCGACTCCCTCCATCATGTACAATACCCTTTCGTTTATTTGATATGAATGGAAAATGGAGAATATATATATACAAATATCTACATTTCTATTGTATTTTACCTTTGCTATCTTTGCAAATTATAATGATATCTATTTTCTCATGACTGTAGTGCTGTTATAAAGAAAGTGTGTATGAATCCTGATAAATATAGTACGTCTATTTTAACGACTGGGAATTCCTACAGACATGAAAGTAGACTGTAAATATAAAAAAATAAATTATTGAAAATACATAAAGGTATGAACTGCAACTCTTCACGCCGGTATACTTTTCATAAATCGATAGCGCGCTTCATGTAATATACCGGCGGCATGAAGCGTCGCAGTTCATACCTTCATGAATTTTCAAGAATGAAATATATTTGTTTAATAATAATAATAATAATAATAATTTGAAATTGAAAAGTTTACATTTTCCTTATTTACAATACAGTTTTAGTGGGAAAAAAAAATTAAAACACCTCCTAGACTCGAATGATCAGTAGCCAACGAGTTTTATCCCACTGAACTGCTTAGCTAGGTGATTCCATTTATTGCTGATATTTATATTTCTTTAAAAGGACGTCATCCATTAAGATGATGTATTATTCCTTATTCCAACAAGGCAATGTGCATACCATATAAAGTTTCAGCTACCTACCTGTATATAATCTATTTTTGCTTTCCATCTTTTGATGGCTCAGTGGTTACAGCTTTTGCATATTGACTGGGAGGTCATGGGTTGGGTTCTTGCCTTGGCCATGTCCGACCCATGACGTAAAAATAAGTATTGATTAATCCTTCGTGAAACGTTCGGCATTTAGGAGTTGCGGGTCTTTCGAATGAAACCTTAAACCCGAGGTTCTTCGTTGCGGCAGGCGTTGGTCTTATTGCTACGGCCTAGAGAGCCATAAATAGATCAGATTTTGTAGCAAATCATGAACAGCTAATGGGGTTTAGATGAGTAAAAAAAAAATCGAATGGGACGTAAAAACAACAAACAAAAATCAAACAAAATATTTCACATGCCGTTTGTAACTGTTATAATTGTCATCTGACGTCTGACGTGCACTTTACTATGGGGACTATCATCTTCTGCAACATGAATTCTGACAATTTATCAAAAAAGATCTTATCAATATTTTCATAACACTTACTGGCCTTCAAACATGCCAAATAAAAATCTCATGAAAAAATCTGACAGCTACTGAATTTCAAACTATCTAGGGGCCTCCGTGGCCGAGTGGTTAGAGCATCGGGCTCAAAATCACAAAGCCTCTCACCTCTGTCGGCGCGTGTTCGAATCTCGGCCGCGGCGTTATGTGAGCAAGTTTGCCAGTTTACTTGCGGAAGGTCGGTGGTCTCTTCCCAGGTACATTGTATCTAGGTTTTCTCCTCCACCAACAAAAACTGGACGCCACCAGTTAACTGAAAAATTGTTGAGTGTGGCGGAAAGCAATATATAATCAATCAATCAATCAAACTATCTATACCACTTCACTTATGGCTAAAGCCAACTCGTACAAGACGTTTCATGGTCATTTATTGGCATATAAATTTTTGTACAATTTGAGAAATATTTTTATCTAGTAGTGCTTGTAAATCAAAGATTAAAATAGAGGTTTTCTGGACACCGTTTCACAAAAGCATCGTATATTAGGTACTAAGTAGCGAGTTACGACGTAGTTAAGCACTACGCGCGTACTAAATTACGACCGTTTCACGACAGATGTGTTAATATTTAGCTATTTGCGTACTACGTAACTTTACCGGAAGTTACATATACATGTAAATAATGACAGAATAAAGAAAGAAAAGAGAACTTCTCGGGTAAGGGAATGGAGATATAAGTGGGGGAGGTAACCCCCCCCCCCCCCCCCAAAAAAAAAACAAACCACCAAACAACCCCCCCCCCCCCAAAAAAAAACAAAAAAACAAAAAAAACAAACAGAAACCCAGAACCATCCTGTTGGCCGCGCACAAAGATGTGAACACCATATTGCAGACAAACAAATGTTGGGTCGAAATTTATCCTTGTATCTGTATGAAGTTACTGTAGTTGTCAAAAAAAGTAAGCAACTGCATTATCTGGAAGAAAACTGTCAAATAATTCAACGACATGCACATGTAGATTAACTGAAATGTATTAAACTTGTGAACCACAGAGCTTTAAAGTTATTGTGAAGTGCATTGAATTAACTACATATCACATGTACTACACATGGTTACACATAATTTAGACACAGTTCTTATTTAAAGAGAAATCTCCATAGCTACATTCTTGGCTTTCACACGGTCACGTCCTTTGGCAAATACCTGTCGTATTCAATGAGCACCGTTATACGTTCTGTTCGATTTATTTTACACCTTGTAATCGTATCACTGTTCCACATTTAGCTACAAATAAGAGAGAGAGAGAGAGAGAGAGAGAGAGAGAGAGAGAGAGAGAGTGAAAGATTAGAAGTTTTTGTTAAATTTTGTACATCTCTGAGGATAAAAATTACCACCCAAGTCTAGATCAGACTACTTAAGTCACTATAGAGCGTTTGCGGAGTAGATTAAGGACACTTGTTACAAACAAACTTAAAAAAAAATATGAAAATTTGATGATATTTCAATTTAAAGTCAAAAACAGTGTGGAAAATTTTATAGAGTTCTCTATAGGAAAGGGCAATATATTTCAACTTTTATTTCATAGAAAATTTACAAATATCTTATTTTTTGAGGAATTTTATACATTTGTACTTTATACAGCCAAATTAAACCAAAAATGCATATCAACACTTCTCTTTTTAGTATCAAATGTCCTAAGTCTGATTTTAAACATATAACCCGTATATCGTATATTGACAGTTATCGAAAAGGTACTTTTGTACGGAATCTATAAAACCTGAATTGGGGAATATGTAACAATCTGTTACAAATACATATCAAATTGTATTTCTCATTAGTCTTATCAAACTCGTTCATTTGTTGGATTTTTGTTGATCCAATATATTTCAACTCGTTGAATAGTGAACACCTTTATAAAAATTTACTATACGATCGAATTATTCCGAACTTTCTGATTGTCTGACATCCAACAGTCTATAATTCAAATACAACGTTATTTTCATCTCCAGTTGCCCTCGAGGTGTCTATAACATTTGTGTTTAACAATATCGCACCAAATTCAAATTGGGAACTTTCAAATCGGTACGATTGGTTATAATTGTTTTTGGTAGATCAATGAAAATTCGCGTCTCTACTCATTTTTGAATAGGTCTTACACTTTAATTATTGACTTATTTTACGAAATGGAGCAACAATTGTTGAATTATAACATCGAAACCCAAACTAATGATCAGGTATCTTTTGTTAAGTTCTAGTAGCCGTTTTTTCAATGATATGGTAAACAAAAACTCTTGTCTCAAATTCTTGCAGTCAAGCAGGATACAAAGATGGCCGACCATGTATCGTTTTATAGGCTCTAATATCCATTTTCGATGTTTCAAATTCTAAAATCATATGATAAAACAATTATTGCTATTTTCTCGGATAATATTATGCGTTAACTACCCTCGGAGTGCAATATCCACTCCCAACCCCTCGAGATCGATGACTATTGTACGTCTCAGTGTGGTTAAATAAAAAGGTGAAGATAACGAAAAGTGATCAATCTAATAATTCCTATAAGAATATATAAAATTAATAGATGGGAAAACACGAACGCCTGGATATACCAGAGATGGAATAAAGTGACTAGGAGGAATAAACATCCCCTATCGACCGGTCACAACCGCTGTGAGCTCTATATCTTAATAAGGTAAACGGAGTAATCCTTAGTCAAAATCAGTGTGTAAAGAACGACCTGGTAATTGGTATGAAACACGTCAGACAGTATTTCACAAAATGATAGGTAGTATTGACAAACTAGATCGTTATAACGACCATAGAATATGCGAAATGATGACTTTTAAAAAAGACTGCTGAAACCACGGTAACATCAACTTGTTTATCAGTAGCCTGCCTCGATTTAAAACAACTGATCATACGCAGAACAAACTCTTGCGTATCGAATCTGTTGAGAGATATAAACACTAAATGTAGATGATGATGGAATATTGCTACATAAATATGGGAAGTTGACGATGGAGAAGCGGAAATCATCCCGTTTGTCATCAAGTTGAGTTGTTAGTTTGCCATTAACATATATATTCAATAAGATATGTAAGTACGAAGCAAATGTGGAAGACTCTGTGGTTTCTTTCATTTCGAGTTCACTGGGATATATCGAATTGACATATGAATGAAATTGATTATTGTTAATAGATAAAACGTCGTCTGTATATATAAATGTCGATTTGAAGACCACAGCTAGAGATTTTGTCGTTTCGTTTAGAAAGGTTTGAATAAAGTCTGCCTCATAAGAATGTAAAAACACGTCAGCTAACAAAAGAACACAATTCCTGCCCATGAGAATTCCAACAAAATGTTGGAAGACCTGATCACCAAAGACTACGCAGGTACTGTCAATGAGGAACTCCAGTATCTTTTTAATATCAACTCCAGAGTACTTGTGCGTAGAATAAAAGTGGTGTTTCACAAAGTAATTTTTTGGATGACTGATCACTAGAAATGAATATTTCCTTTTTCCTATTTTGTTGTAGAAGCAATTGTCTATGATGTCAAAAAGTGTAGTGTTTAATTTACCGTCAGCAATGGTCGTATAAAGTGTTGAAAAGTCACACGTTTTGATGTTGTTGATTTGAGAAAATTTTTGGGATTTCAAATTTACTAAAAGTTCTTTAGAAGTTTTCAGAATCCACATTTGATTTACACCACTTCTGGCATATGCTGTGACGCAATACGTTTGAAGTTTCTCTTTCACAGCTGTTAATATTTTTGAGAGGAGCAAAGATAGGGGCTTGGTATAACATTTACTGGATCCAGCAATGTATCTTTGTAAGGGTTTTTTCAAGCTTAGAAATCGGTATAGATACGGTAATTCATATTCATTCACCCCATGGACTAGGATATTAAATGTGTTTAAAACTGAAGTTTGATTTTGAAGAATTTCATCTTTTGAAAGGGCAGTTGTAGTTTAAGTACGATTACCGAAAGTGGAATTAATGCCAAGTTCGTTTAAAGCATCGCAAAGAACTTAAAAATGTCAATAAATGTTTCTATATGTCCTATGTATGTAAAATTTACTAATTGTCAAAGATTCGTATTTCAAATTACTATATGATTTATAGGTGGAAAAACTAATGTAAAGGACTTTGTATGATAAGGGCTCTTTTTGCCCATCGACATTCGTGCTATTGTTTCAAAATTTAGTGTATTTTGTGTAAGAATCCCGATGTAATTAAGTTGTTATTCTTATTGTAATCAAATGACGTACAAATGAAATGATGACGTGTTACCGCAGTTTTCGGTAATTTGACATAAAATGGCTATTTTCTGCACTTTTTCTTTTAAAAATACATTGAGCGAAGAGATTTACTCCATGAATACCGGTTTTCTTTCCGGTACACTTACATTACAGAATAAAAATGTTTCTCCAAAGCTGCGCTCTCTGTATTTTTTTTTCCCGAAAAAAAGTTTGCAAAAATGAACAATTTAACTAGATTTGATTAAAACTGAGAAATGAGAAAATTATTTTAGATGCTATGTACTCGAAATGACAGTAAATATTAGAGACAAAATATATAAAACTGCATTAAATAAACTGTTTCAAGAATGAAAATGGATTTAATCTTTCTCTAAGGCTGTCAAATTTTGAGTTTACGGGACCCCAGAAAGGACTTTACTTCTATTTTTCCCCCGAGAAGTTGATTCTAATGCAACTGTTTTGTAGTCGCAATTTGATTGGCGAATTGTTTTGTGATGAACCCCCTCCAAGGAGTTTTATTGTTTAGTAACTGCACAGTCATAAATAATGATAAAAGCTGTAGATATTGCACTGTGGTGTGGTGTGATGTTTTGTGGCGTGCCTCCTCTCCGGCGTTTTATTGTTTAAAAATTCGCATTGTCAAAAATGATAATAAAAATTGCAGAATGCGAATTGTAGTAAATATATTGGGATTAAAGAGGATTAAATATTTTTGAGGAGGCTTAACATTTCAATTGATTACAAAGGAGTGAAACGCTCTAATGAAATTCATGTAATGAATAATTGATTCTCGTAATAATAGAACTTCTTAGCTTTAAGCTATATTGTCTTTTGAATTTTTAGCCCATACTTCGATAGTGCCGATTACAAATATAATGCGAAATGCATATTTTATCACACAATCCCTTCTTTGGGCAATGAAGAGGCAGTTCTGCATATTGATAAACGAGAAGGTACATTATGAAAAAGAAATATTTATTCCCATTAAAAACACATCTGTGTAGTGTTTCTATATTAATCACACCTGCATCTTATGGAATTCATTATTTCGAAAAAGTCTGACCTGGAAGCAGATGGTTGCATTGCTCCTTAGGTATAGAGGTATACTTAGCTGGTAGATATAAGTATTTTATCTTATTTCTTTTAATTCCTTGTTTCTTGTACTCGCAAATTTGAATTTAATGTTAAATATGTCATTGCCAAAGGATGTTTTCCCTTTTTCAGGAAACATGGAAAGAATGCTTTTTGCTGTGTTTTTATGGATTTGTACGGGATTGGTGATATCTTTAGAAGAATTTCCAAAATGGGGTGTACAAAATGGCAATAAGTTCGGAGAAATTTTGTCTAAAGTTACTGGTGAAATTTTGAACAAGGAACTCGCAAAAAGCAGCGGGCCATTTGGAAAGTTTCGGCAGAACAGCGGTGATGTCATTTTGCTTCTCGGTAATCTAATGGAACACAAACCTATGACTTTATGTAGAATTCTATGGAATACTAGCGAAGACGATAGCTTGAATGAATGTGTCGCGTTCCTCATGCAGATTAGAAATGAAATGTTGGTAAACAGGGAACAAAAACGACAAGGAAGCTATAAATTTAACTCGAGTGGATGGAAACGCAAAAAGCGCGATCTTACCGACAAGCTTTCAAGAGACGAAATCATGAAACTGATCCAACAAATTCTGAAAGTTAAAAAACGACGACAATTCCAGGCAACAGGGTGGTGATCCGACGAATATCACGCATACAGCTTCTAGCACTTCTACAAACGAATGTTTGAAATTAAAAACAAAAAGGAGATTGAACTCGTATTAATGCGAATTATTTTACTGTGTTGATAGAGTTTCGAGGTTGTATCTAATTATTTTCTTTAGAAAACAGAGGTGTTCACCAAACTCCTTGGCTTTTAAATTTTCAGGATAGTTTTAAATTGGAAGGTAGTTTTGTATTTCTACTTCAGTGAAGTGGCATTTTTAACAAGCAGCCAATGATAGGTACATAATATATTTTTAAAATTGACAAAAAAGCTTTATAAGACCATTAATGAGATTTCAATAAAGAGGACAACATAACATGCCAGTTACAACAGACAAAATGTTTCCAGTTTATAAAAAATATTATATGAATATTTTTAAGAATGTGCATAATCATTAAATGATGTTGAAAATTTTCAGTAATGTTGATGTTAATGCGTACAGAATTATAATGGATTACCAAAACTTCGGAATATCAAAATGGCGTACACCACAAGTCTTCTAAAGACTTGATGGAAATGCTTCCAGCAATTCATTTGTTGTGGTGTTACATTTGACGTTGTCGGTAGGTTCCATCGGGATTTTCTCTCGTAACAGTTCATAATCTTTAAAGTATGACAGTGTGTGGGACTACTAATATGGATCCACAGAAGATCAGACAAGGAATGGTAGACAAAGTCAAACGAAGTAATAGAACATAAAGATCAACATTTATATTATCCTTTTCAATTTAATTATTAGGCCATTTTAACTTAACTTGTAATTTTTTAAAATTACCTTTACGTAAAAGGAAACAGTTAACATAAATCTGTTTGTTGTTATAGGTAATGATGAATTATCTTTCTACGCAGAAAAAAAAAATGGTGGTCACAAATGTCATTGACCGTCTCGATTTTTGCAGATTTAGCAACATGATAAAAATAGCTTTTAACATGTTATTTAAGTGTAGTGTAAATCATAAAATAATCACCAATCTGATGTAGCCGGTAGTGACGTCTTCACGTACGTTGTCCTGGAAACAAAACCAAATTAACCGACAGGCACAGCTTAGCCAAATTAAATGCTCCATTGTATTTGTTTTCTATCTTTCTTTTTTGTTTCATAAGAGATACTTTCTAGAAGTAAATAGAGATTAATAAAAACGGTAGCATTATTCTAACATGGCTGGCACTTCTTTCACTTACAAACACTGCCACAATGACGACGATGAAACACTGCCACAACGACGACGATAAAACACTGCCACAACGACGACGATGAAACACTGCCACAACGACGACGATAAAACACTGCCACAACGACGACGATAAAACACTGCCACAACGACGACGATAAAACACTGCCACAACGACGACGATGAAACACTGCCACAACGACGACTATGATTGATTGTTGTTTTCCGCCACACTCAACAATTTTTCAGTTATTTGGTGGCGTCCAGTTTTTGTAGGTGGAGGAGAGAGCCCAGATACAATGTAACCGGGAATAGACCACCAACCTTCCGAAAGTAAACTGGCAAACTTTCTCAAATATATCGGCGCGAGCGAGAATCGAACCCGCGTCGACTAGAGGTGAGAGGCCTTGTGATTTCAAGCGCAATGCTCTAACCACTCGGATATGGCGACAATGAAACACTGCCACAAAACACTGCCACAATGACGACGATGAAACACTGCCACAATGACGACGATGAAACACTGCCACAATGACGACGATGAAACACTGCCACAATGACGACGATGAAACACTGCCACGATGACGACGATGAAACACTGCCACAATGACGACGATGAAACACTGCCACAATGACGACGATGAAACACTGCCACAATGACGACGATGAAACACTGCCACAATGACGACGATGAAACACTGCCACAATGACGACGATGAAACACTGCCACAATGACGACGATGAAACATTGCCACAATGACGACGATGAAACACCGCCACAATGACGACGATGAAACTCTGCCACAATGACGACGATGAAACAAACACTGCCATTATGACGACGATAAAACACTGCCACAATGACGACGATGAAACACTGCCACAATGACGACGATAAAACACTGCCATATTGAGCTTGATGAAAAGCTGCCATATTGATAATGTAGAGAGATTAACAGGGTCTCAACGTGTATTTACAGAAAACCTGACAGTACATGCACCTTTACATAACGACTTCGAGAGATGACAGAGGACCTCCGTGGTCGAGTCAAAATCACAAGGTCTCTCACCTCTAGTTGGGTCGGGTTCGATTCTCGATCGCGCCGATATATGTGAGAAAATTTGCCAGTTTACTATCAGAAGATCGGTGGTCTCTTCCCGGGTACGCTGTATCTGAGTTCTCTCTTCCACCAACAAAAAACCGGACGCCACCAGATAACTGAAAAATTGTTAAGTATAGCGGAAAATAACAAACAATCAATCAATCGAGATATGACAAAACTGATAGCCCTTTCCTTTTTGTTCGCACTACAACGGGAACAAAATTAAGTATATTCTTAAACGCAAGTCAAAAACAACAACCTAAACAATTGACTCCATTGTTGTCATTTTTCGCCCTTGAAAATCAAAAACATCCCAAAATTTAGAGAGTGAGCCGTTTATCTTTGGATATAGTTGTTTAGCAAAGGCCACTGTAGTTTTACCCGTTTATGAAGTATGACGTCACAAAACGGTTGATCCCCTAATCCAACCCCCCAACCCCAGTAAAATAAGCAGTGAAAATCGACTGTAAAGTAGTAAAGAAAATTTGTCAACGGAAGTTGTGGAAATCTAGATTTTGTATGCACGAGTTCATCGTCACAGAATGTATGTATAATATGTAAAAGAGCACCTTAGGTCGTGATATGATGCCGACGTATAATTTTCAGTCATCATTCGAAAAATTAGCATATCGTACAGAAAATAGAATTCCGTGAACTTATTCGTGATTAAGATATCATACCGCATTAAGACCCAAGCACCAGTGATAGCCATGTAAGCAATTCATTTCGTCAACTACAAAGCAATGACACCGACCACGGTAGCTCAGCGGTTAGAGCGTTCGCTTCGTAACCAGGAGGTCGTGAGTTTAAGCCCCACTCGTGCCATGACCGCGTCAAACCCAAGACGTAAAATTAAGTAGTGAATACTCCTTCGCCAAACGCTCGGCATTTAGAAGTGAGAATCACGGGTCTTTCGCATATGACCTTAAAAACGGAGGTCCCGTGTCACGGTAGCTTTGTCACGTTAAAAAACCCTCACTGCTACGGCCCTGAGCGCTAAGCATAGGTCTAATTTGTAGTACTGCACCTACAGCTGGTTACGTCTCAATATGAATGAAAAATTCTCGATGGGATGTAAAACAAAACAACAACAACAACAACAAAATAACAACAACAAACGAAGGTATAATGTGTCCATAAATATGGGATTGCTTGAATTTTTCGAGAGCAGACTTTTCACACACATCGTATCTAACAAGTAAGGTGGTGGAATAGGTAAATAACATTAGAAAGGGATTTGTACTAGTGCAATTCAATTTCTATTCTAACAATTTCTGTTCTAATCATTGGTTAAATCGGGCCTTGGGGCCATAAATTGAGAATAGTCCAAATTTCTAATTTAAATAAGTTTTGAAATAATTTTCATAAACAAATAAAATTTTCAGTAAATGTTTGCATTTGATTCCTTTTATCAATAAAAGATTATTTGTTGTTTTCTGCCACATTCAACAATTTTTCAGTTATCTGGTGGCGTCCAGCTTTTTATTGGTGGAAAAAGAGAACCCAGAAACAATGTACCCGGGAAGAGACCACCAACCTTCCGAAATTAAACTGGCAAACTTCCTCACATATATCGGCGTAAGGGCCGACTAGAGGTGAGAGACCTTGTAATTTTGAGCGCGATGCTCTAACCACCTTCCACGAAGGCCCTTTAAAATCCCGTGCTTGGATAAATCTTAAGGTCTCAGTTTAGGGTCCTAGGGCCTGTTATCGGAGGGAGAAGTGATGCGAAAAGTGTCACAGGTATATTTGACCATGCCATGCGCAGCATAAATCATAAGTTCTCATTGCAGTATCCAAAGTAAACGACACAAACTTTACTCCATTGTTAGGGCAGTGTCAGTGTAGATTTTGATTCTGTTGCTGGAGTTATTGCCCTTATATTACTCGTAAACACATGGAGGGGTGGACCCATAAATTTTTTAAAACGGGTGATTTCAAAACATTTCATGAATATCAAAGTTTGTAGATTTGTAGAAAAAAGTTTCCTTAAAACACAATTTTGTGGAAATTTAGTCAAAGGACAAGTACTGTGCTTTGTCAATCACTGGTCTTGCTCAAAGCTCGAAACAATGAAAATTGGTTTTCAACTAAAAATGCTGAAACTGCCACAAGTACCTTAGCTAATTTTAAAGGCATTATTTTCGTCTGTTGGTATTGTCATTATCTTTCATGGAATACAACCTATAATTTAACAGCTCAATTCAACGGTTTTCATTCAACAGTTTATGAAATCGAGTTTAAGCTTACTAATGTTCTCAGACTTCTCGCATCCCTTTCTATTACAAATTGTTTTGATCGATAAATATCGTAGGTTGCACATACATTTATTCAAGAAAAATATCTACATACATACATACAGACCTTTTAAAATGAGTAATATTTGAATTCCACTGATAATTAAGAAATTAATTTTAATTATGAAAATACACAAGGGTATGGGTTGCGACACTTCACGAGGCGCGTAGGCGTTTCATGAAAAATATGTAAAGCGTTCCAGTTCATACCTTCATTTAATTTCAAAACTGAAATTTACGTCTTATATTTATATCTTTTTTCTTTTCTACCGGAATTTTCAGTCGTTAAAATAAACGTGCTATGCTTATCATTATTCATTATTTACAACTGCAGCGCATTCACGAGGAATTAAATGGCTATCACTGCAATTTGTAGAAACATCAAAAAAAAAAACCACCAAAAAACCCCCCAAAAAACCACATTGGAAATGTAATTATATCGAACTGACCTTCGCTGAAATTTAAAAGAAATATATTTATTTCTCCCTAATTCCTTTAATTTCCAACATCTTCTAAAATGAAGATCTTTTACTTACATCGAGGTATACAATATTCGTTAACATTCATAATGGATATAAAGGTTCAAGGTTTTCAATCAATAATGTGCAATGATTGCGAAGCCCTTGCTAATCAAGTCTTGTGGGTCAGTAGATGATTAAATTACTGCTTTCTGTCAACGAACTCTGGGCGAATATTTTGATAACGGAAACAAAAGTGATGTTGCATCATCACCTATATGGAATACAAACGTCATATCAAAAATAATTAACAAGCAAATTATCGTAAAATTGCATTGTGATTGTATAAAGAAATCTAATTTAGAATGAGATATCGCTTCACCTCACGTAAATGCTTGAGCTGTTCAAGGCATAAAGATAAAATAGAATGTTGACAGATCAGGACAAGAATAGTTAAACACCTCAGTGAAGTCGATACTGTTTTATTTTCGAATACTCTTTGCAATCAAAATCACAAAGACAGACATTGTATGCAGGACAATAGTGTCTCATTCTCTGAATCCTCGGATATCCTCTACATGACTACGGCAGAATATTCTGTAAAATGTAGAATAAAATATTCAGTTTGCAAAGATCATTCTTGTGTTTTGTCTTTTCTACAAAATGAATATCTGAACTATATCAAATAGGAAACATTTCAAAAATATAGATTTCATGTGCTAAATCCATATGTATTGGTTTTCCAAAATATGAAAAAGAAAATACATTTACATTGTCATCGGTCATTGGCCTGACCGATAAAAATACTGTAAGATTATTAATTTTCACGAGGGTTTATTTTGTTGTTGTTTTCGTAATATGGGATTATTCGCTAAATTAAATTCCCCGAGAACAGGAAAAACCAAACTACAATAAACCACGAAAATACGACCTCTCGAAAATAAGTAATTGTATTTAACATTTACAAAATGTACCTTTCCAGTTTAGTTTTCTGTCACCGTTTACATCTCCTGTCATGTAGAACATGTCTACCGCGTCCTCCGCCTCTTCCGGGGGAAAACCGACGTTCAGAGCAATCCGTATCAGCTCGTCTCTGGACACATACCCGTCACGGTTGGAGTCCTCTAGCTGGAACCACTCCTTGGCCTTAGACAGACCGTATGTAGGGGACATAACCTCGGTTAGATAGTCTGGTATGAAATCGATGACCCCATTACCTGTCATAGGAAAAGAATGAAATACACTTAGAAACGAAAGGATGGCTATGTGAAAGTACTAAATATATTTTAAAGCCCCGTTCACACGTGTCCATTGACTAACAGGTGTAAATTTGACACATTTGCAAAGTTTATTTTCAGTGTGTAAATGTAATTTTTTGCGATGCGTTCACATGATTTAACAAATTGTGTGTAAATGAGTTTTAGTTAGCTATTTCCAAGTAATATGGATGTATTTTGAAGACAAAGAATGAGATGCAGATTTCCTTCCTATGTACAAACAGGTTTTACCATTTCTTGTTTAAATGCTATTCAAAGTAATATTTGATCTTAGTGACACAGCAGAAGGTCACTGCTCTTTCTAATACAGGACAAAATGATATCTTCAGGAAAATTATGCAATATTTAATTAACAATTTCAATAATTTGCACATATGTATAAATTTTGCTATGCGTTCACAAAGCTGAAAATACATCAATATGTATAATGTTAATTTGCACCTAGTCTGATTAGATACAAATTTTACACTAGGAGTAAATTTACACATGAGCATCACATGTAAGCAAATGCGTTCACACGTCACAATATACTACTGCGTGCAAATTTTCACAAATGCTATAAATGCACCCCGTGTATAGACAGTGCATGTGAATGGGGCATGTGCCCAGTTCGCATGCGCCTTTTTACACACGGTGTTCAAATTTTACATATATGTCAATTTTACATCCAGTTGTATATTGAATCATGTGAACAGAGGTAGGGGAAGGGTAAGCAAAAGTTTGCATCTAGTCAAACTAAATGCTATATTCAACTTTTGTATGAGTACTGAGTAATACCACTTGTAAATTATGTATTAATTACCAAAATTTGTCGACATCTTTATCAAAACGACTTTAAAATTGATTTTTATAGAAGTTTCATATCTTTTTATTTATTTACTTTATTTTCCACAACCAGGGAGACGAGCTCCTGTGGCCCGAACTCCTACCGCGGGGATGAGGAAGGTATTGAGAAATTTTTGGAAAATGAGGACTCGTTTACACTAATTTGAGCATCAAGAGCATTATAATAGGTATGAAGTATTGTGCAATTTTCATTGGTTAAGGTTGTTTAGATGGCGGGTTTATCTGGGAGGGTTTCACAGATCAGAACATGCACATTTGGGTTGAAATGTAGACCAGCTGAGGCTGTTTTTCGTTCGACCGAATTACCATAACAAGGTTATTCGATTCATATTAGATTTACCTCCATTGCATTCGATTAATTCCATTGTTTTTGATACTGTGAGTATGTTGAATATGGACAGTAAAGTGAAACAAATGAGACTGAATCATGTTTTTAATACTGTACGTAATAAAGTCCCTGTTTATCATAGAACAAATTTTACAAGCATATCTGATCAATATGGTAACACCAGATCTGCATATAGCCTCAATTTTTGATTACCATTAATTAAACGTTTTCAAGATCAGACCTATTATCACAATGCCATCAAGGATTGGAATGATTTACCAACTGCAATCAAACAAACAAGAAATCATTTAAACATTCTGTTAAAAAAAATCCACCTAATGGAGAATTTGAAAAGTTGTGAAGAGAGTTCTTTCGTATACTTTTGATTTTTAACAATTATAATTGTGATATATTGATTTTAATACTTTGTTTATTTTTGAAATTTGATACAAGGCATTTTTTTTATACCTGCCATATCTATATGAGGTGCCTTGATTTTACATACAAATTCGCCAAACTTTTCTCTACATCATTTTATTTATATCATTTTTCTTGTTGTTTGTTACTACAAGGACCCCATTGGAAATTTCATGGGTTATCCTTAGGTGATAATCAATTACAAGATACTGCGATAATCTATATATCTAATTAATTTAAACTCCTAATCTGATATTGCATAATTTTTTAAAGATCCTACCTGATATGGTTGCATTTATATTACATTGTTTCTTGTTAGTTCATTAGTAATTTTTGTCACCCTGTGTCATACATTAATTTTGACCTGATTAGACTACTACTACTACTACTACTACCATAATCGTCTATATAACATTAATACGGTATAAGAAGAAAAAGAGGTCCATAGGCTTTATCGGTCACCTGGGTACTAGTTAAAAGTATTACTTGCCCCAAAGGCTGCAGAATCTATGATAATTTTCTAAGCTAAATTTAAATACTTAGTAGCAAAAACAAGATGTGTTCTTAAAAACACAAAGCCCACGAAAGTGAATGTACATACTGATAAAATACTTTACATAGTATAATATGTTATACATATTTTAACATTATATGACGTTTTTGGACCCTCCCCAAATTCAGAACCCCGGGGTTATAAAATTCACAATTTAGGTACATCCTTTTCTGCTTTTCTTAAATATGCATTTAGTTTTTATACAATATCAACAACATTAAAGAAGTCTTTCTAATGATAAAAATATTTAATCACTGTGACCATTTTGGTCTCCACTTTGGTATCAAAACCCCTACCCCTGGGATCATGAAATTGACAATTTTGGTAAAGGTCTATCTCCTAAATCTCATTTAGTTTCAAATCAATATCAATAGTACTAAAGAAGATGTTATTAAAATGTTTTACACAAAAATACTATATGCCAAGTATGGCCCGGCCTGCAATCAGAACCTCAGCCTCGGGTATCGTGAAATTTACAGTTCTGTTAGAGGCCTACTACGCATTTAGTTTTTCTTGCATATGTGCAGATATGGAGTAGAGGCCTAGGAATTTTGAAAAAATTGATAAGTTTTTTTTTCCAGAGTTTGCCTCGCCTCTAAGTCCCAGAGTTGCAGGAATCCTGAAATTGTCAATTTATGTCCCCTTTGTCCCAAATATGCTATAGGTTAAATTTGAAAATTTGAAACTGGATTAATAGTTTTTAAGAAGTTTAAAATATTCAATTGTTAACAACATTAAATCATTATGAGTATTTTGTCCCCACTCTGATACCAAAACAAATTACAAACAAACAAAAAAAACAAAACAAAAAACCCAAAAAACAAAAAAAACAAACCACAAACAAAAAATGCAAAACCAAGCACCCCAACCCCTGGGGTCATGGAAGTTACAATTTCGGTAAAGGGCTACTTCCTCCTTCTAAATATTCATTTAATTTCAATTTAGTATTAAATAAGCTGTTATTTAAATTTAGCATTAAAGAAGCTGTTATTCAAATTTAGTATTAAAGAAGAGGCTGTTATTTAAATATTTAAATGTTTTACAAATAATATATATATATATATATATATATATATATATATATATATATATATATATATATACCCTCCCTGGGGATCCGGGTTAGAATAAATCCTCAGTACTCCTTGCAATCATTCCATTGTGCAAATATTTTAAGGAAAATTAAACTATGAAAATAATAAAAAAATATGTATAGACAAGAATCTACTCAAGCCGAACGGATCTACTCCCTGGTTATGCTGTTTATTACGGAGCTACTCCCTGGTTATGCTGTTTATTACGGAGCTACTCCCTGGTTATGCTGTTTATTACGGAGCTACTCCCTGGTTATGCTGTTTATTACGGAGCTACTCCCTGGTTATGCTGTTTATTACGGAGCTACTCCCTGGTTATGCTGTTTATTACGGAGCTACTCCCTGGTTATGCTGTTTATTTACAGATTATAGAAAGTTTCATATTAAATATTCCAACTTTAAGTATTTGATGCTTGAAATGGATTACCATTAATGTCTCTGCGTCTGATGAACCTTGTTACTTCCGAGTCCTTGATGACAGGATTGTATTTAGATAAATAGTCCTTCACTTCCTCGAAGGTTGCCTTTCCGTCCAAGTTTTTATCCACAGAATTGTGAAACTGAGCCTGAAATACTTAAATGAGAAAATCGCTTAGAAATGCATGGTAATTACTTATTTGGTATTTCGCGGCATTGACTTATTTGGTATTTCGCGGCATTGACATTTATCCCCCAAAAACATGTTGTAATCTACGAGGAAGCACTTGAGTTCTCGAAGAATGTTTAAGTTTATCATATATCACAGCATGTTGAGATTTTTTCCCCTTTGCAAAAAAAAGTCGTTAACTAAACAGCGCTATAAAAATTATTTTCTTTAACTCTTATTTAAACGACGACAAGCAAATTAATAATGGAATTGTGAGATATCCCAATCTGTAACAAAATGTAAGCATTTGTAGTGCTTCTTTGCAGTACAGATTTACCGAACACAATGACCTCAATTTCCAATGAAAGTTTTTGGAAGTCAAAAGTCATAAAATGACGGAGGGCATATATACGGCTTGGTGTAACAAGAATTTATCAGTACTACAGAAAAGAAGGTAAATTCATTATTAGTCCTCAAACACAGCAACACGATTTTACTGAAAATAGATGCCGGCGGCAAACTAACAACTCAACTTTATGACAAACGGGATGATTTCAATTTCTCTTCCTTTATTCATGTGGCAATATTCCATCAGCTCCTGGATATGGTGTTTATATCTTGCAACTGATTCGATACGCAAGAGCTTGTTCTGCATATGATCAGTTTTTAAATCGAGGCAGGCTACTGACAAAGAAGCTGATGTAACAGGGGTTTGTACAGTCTCGTCTAAAGTCAGCATTCCGCAAATTTTATAGTCGTTATAACGATGTAGTTTGCCAGAACAACTTACCATTAAGTCAAATGCTGTCTGATGTGTTTCATACCAATCGTTAGGCCGTTCTTGACACACTGATTCCGACTACGGATTGCTCCGTTTACCTGATGGGAATGTAGGGCTCACGACGGGTGTTACCGGTCGACAGGGGGTGCTTACTCCTCCTAAGCACCTGATCCCACCTCTGGTATGACCAGGGGTCGGTGTTTGCCCATCTGATTTATATTTTCTATAGGAATTACGAGTAGTTAGTTATCTTGGCCTTTACATAGGCATAATTACATGTCCGTTCGACATTCCCAAAAGAAGAAGATTGATTAGATCACTGTTTCTTGAATATCACATCAATGTTAAGGTATTCGGCATGTAGTTCGTATAGTATCTTAAAATGGTTGTTCATTTAACAGAAATAATTTGAAAAACTCAAGGATTTGATCACGTGACCGCCCTACTTCACATCTCAGTGAAGTTTAAGTGCTTATTCAATACTTGAATATGTTTGTAAAATACCATGCCCTAAAACGTTGTAAATTTCTTGTATGTTGTCGTGATATTGACCTTTGAGCGTCATCTTTGTCCTTCTTCTGATCTGAACTAATTATATTATCTCAATTTTTCTGTTCAAGAAGCATGGAGTCTGTATCGAAAAGTCAAAGTACAAGTTGTAGACACCGAGATAGACAACCAAACAACAATGTGTAACTCTGCTCATAAGTTTTGATTTCGGGGCATACATTTTGAATGCCATTGATTTGATCTTGACTGTGTTTTTGAACTACTATTATATCCGACACTTTTGATATATTCTTTATTGCTGACTGTGTAAGGAAACATCAAATTGATGAAGCCCATATACACCTTGACCAAACGTTCTTTGACTACAACCATTCCTACGTAGTATACAATCGTGCTTTTAACGCAGAATACAACCAACGTCTACGGTAATTTACTATGAAGAGTGGAGTATGTAAGGATGAGTGAAAAAGTGACCCATATTTATTATTATTATTATTATTTTCATTACTTTTTTTTTTATCAGATTGGACCATACTGACGATGTGCATTTTGTGCATAACTATACGATGAAGAGTTAATTGTGACGCCATATTTTGATTAAGATGTCTTTTAGTCAGCAAAATTAGTTAGTAGAGACAATTTTACGCATAAGGTAAACGACTTTACAAGGCATATATGTTTGGAGTTTTTTCTTGTCTAGACTCCACTCCCCTTATTACCTCAGTATCATTTAAATATATTAAATATATAGTTGCGTGAATCCGCATAACTCGTAGTATTGAATCCACAAAACACTGAACACCCTCTTTTTTGTTTGATGTACGAATAGTGTTAGAAATGAAATAAATTGAACCCGAAACAAACGCAGTACAAATTGACAACTACAATGTTTATCCGCTTGCTTTATCTATCTTGAGATTATACAAATCAAACGCAAAAATTAACAATGACTTTAACCCCCAATTTAATACTTACATTACAGTGATTTTTGGAAGAAATCATAAAAAAACCATACTTACACATTAATCCCGCAGAAACGCATGTACATTTTAAAATCCCATATCAGGACAGGCCGCGTAAGAGTGCGGCCTTTAATAACATTCGGTCTGATCCCCTACCACTTGGTCAAACACTTTAACACAGCTAGAAAATTTTGTGTATATTGGTCTCCTTAGTCGTTCGTTTTCTTCTACATATTTAAAAAAAAAAAAAAGAAAACAGACAAACCCCTTGCAAGAGGGACTAAATGGGGTGGTCCTTCGGATAAGACCGCAAAAAACCGAGGTCCTGTGGCACGGCAGGTGTAGCACAATAAAGATCCCTCCCTGCTCAAAGGCCTAAATTTTGCAGCCCTTCACCAGCGATGGTGATGTCTCCATATGAGTGAAAGATTTTCGAGAGATTCAACAATCAAACATCATTTGGCAAATTCGTAGTGTCTCTCTACATTTAAGCTATATCTACCTCAAACTGAACAAGATAAGTCTATTTAGTCATAAAATGGGAGTTGGAAAAAATCAGTATCATTAGTACATGTACATGTATATAGAACGAGTGAGGTGATAACCGGAAGTACTTTATAGACAACACAATTCTGAATACAAATGTAAATGTACGTATCAAAAACATCCACGACAATAAGCGCTTATGGCATGTAAACCGTTGCAATATTATATAATCTTGATTTAAATGCAAATATCTCGATTTATATTCGATAATCTTGTTATTCATATCGAAAATCTTGATATGTTATCAGTATTCTTGATATTTATATGCGAACATTTTCATTTATATTCAATAAATCTTGATTTGTATTCAAAAATTTGATATTTATATGTGAAAAGTTTTTGATTTATAAGTGACAAATCTTTATTTATATTCGATAAATCTCGATTTATATTCTCTACTCTTGTTATTTATATTCGATAATCTAAATATATATATTCAATCATTTATATTCTGTAATGGTGTTATTCATATTTGATAAATCTTGATTTATATTCAATAATCTTGAAATTTATATTAAATAAATTTGGATTTATATTCGATAATCTTCTTATTTATATTCGGTAATCTTCTTATTTATATTAGATAAAAATCAAGATTTATAGCATATAGATAAATAAAAACAAATTTGCATATAAATATCTAGATTATGGAATATAAATCAAAATTTTTGCATACAAATATCAAGATTATCGAATATAAAACACATATTTCGCATATAAATATCAAGATCGAATAGACAACAAATATGTCGCATATGAATATCAAGATTATTGAATATAAAGCAAGATTGGTATAATAATGCAACGTTTTGCACGCCATAAGCGCTCGGAAACGACTTTTGGTTACCATCTAAAAATAAATGATATCGTTATCCAGATTACCAGGTTAATTAGCCCCATGAACGTGAAAACGAGGGTCTCGACACTTCAAGAAGCTACAAATCTGTCAAATGACATCAACTTTGAAATGATGTTTTACATACGTGGACTATGCTCGCAGGGAATTCCCACTGATAGAAGAATTAATAAATTTATTTTTTGGATTATAACACAGCGAGCTTGGTCCCTGTAGTTTATATGCTATTAAAAATGGTGCTTATGGAATGTAGTCCTAAAACTCCGATCTTGAAAATCTTCTCCCATTTGGAACAGGTAGAATTTACCTCGTAAATAAAGTAAAAAACAATGAAGTTAAGTATTCAAATTCAAAAAAACAAAAATCAAAAAAAAAAAATCGAAGACGCCAGATGGTATCACACACACACACACACACACACACACACGACACGCACCTCATCTTTGCAAGTTGTCAAGGTATTAGGAATGGTTGTATCCTATGTTATACCACCAGAGAAGGGATCGTATTTTAATTATCATTAATAATCGTCTTAATTGCAAAGTTTTCTTCCTGACGTTTATGGTATACAATTGTAATGATGTTGTCTTTTCAGTAATATAAATGCTTTCTATGTGGGCTTTTCTGTTTTCTAAAAAAAAAATAAAAAAAAAAAAAATGAAGAAAACGAATGGCAGAGACCAGTTTGCACGAAATGTTCTAACTGTTGAAGTGAAGTGTTTGGGGATCTTGCGGAATGTCACACATCATTAAAACCAATTTATTGCGTCATTGATAGGTTATATATAATTAAGAATTTTATATATATGAAGAAAAATATGGATCATTTTCTTTCCCCTGCTCACCGACCTCCACTGTCCATAGTCAATTGCTGTAGAGGTTGATTGTACTTTGTGTTACAAACATTATTGCATCCTGCGTAAGGATGGTTTTATTCAAGTGACGTTTGATCACGGCGAAGGAAAACCTGATCGGCTATGGAATTAGGTCGAGGTCCATGTTATAGACAAACAAATGGATTCAGTTGTTGCCAAATTTTCGCCCTTGAAAATCAAACGCTTCACAATAATCAGAAGGTGGCTTGTATAGCTATGGGTATAAATGTTTATTAAATGCCAGTACAGCATAATCTGTTTACTTTCTCTGAATCGCAAGAATGATTGTTGTTTGTTCATTTAACAATTAGGGAGAGGGAGGGTGTAATGCAAATATATAGGAAATAGTTTTTTGGTTTTTTTTGTCGATGAAAATTTTATTATTTCATGCTTTCCGACTGGTCGAAATTTAACAACAAAAGTAGAACGTTATGTCCACCTGCATATATCTTGGGAGTGAATGTAACATTTGATTTCTCCAACATCCGGGCAAATAGAAACTGAGCATTTCAAAATTGATACGATTGATTATGTTTTGGTCATTCAATAAAAGCTCGCGTCTCTACTCAATTTCGACTTTTTTTGCGCTATAATTGTAAAGAAGGGATGAATTCTATCACGGACCGGAGTAATATGTTTTGAATTATATAATAACATCGAACACGATCTATTGAAGACGGGTCAGGTAATGTTTGGCACGTTCTACATGTTCTAGTAGTCGGTCTCGATGTTATGAATTATTTAGTCATATAATAAACAAAAACTCGCGTCTCTAATCATTCTCAACTAGGTCTTACAATTTACAAATAAGGCCGACCAGGAATGGTTTCATATGCATCAGTAATGTAGTTGGTTTGGATGTTTTAGGTTATCAAATCATGTAATAAAAAATTATTAATATTAATAATTACTAACATTTTCTCGTCAGTATGATGCTTTGAATTACCCATCGGACTTGGTGAATACAACTAAAGCATTGTATTGACCTAAAATGTCAATAATTGAAAAATACCTATTATAGTCCGCATCCCTTAGGGATCCTGGTTAGAATATTTCCTCAGTAATCCTTGCTTGTCGTAAGAGGCGATAGACTAATTGGGATAGTCCTTTGGATGAGACCCCTCCCCCCCCCCCAAAAGGAAAAGAAACCGTGGCCCCGTGTCACAGCAGGTGAGGCATGATAAAAATCCCCCCATGCTCAAAGGCCATAAGGGCTGAGCGTAGGCCTAAATTTTGCAGCTCTTCACCGGCAATGGTGACGTCTCCATATGATTGGAAGATTCTCAAGATGGACGTTAAACAATTTACAACCAACCAACTATGGTCCGCATGAATTTACCACAACGGCTATAATGCGTAAAACGACATGGTCCTTCACACGCATCGCCTCTCTTCTATCCTATATATTGCATATAGTATTAAACCTCCAGGTTATGCCGCGTCTTGTTTAAATCCTTTGAATGAAAAAAGTAAAGATAACGAACAGTGTTCAGTTCAATTTCATAAATCCTATAAAGAATACAAAAAATAAGAATAGGACAAACAAGGACTTTGGACACATCGGAGGTGGGATCAGGCGCCTGCGAAAAGTATACACTCCATGTTGACCAGTCACACTCACTGTGAGCCCTACATTTTGATCAGGAAAACGGAGTAATCCATAGTCAAAATCAGTATTGAAAGAACGGATTAACAACTGGTATTAAACGCGTAAGATAGAATTCGTTCTAATGGCTAGTTGTATAATAATGTAAATTAGATCATTATAACAATCATAAATTTGTGAAACTTTAAATGAGACTATTGAAAACCCTATAACATTAACTTGTTAGTCAGAAGCTTGCCTCGGTTTAAGAATTGATCATACGCTGAACATACTCTCGCATGATGAATCAGCTGAGAGCTGTATAAACATCATGTGCATATGATAATGGAATATTACTACATAAATCTGGGAAGTTGACGATGGAGAAGCTGAAGTGATCACGTTCGTCGTAAAGTTGAGTGATTATTTTGCTTTTAAATCCTATGTTCATTAAAATATCCAAATATGAAGCAGATATGGAAGGCTTTGTGGTCTCTTAAGCTTTTATTTCGAGTTCACAGGGGTACATTAAATTGACATATGAATGAAAGTGAATATTGTTTATAGATGAAACGTCGTCGTTGTATCTAAAGTGGAGTTAAAGGCCACATCAAGAGATTTTTCTTTTCATGCAGAAGCTTCTAAATAATTTTTTATCACATAAGAAAATGAAAACAGGTCAGCTAATTGAGAGCAAAATGCGTGTCCATGGGAATTCCAGCAGACTGATGGAAGACCTGATTTCCAAAGCTACGTATTTTTTTCTCCAAATGAAGAGATTCAACAGCGTTTAAATATTATCTTTTCAGACTACGTGTGTGTAGAATCAGGGTGGTATGAGAGATATGAATATTTCCGAATTGCATTTTTTGTTGAAGAAGCAGCAGTCTATGATGTCAAAAGTCAAGTCTTTAATTCATCGTGAGGAATGGAGGCATAAGGTGTTGAAAGTCGTAAGTTTTGATGTTTGGAAAAAGTTTTGCGATTTCAAATTTATCAAACGTTCTTTGGAATCTTTCAGAATCCATATTTGATTTATAGGATTTATCGAATATGTTCTGACACAATACATCTGACGTTTCTCCCTTGCAGCAGTTAATATGTTCGAGAGAGTAAAGACAGAGGCTTGGTAGAACATTTACTGGATCCTGCAATGTATTTCTGTTTGTACGGGGTTTGTGACGTTTAAAATTCAGTATAGGTACAATAATTTAGATTTATTTGCCCCATTCACTGTGATATTGAATTAATTTAAAACTGAGAATTTCATCTTTTGAAAGGTCTACTGTTGTTGATTTGTTTGGGAGTTTTCACTCATATTGCGACGTCACCAGTTGTAGGTGAAGCACCACAAATTTAGACCTATGCTTAGCGCTCAGGGCCGTAGCAATAAGGGTTCTTTAATGTGCCAATGCCTGTCGTAATACGGGTCCTCCGCTTTTACGATCATATCAGAAAGACTCACTTCTAAATGCCGGGCGTTTGGCGAAGGAACAATTACTAGCTATGTTAACGTCTTAGGTTTGACACAGCCACGACTCGAGGACACGAGTGGGACTCGAACTCACAACCTCCCCGCTTACGAAGCGAACCCTCTAGCACCGAACAGAAAGGAGTACCGTTTTAAAGTCACGGTTCTGTTCTTTCTATATAAATAAACTGTATTTAACATCAAGGTTTGGGCCTACAGTAAAAATTAAACTCCGGTGAAATTAAGACCGTATACAGTTTTAGAGAGAGTTAAATATTTGAAGTACTTGGTTTTTTTTTCACATTTAAAATAGCAACCGTTAACATCGAGTTTCCAGCTATTCTTTGGTATACCCGGCTTGGTGATGTGATGTAAAACTGGAGGACAGTCCCCTCCTCCCCCACCCCCAAACACTTGTTTTAGGGTTAGTTTAGCACGAAAAGCATGGATTAGGTGAAAAATAAATCATCCATGCCACTTTATGTACTAAATAATAGAAATAGAGAAAGTTTATTTATCTTTCTGAAAAAAATTGTCATGATCAGCTTGGTTGTATTGTAACCGATAAAAAAGTGGGAAGGGAGTCTAACATATCGTAGACGTCAATCTACGCATTATTTACAAAATGGGAATGCTGACATATTTAATCATTGTGTTAGAGATTAGGATTATGTGCAATGTCTGTTAATTTACGTCAATGCTACATAGGAATTATTGCATAAAAATTTAAGGATATCTTAAAGGTTAGTTTTTCTATTATGCCATTTTCATAAAACTATAGAATTTTACTTTTCCATCTTTTTTTTTCCTTGTTTTTTCTTTTCTGTTTTTAAACACCTTTTTACATTGGTATAGATCACGTTGGGTGCGCTTATAGAGTCTGGTAGAAAATAAATATATTTGCCTATTCCTCTGCTCTTCCAATTGTAAAATACTAACTGACATTCCCGAGATTATATTGGTGAAAATTGTGTATGGTGGATTCCCCTGATAAAGATTCTGAATTCTCTTATGTACACATATCTGCGCTCACCCTAGTAGCACCAACAACATATTGCATGTATGTATTTCAATACACGATCATCAACTGGATATGTTTGTCCTGTACACATATGCATTTTAATTTGTCTCTTGATTCTAACCAAAGTAATGAGATATATTTTCGTAGAGGTTCTATGTTCGTTTTCGTTATATGGACCCGATGAATCCGATATACGTCGTCTCTGTAAAGGGCCAGAAACAATTGATATCATTCACTGTGAATTTAAGAAACCACGAAAATTTCTTAAATACTGCACAGTCGGTGCGCAAGTTTCGACAGTTTACTCTGTAGTGTACAATGATATGGACAGCAAATAATCCAATTTCAACTATATTTAATTCACGAGTCTTTACCATGACAAGAGGTGTCACTTGCTGCAAACCAATACATTGATGTATTTCTTCCTTTTTGTGCACTCGGACGTAGGAGAAGTCTCTGGAGAATTTTGAAAAACTAATAGCAAATGAATTTTAGCGAGAAATGAAGAAAAAGAAACGAGTTATGGATGATTCATTTCTTTTTTCTGAAAAAAAAAATCGCGGTCGACACAACTCGTTTTAAAACAAACTCGTTTTAAAACAAACAGAGGAATTTTAGATTTAAGATTGCATGATAGGAAGAACGGCATCAACACGCACTTCAATTATTTCTTTAATAATTTTAAAAAAGGGATAGCAAAGCTCATTTTGGTGACTTTTCTTATCGCAAATCGTCTTATTCCGTTCAAATGATAAGCGATACATATTTATTAACTATGAAATGATTGTATGTTCGTCAAAAGTTATATAAGGAGCTTACTCACATAGCGGATTGAAAGCAAATATTCAGGGTAAGTAATGTGAATATTATAATCGTATTAAACATGGAAATAAATTCAGAAAATTGTTATTATTTACACAAAATGACTCAAGTAGTACGAGCCGTGTGGATTCATTTTAATTGTCTTTTTTTTTTTAACAAAATGACCTTAACTATCCCTTTAACGTTATATATATTTCGTAATTCTAGTTTTGTCTAGTTTTCTTTGCTAACACAAATAATAGAAGACCTCTTTGTCTAGTTATGAAGTGTTTTACGTCTTACAAATATTTGTACAGTGTAAGAGGACACTATCGAGTAAACCTTAATGATATTAACACCTAATCTAGGCAAATTTGCGATGGAGACACTTCGATTTTTTTAGTAGATCCCCATCACCATGATATATGAAGGCATTTACACGTCAATTGCAGTTTCCAGACGACCGCCTCGTAGATTACCTTCTAGCTGCTGGATACTGACACAGCTCGCGCTGTTCTCGTAATTTCGTTTCCTCATGGTCGTCAGGCCGTTAGTACCGTATGGTAAGGCCACCGCCGGAAAACACTGGAAACTGCAGGCAACGGAGACGAACCAAAGGAGAGTCTTCATAATGTTTCTTCAAGAAAACACAAAATTGAACGAATACAAGTTTATTGTGTTAATATGAGTTTGTAAATCATTAGAAAATGATAATTTTTTTGGGTTCACAGAGAGCATGCTTTTGTCGATTAAAAAAGAACTCTGATTCTAATTTGAAGTGATGGATCTGGTGTACACCAGTATAAGGTGGTCATAATTTAAAGCTCGTGAACATGGTTGAGAATTGCATTCATTATAAGTGCATGCATTGCAAATATTTTCTTTCTTTTGTGGTCAAATTGCAAATGAAGTGGTACAACTTATCAACCTTCCTTTTACAGGAGTAATTTTAAACTCAAGAAATCAAGGTTAAATCTCTAATGACCTAATTGTTGATATTTTTCTCCCATTATCAACTTTATTCTATCAATCACATGTTTGTTTTTATTTTTGTGTTTTGCTTGTTTAATTGTTTACTTGTGTTTATTGCATGTAAATGTATATTTCAACAGAGATGAAATCAGCAAAAGTAGAGACATTTACCAAAAAACCCTGCAAGCGCATAATGGGAGAAACAGATATCATAACAGGTGTTCGTTAGTAGCAAGTTGTTCCTTAATTATTAAATCAAGAGATACTCGGCAACTTATAGGACATATATATCAAAATTTTAATTGGCTGAACCACATTAAACATTTGGAGTTTAAAACTGGGATTAATTATATTTATAGATATCTTTTTTTAGCTTATTTGTTAATGTCAGAATAATTTTGTTTTCGTGGGCGTCAAATTTCGTGGTTTTGCTTAGTATATTTATTTGTGAACTGTTTCGTTGGTGCTTGATTCCATAACTCATCCACGAAAACAATAAATATTAATGTTCAATGAATAATGATGAACCTACATTAGTAGTTTATTATCAATACGACTAATCCGTAAAACAAATATGAAATGAAATTTGAAAAATGTTGCCCTTGAAAGTCATGAAATGGCAATCTACGATGTTTGTAAACAGTCGCGTTATTGTGAATCCACTAGTCCGAAAAATTAGCAACGTAATTAAGAGACGTAAAATTAAACATGGTTCACATAATCTGTTAGTATGTCATATTTGAATTAAAAGTTAATAATGCACCAGTACATAGTTATTTTGTTTTTAAAGGTGTCTTTAAAGAAAAGAATTTTCAATCACTTTACAACCTACCTCTCTGATGTACTCTGTGATGCTCACAAATCCGACCACCGTCAATTCACAAGTAAATTGGTAACTTCTTCGCAATCACTATTTGTACAAATCGGATGAGAGCGCCTAATCCAATCAGTATCTCCGATTATGGTTTTGAGACCTGTAATATACCAACTAATATAATACTTGATACTCCTTAAGGCTATTGCAAATTAATTAATATTTAGTCTTTCTTGGAATCCTAATCAAACATTACGTATTACAGAAGTGCCGATTGTTGTCCAAACGTGCCAAGGAACTCAATAGAAAATCGGAGCGAGAGATGAACATCGCATCGGTGTGTGGGTGATATTTCAAACGCCCACATCCAATACGTAATTGTATTGTTGTCATCCCCGAAATAACCACTGAAACAGATTATCAAAGCAATAAATTTCGATTTAACATATACCTTTCAAGAGATTTATTTTTTTCTTCCAAACCTAAAAGAGAAAACAAATTCTTCTGATATCCTCCCTCAATTTGGGGAAAATGAATCAAAATAACGAAATGTAAGGAATCGCTGATAGCTATTTTCTACAAGAGACCGTTTTTAAAACATTTTTTTAAAAATTAATTTTGCATTAATCCAAGATCTACTACATATTATATCAATATTTTTGAATCTACCAAAAATTGGGAAATCTCAATGACAGAGGGAAAGTTGACATTGAGCGTACCGAGTCAGTTGTTGCATATTTTGAGAAGGTAATACAATAAATGAAATGCCACAGAAAAGGGTTAGAAAGTGAAATTCATATTTTATTAAGATATTTGCAAATAATTTTTGAATTCTACCTATATATTCTGATATAGGTTTACACAACGAACAATTGTCTTGACCCACTAATAAGAAATTAAGGAAAACAACATGCAATTGTATTTTACAACAAAGTACATGTTTGATAAACTCTATTTGAAAAATCCATGAAAAATGTAATAATGTACATGCGCATGAATAATAATATTTTAAATATAGAAGTAATTGGACATAACAACACTATGCATAATAGTAATTATTATAACTCAAACAAACTCGTAAAGCCATGTTCCCAAGTTATAACTATAAAATAACACTATGCTCTGTAGTTACTACTGTAAAATAACACAATGCTTCATAGTTATACCTGTACATTAACACAATGCTTCATAGTTATACCTGTACATTAACACAATGCTTCATAGTTATACCTGTACATTAACACAATGCTTCATAGTTATACTTGTACATTAACACAATGCTTCATAGTTATACCTGTACATTAACACAATGCTTCATAGTTATACCTGTACATTAACACAATGCTTCATAGTTATACCTGTACATTAACACAATGATTCATAGGTATACTTGTATAATAAAACCATGTCATCTAGTTACACTTGCAATATCACCTTACCGTACTGTCTAGTTATACCTGTACAATAATATTATGACATCTAGTTATACCTGAACAACACCACTATGCTCCATAGTTATACCTGTACAATAACATTATTACATCTAGTTATACTTGAATAATACCACTATGCTCCATAGTTATACCTGTACAATAACATTATGACATCTAGTTATACTTGAACAATAACACCATGCTCCATAGTTACACCTGAACAGTAACACCATGCTCCATAGCAATACCTATACAATACCATCGTAATCCATTATACCTGTGCAATAACTCTCTAAGTATACCTGTACAAGAACATGACGCTCCATAGTGGTATTTGTGCAGTACCAACATTGGTCCCTTGTTTTATTTTTGAAATACCTCCATACTTCATAGTCATACCACCATGTTCCATAGTTATACCTGAAAAATACCACCATGTTCCACAATTATGCCTGTAAAATACCACCATGCTTCACAATTATACATGCAAAATACCATCATGTTCTATAGTTATACCAGTAAAATACCACTATGTTCCTCAATTATACCTGTAAAATACCATCATGCTCCACAGTTATACATGTAAAATACCACCATGCTCCACAATTATACCTGTAAAATACCACCATGCTCCACAATTATACCACCATGCTTCATAGTTATACATGTAAAATACCACCATGCTCCATAGTTATCCCTATAAATTATCATCATACTACCTAGATACACCTGTAAAATGCCACTATGACTCATAGTTATACCTGTAAAATGCCACTATGACTCATAGTTATATGGAAACAATAATACCACGGTCCATTATTCTACCCGTACAATAGCACTGCTGTCCTTATTTGTACATAAACATACATGTATGCCCAACATGTGACGATTGTTTTTTTTCGGTCAGTATATTTCCCCATGAACAACTAGGCAACGTCCTTGGGCCTTCGATGCTATACGAATCATAAGAGGGGCTTCCGTGGCCGAGTGGTTAAAGCATGGCGCTCAAAAGCACAAGGCCTCTCACCTCTAGTCGGCGCGAGTTCGAATCTTGCTCGCGCCGACATATGTGAGAAAGTTTGCCAGTTTACTTTCGGAAGGTCGGTGGTCTCTTCCCGGATATATTGTATCTGGGTTCTCTCCTCCATCTACAAAAACTGGACGCCCAGTAACTGAAAAATTGTTGAGTGTGGCGGAAAACAAACAAACAAACAAACAAACAAACGAATCATAAGATGCATGTCATGTTAATGGGAGGGTTTCATACTTTTTCTTTATATATGAACACGCCTGAATTCGCTCAAAACAGTCGATTACCCGTATGACATGGTATTTTTCAATTTCATTCAACATACAGATGATTAAATTCAAAATAATACAATTTCGGGTTAAAAATAGAATTTTGAAAGTGAAAGTGCTATTGATAATAAGTTTTTGGCTATGCTGCAAAATTTTCTTCGTAGAAGCGGAGGGGGTGCATGTGTAGTAAAACATAGCATGCTAAAAACTGCTACGGCATGATTGACGAAAAGTGAGACAGACGTGTAAAGTAATTGAATTTCTCTCTCCGTCAATCAAGTAGACAAAGCGCTGTTCTGCGAAGTAGCGGACTCTATGTTTTTTTTTTCAGATTTAGGTTAACATACGCGTATGATAATTTATAACAGAAATCAATCAATTGATCGAATGAGGATTATATTTTTTTGAATTAGAAAACTACTTAGAATAAAGTTTTGAAGGGATGAATCACTTGATCTATCAACTGTTGTGTTCCACGTATTAAAGAAGTGTACTTATACAATGTGCGTAGTTGATTATCGACCGCCAGGAGCGCACGATTATATGTCACTGGACTCTTTTATTCAATGAAATTATGGTACTTATATATATATTTAATCAAGATTCTGATGAATGCCGAGGTGTTTACTTATTTATACGAATCGAATTGTTGGTGTTACAGTGTAATCGACATATAGGCATATGTGAAGGAGGCATACGACGTCATAATGGCTAGCTTCTTGTGAAAACAGAAATGAAAGTATAATCAGCAATATTTTTGTATAGTACTGCTTTGCTTGGTAACTCAGTCGATTGACGTGTGGACCGCTAATCTGTAGATCATGGCCTTAAGTCCAACAGGGTTTTATTTTTTTTCAGATTACAGTGTATTTTCTGCTAAAATGAAAGTTTTAAATTTCAAAATATTATTGTACATATCTTCTACTTTTCGTCCATATCAAGATTTCTCTACTGTGTGTTATTACTCCTTAACTTGCATTATTTGTCTTCGAACTGAAAGAGGCAATTCTTTTATTTTCTTTATTTTATTCTTTTTTTTTTTTTTAATATTGATATGTTACATTTTTCAGCAACAGTCATATAAAAATATGGCAATGATTTATACCTGTATGTGTCGTGTTTTCCATTGAACATATCCATATTGGACAAACTGTGTAGTTTTTTTTTTCAACTTTTTCATTTTTGATTTTAGTTTCTTTGGTAATAAATTCATTAATTTTAGAATCAAGGCAAATGGTTTGTATGTATGTTTTATGCAAGTTTCAGTAGTATACTTTACTTAATATTTGCATTTCCAATGTTTTTGCCTTCGATATCTATAACAATTGACAGGTCGTGGTAGCTTAGTGGTAGAGCGTTCGCTTCGGAACCGGGAGACCGTGAGTTCGAGCCCCGCTCACGCCATGGTCGCGCCAAACATAGGTAGTGATTGCTCCTTCGCCAAACGCTCGGCGTTTAGAAGTAAGATTCATTCGTTTTGAAGTAAGCCTTTCGGATATGACCTTAAAAACGGAGGACATGTATCGCAACAGGCGTTGGCATGTTAAAGAACCCTCACTGCTACGGCCCTGAGTGCTAATCATAGGTCTAAATTTGTGGTACTCACCTATAACTGACGAAGTCTCAATGCGAGAGAAAATTTTCGACGGGAAGTAAAACAAACAATCAATCAATTAATCTTTACCAGCTGAAATTATATAGCCATTTCTTCATGTTGTGAACTATGTTTGTATGAACCTAGATCAATAGAGCTGGGAACTCGAACAGAAATGAAATGAAAATGTAAATTCAAAAAATAAATTTTATTTTAAAAAAATACATCAGGGTATGAACCGCAACGCTTCACAAAAGCATACTTTTCATGGAGCGTAAAGCATCGCAGTTTATGCCCTCATGTATTTCTCAAAAACGAAAATTTCAACTTTAAAGCTTTTGAGGAATGTCATTACGCTTGAAAAGGTTATGCTCTGCGTTATAGTATTGGATAATACATGAATCAAAATTTTCTCAAGTGTTTGAAAACTATGTTTAATCACATTTTAACATAAATATTGCTATTGTTCTGTCTTTGAAATCTATGTGCATAACTTAAAGAGGGCCAATGCATAGCACAATTCAAAACATGTTTTTTGTCAAGAATGCAAATACAAATTTTCCCCAAGCTTAAGGGAGTGAGTTCCACCCCTTGCAATTCTTTTCCGGAGGGGGATTCAATTTATAACGGGATTAACACTTAGAATTTTCCAACACGGAAAGTGCATAAATTAGGCAATTTAATTATATCTATGTTCTACCAAGGTTGGGGGGGGGGGGGGGGTCTGTCCTGTCCCCTCCTCTATATGCTCGTCTGACTTAGCTTCTAGCAATGGAATGAAAATGTGTAAATAAAAACAAACAAACATACAAACAAAAGATAAACGGAAAAAATATCTGTACATTGTTCAATGAAGATCGCATGGTAGGATAGTTCTCTCTCTCTCTCTCTCTCTCTCTCTCTCTCTCTCTCTCTCTCTCTCTCTCTAAAGTTGAACATGATCATTTGATGTCGGATGTGATCATTTGATGTCGGATGTGACTTTCTTAGATCCAAAAGGACGGTCGTTACGAATATGGTCTCAAACTTCATATCGACCTCGAAAATTCACTGGGCGTATGTATAGACTCGAATTTTCTCTACCCTAATCTTCAATTCTCGAATGCTGTTTAAGAGCAATGGAATTTTATCTAAAATGTGAACAATAACCTTAAATTGTCAGAATGAACTACAGTGAAGAACTGACTGCAAGGGACAATAAACTTCAATTTTAAAAACATGAAGGTTTCTAAATAGTTTATTTATATAGTATTTGTTAGACTTAATAGAAGCCTCTCATATTTGTTTAATAGTATTGTCGAATACCAAGACGAATGGCCGAATTTGACGCTTGTGTCATGTCGTTTGGTGTTCATGGAAGGGGGAAAGTTGGCTATTGTATATTGTTTAACCACAGGCGCTCGATACCTACTATCAAAAAAATTTTCTTCCTGCAAAACAAACTATTAACAGCTTACAAGAAGACATTTTATTTATTATAGATATTTAGAATGTCGAGCGCCTGTGTGTTTAACGTTCTGCTCGAGAATCTTTCACTCATATAGAGAAAAAGGCTAAGATAACGAACAGTACTCAATCTTCTAATTCCTATGGAAAATAAAATAAGAGAGATGGGCAAACAGGGACCCCTGGACAAACCTGAAATGGGGTCAGGTGCCTAGGAGGAGTAAGCATCCCCTGTCGACCGGTAACACCTGCCGTGAGTCCTATATTTTGATCAGCAATCCGCAGTCAGTGTGCCAAGAACGCTTAACAATAGGTATGAAACACGTCAGACAGCATTTTACCTAATGGAAGGCTGTACTGGCAAACTAGATCGTTTCGTTATAATGATCATAGAGTTTAAGAAATGCTGACTTTAGACGAGATTGTACAAATTTTGTAACATCAACTTGTTTGTCAATAGCCTGCCTCTATTAAAAAACTGAACATATGCAGAACAAGCTCTTGCGTATCTAATCGTTTGAGAGATATAAACACCACATGCAGGTGATAATGGAATAATGGTACATTGCCGGTGAAGGGCTGCAAAATTTAGGCCTTTGCTCGGCGCTTACACCCTTTGAACAGGGAGGGATGTTTATCGTGTCACACCTGCTGTGACACGTGACCTCTGTTTCTGCAGTCTCATCCAAAGGACCGTCCCATTTATACGCCTCTTAAGACAAGCAAGGCGTACTGAGGACCTAATATTCTAACCCGGGCCACAACGGGATATAAAGGGGGAAAAGATTTCATGTCCGAGGAGGATATTTGTACTGTACAGTAGCTCCACGAACAATACTTTTCTTCATAAAAATTAGCTATTGTCATTATTCACGAAAATTAGATTCCCGTGAATTTTAAACACGAGTATTTCTTAAACTGACATTATTGATGCGTTTTTCAAGGAGAATGCACTTCATTACTACTGTTACAATTCAAATACTACTGTTACAATTCAAATACTTTGTAGATACTAGCTGGTAGTTGTTAATCTAGCTATCGGATCTCTACGGAAACGATAAACCTGTTTAAATGCCAATTGAAGTATTTGTCTTCTATGTTTTCAACAGATTGATAACAATAGAATTGAAACAGACGTAGAAGCATGCAGCTATACTATTTGTCACACGTATAAAGCAGACAATTCTGCAGACACGGTATCTGACCTTGACATAAGTCAAACAGTGCATACCACACCAGTGAAGGTTGAATTCAAAGTAAGCCATCTGTTAAGATGTCTAAAGACCATGTTCAGAAGGGCTTCAGACCACAGGGTCATGAAATGGGCTTACAAGCAAAATTTTAATCTCTACTTTGTAAGATACATTCACACGTAGAAATGAATCTCGAACTTGGTAATTAACAGCGACTTCATTGTGTAAACTCGCAAAACCGTATGTTTAAATACTACATAATTTTAATAAAATAAGCAGAATTGGATGTGAATGTAAGATAGCTGACGATACTGGCCTTTAGCTACTCTTGGCAGTGTTCCAGAGAAAAGGATTATACCAATGACTAATGAAAATGATGCTAGACGCCATGGATAATATTGAATATTTTCTGGTAAACTCGTATTCAAATTTGATTTTATATAGTCAGCATACGTTTATGTTACTGACATTTGTATAAAGAGAGGACAATTAAGTTTTAGAATCTGTATCCCTTTGTAAGTGTTTTACAGTAAAGTAAGTTCAAACCAGAGACTAATGAAAAACATAACGAAACATCATTTAGAACACGTGTCTGACAGGTGATCAATAAATCGCAAACCCAAAACATAAGTGTCACCACTGAATTCTTTTTGACACACTCTCATTTAAAAGCCTTACATGTTTTGCCTTTGAAGAAAGTTTAGGGAGTCAGCCATTGACATTTCCACAATTAAAAAGAATGTTTATTAAAAAAAAAAACCCTGAAGTTCACCTACATGTACATTATAAGATGCATATCACATGCAGGTTATATAATCATTTGATATCACCATATTCCTAGCGGGGAAGGGGTGTAGATCTCCATCAACTTAGAAGGGGTATATCTAATTCAAATCCTTACTAAGAATATTGCTTCCTTTTCCTGCTTCATACTTTTGGCAAAATTATATATCTGTCATTATGATTTATTTTAAGTTGGTTGATTGAACACTATATTGTTTAAAACGTTCTGCTCGAGAGTCTTTCACTCATATGGATACGTCACCAGTGCCGGTGAAGGGCTGGACAAATTTTTGGCATATGCTCAGCGCTTACGTGCTTATCATTAACGTCCTTTGAGCAGGGAAAGATCTTTATCATGCCACAGCTGCTGTGATACGGAGCCACAGTTTTTGTGGTCTCATCCGAAGGACCGTCCCATTTCGTCGCCTCTTATAATAATGCTTGAAGTTGATTAAGTAAATGTAAATTAAAAACTCTCTATATATCTTTCATTATATATTGCATGCTGTAGACCACAAACTGTTTTACAATGACTGTTAGTATCATTGTTGTGAGTTTTTCCTTTGAGGACAACAGTATTATTTCTGATACACTACAGAAAATGTGTTCCATCTCAAGGTAAAATCATTAGGATGATGAAATCATCAGACCTTTCCTATCCGTTCATCATAAAAATATCTTTATTTCAAATTTATGCTCTTCAAACGTGTGTGTGTGTGTGTGTGTGTGTGTGTGTGTGTGTGTGTGTGTGTGAGAGAGAGAGAGAGAGAGAGAGAGAGAGAGAGAGAGAGAGAGAGTGATGAAAGTAAATATTAAATAATACACTGGAAACTCTATCCGAATACGCGAATTTGTGAACGCTGGGAAAATCCACTTTGACACATGCTTTGCATAAATACTCGTATAATCAAACACACTTTCCCAACTTCTTATATTACAATGCATGGCCATCCCCTTACATATTCATATTTTAGGATCATTTATTGATAAATGTTCACAACACTCCATAAAAATGATCCAGTTCACTTACTGCCTGTGAAAAGCTTGATAAAATGACCTCTTATTGATTTTCTTGTCTTCTAATTATAGAATGCATCGCTATGCAAAGGTTATAGAGCAAAGGATCTTATTGAGTTTCTTGACATCTATTTATAGTCGTCACCCATGTATCAGTAATCAATCTTTGTAATGGTTTCACTACTCATGCATATTGTTATTCATTTTCATAAAAAAAACCTTATATATTTTTAATGGTTTTTTCGAATGATCGTATCACCATGTTCCCCAGAATTCCAATTTCATGTAACCCACTTTAAATAGTCAGCCCACGGGCTGACTAATCATCATCAGTCTCCTATTTGAAGACGGACAATTAAATAATGTTTGTATATATATATATATGTTTTAAATATGTGGAAATGAAAAGAGAACCATGACTCAATTATCCCACTGTAGCTAGAGTGAAATTGAAATTGTTGGTTAGAAGCATTCATTGAATATCAACAGCTATAATGCTGGTAAAGAAAGGAAATATTAACCTCTTCATCAACAACTGGTAAGGCATGAGAAATGGATCTCACCATAAAACAGGTCAAAGTTAAGGATTGATTGATTGATTGATTATTTATTGCTTTCCGCCACACTCAACAATTTTTCAGTTATCTGGTGGCGTCCAGTTTTTGTTGGTGGAGGAGAGAACCCAGATACAATGTACCTGGGAAGAGACCACCGACCTTCCGCAAGTAAACTGGCAAACTTGCTCACATAACGCCGCGGCCGAGATTCGAACGCGCGCCGACAGAGGTGAGAGGCTTTGTGATTTTGAGCCCGAGGCCCCCTCAAAGTTAAGGAAAGGAAGATACAACAACAAACTAAAGTAGTATATATTCATGTCCTGAAGCCATTAAGGTTTTGTTTGTTTGTTTGTTTGTTTTACATCCCGTCGAGAATTTTTCACTCATATTGAGACGTCACCAGCTGTAGGTGAAGTACCACAAATTTAGACCTATGCCTAGCGCTCAGGGCCGTAGCAGTGAAGGTTCTTTAACGTGCCAACGCCTAACCTGACACGGGACCTCCGTTATTAAGGTCATATCCGAAAGACCCGTGATTCTCACTTCTAAATGCCGAGCGTTTGGCGAAGGAGCAATCACTACCTATTTTTCGTCTTAGGTTTGACGCGGCCATGGCACGAGCGGAGTTCGAACTCAAGACCTCCCGGTTACGAAGCGAACGCTCTAACCACTGAGCTACCGCGACAGGTTAAGGAACATTAGAAATATTGCCAATTAAGACAAGAGACGTGTTGTGGTTAAGTTCTCTACAATCATATGAAAGACATTTTTTGACGATATTCGCCAATTGAAATGTAACGATAATGTATGATTGGATAATCATCTACAATGAAATGGTGAAGATAACGAGCAGTAAACAATATCACAACTCCTATAAAGAATACAAAATTCAGAGTAGGACAAACACGGGTCTCTGGACATAACAGGAAGGATCATGTACATCGGGTGAATAAGCATCCCCTGTCGACCGGTCACACCCGCCGTAAGCCTTTTATCTCGATCGGGTAAACGGAGTAATCCGTAGTCCAAATCAGTGTGTAAAGAACGGCCTCAATTGTTATGAAACATCGCAGACAGCATTTTACACAATGACGGGTTGTATTGGTAAACTAAATCGTTATAACGACCTTAAAATTCTTACTTTAAACGAGACTGTTGAAACCCCTGTAACATCAATTTATTTGTCAATAGACTGTTTCGATTTAAAAACTGATTATAAGCATTATACACTGATAAACTCTCGCTATGGAATCAGTTGAGAGACATAAACACCAGATGCAGGTGATAATGGAATATTGCTACATAGATATGGAAACTTGACGATGGAGAAGCTGAAATCATCCTTTTTGAGTTGGTAGTTTACCTTTAACATCTATGTTATAAATGAGTAGTCTAGTCAAGTATTTCATTCCAAGAATATCATAAATCAGAATCCACCTTTCATATCAGACCTTTCAATCGACAGTAGATCTCAACCAACCAAAGAAAGATGCGACATTTTCATTGACAACAACAAGGCAACAAACCTAGACAAAACAGAGAGCAAAGCAATAAAAAAAGCCTCGGCATCATTCCCACAGAGACCACCAAAATGGATCTACAGACTGATGATACACATAATTCATAGCATCTTTGAAAGGGTTTGGAAGCGAGGAATATTGTCAAGAGAAAGAAAAGATTGAAATAGCTCCTAAAGCAGGGCGAACTAAACATTTGCTGCACGGATTAATAGTATTGACGACACTTCATAAAATACTAACAAAAGCAGTATTCAAGAGAGTTGGGGAAAGCTCATAAATTCCAAGCTTTCACACAACCAACGACGAGGAAAGTGCAGTACTGTGATTCAATTTATTCAATGTTTAGGATTCTAAAAACTAAGATAAATTGACTATGTGAGGTTTTGTTTCATACATTTTTTTTTCATTAATATTGAGACATCACCAACTATACATTAAAAAATGTCATTATAACGTCCCTTATAGCTGGACATTATGATAGTAAACAAGGTGCTAACCAGTATACTTTACTTCACAACTGGTTGACCTACATTTCACCGATAATTTCTTGTTTCTCTCGACCACCAATGAATGCAGGCACCTGAGAAAGGTAAAAGTGGATACTATTTGCTCAGAATAAGAAGACAAGAATAGAAAACACTGGTACTGCGTTGGTATAGTATGGACAATTTCGAAACCATACAATAGATAGAATTTTTTTCTGCGTACTCTACGGATCTGAAACTAAAAATCAACGAGGAAACTATAAAGTCCAAGTGTGTTATACACATTCCATATACCACGTGACATGAGGGATGATGCAGTTCAGTAAAAGCATAAAAACGGCAATGGGGTGCACCTACAACGAAGAAAAACCCGTTCAACGAGCTCTGGAACCTACACAAAAATGCTAGCATGATCAGAATTGGCCCAGAAATTCAGAACTTTGTAGTAACCACTAACGATACAAAATTCATTAATTTGTTTCAAAGAATTACCTATATATATATATATAGTGTATCATATCAGTAGCACAATTTTATCATTAACGAACAACGACGTCTTCTAATGATTTAAAGACGATCACTCGGTGTCAACTTCCGAGTATACAGTGGATGTTTTATATGGTGGCATATTACTTATAGATTTTGTAATATTTTCAACATTGAAAATATTTACAGAACTGAATCTCGGTAGAAATAATATATTATGCTCTATAATGATAAATCAAATTCAAAGTTAAGTGACTTATTTCTTACTAATCATTCCATTATATTGTTAGAATGACGGAATGCACAGGCCAGTGATTGACGTCACCGTAAATACAAACTGGCCAAAGTAATTCATCTATGCGATTCTGACGTATTCCATACCAACAGTAAGGCCGAACTTTACTCACTGAATTTGACTACGGTTTACTATTTATCTGATCAAGATATGGGGCTCACAGTGGGTGTGACCGGTCAACAGTGGATGGTTACTCCTTCTAATCACCAGATCCCACCTCTGGTATGCCAAGGGTCTGTGTTTACCCTAGTACTACAGGTTATTAATTTACGAGATTGATCATTTATCGTTATCTTCACTATTCCGGTCATTACTAGTATTAATCAGTAAAGAAAAGTCTATATACTGAAATATGAACACTTGTAAGCATTTTACCGCACTTCAGAGCCAACGTTTATGCCAATAATTTGCAAAAATAAGTAATGAGTAATTAAATCTTCAGATTCATTCCTTTATGTAATTTTCATAGCCATATAAAACATTCTTTTCCCAAGTGAGACGTCTCCATATGAGTGAAAAATTCTCAAGCCGCACGTAAAACAATATACAGTCATTTCTTAAATGACATTAAATATTTCTGATAAATATAGAAATTGATTGAACGTTAGAGAAAGTTGTCAAGATATAGAACCCACAGGGCGTCAATGTTTAATGATAACTAGATCTAAAGGGAAAACCTGAAAAGTATATTTGTTATACAGCAACCAGTGCTATGATATTTAGTATCGAAACTGAGTCGCATATTTATACATGAATATAAACTGACAAGCAAATGAAATGCGACCTTCAATTTTTGGTAATATTTTTTTTATCATTGTAAGGCTCAATATTACACCGAACTTGACTTAAATGCCACATTTGGTAAACCAAGTTATACTCCAAGTACGAAATTCCTCAAAATCATGTTTCATTTTAAACACATTTGATATCCCAGCCAATGAAACGAAGGGTTATGAATTACTGTACTTATACTGGACTCCAAAACTAAACAAAAACCCTTACAAACAGAGATACATTACATGATCTAGTAAATGTTCTACTAAGCCCCTATTTTTACTCCTAACGAAAATATTAACTGCTGTGAAGGAGAAGCTTCAGATATATTGTGCCACAACATACGCTAGAATTGGTGTAAATCAAATGTAGACTCTCAAAAATTTCAAAAATCTTTAGTAAATTTGAAATCACAAATATTTTTCCAAATTCGCGATACCTCAAAGACATCATGGGCAGTTATTTCTCCAATAAAAGTGGAACAGGGAAATATTTATACCTTGTGCTTAGTCATCCCAAATTTACATTGTTAAACACCACTCTGATTCTACACTCACGTAATCTAAAATTAATATTATAAAGATTAATTGTGTATTATTTTTTTATTTGGAAACGTCAACATTGGCGGTGAAGGGTTGTGAAATTTAAACTTAAGCTCGGAGTTTACGGCCTTTGAGCAGGGAGGGATCTTTATCGTGCCACACCTGCTGTGACACGGGGCCTCGGTTTTTGTGGTCTCATCCGAAGGACCGCCCCATTAAGTCATTAAGTCCCATTATGAAATACTGAGGACCTAACCCGGATCCCAACGTGACAATATTATAAAGATGTTGTAGTTATTCATTGACAAAAATTGCATTGTCTTTAGTGATAAGGTCTTCCAACAGTCCGTTATCATATCAATGGGCACGAATTTTGCTCCATTATTAGCAGACCTGTTTTTGTATATCTTATGAGTCAGAATATATTCAAAAGTTTCTACATGAGAGGAAATAATATCTTCTTGTGGCCTTCATCATGACATTTAGATATATGTAAGACATTCTGTTTATTACCAATACTCATTTTCATACATGTGTCGATTCGATATATCCCAGTAATCTCTAAATATAAGACACCAAAGACTTTTCCATATCTGTTTCATATTTGGATATTTTATTGAACATAAATGTTAACGTCAAATTACCATCACAACTTTATGACAAACGAGATGACTTCAGCTTCTTCAATGTCAACTTCTCATATTTGTGTAGCAATATTCCATTATCACCTGCATATTGTGTTATGTCTCTCAACTGAATCGATACACGACAGCATGATATGCGTATGATCAATCTTTAAATCGAGGTAGTCTGTTGACAAATAAGTTACAGATGTTTCAACAGTCTCGTTCAAAGTCAGCATTTTGTAAATAATATGGTCTTGATAATGATTTCATTTGGAAATACAACCACCCATTAGGGCGATTGCTGTCTAACGTGTTTCATATCAATTGCTAGTCCGTTCTTTACATACTGATTTTGACAATGGATTACTCCATTTACGTGATCAAGATAGGGGGCTATATAGTGTGACCGGTCAACAGCGGATGCTTACTCCTCCTATGCATCTAATTCCACCTCTGGTATGCCTAGGGGTCCTTGTTATTCTTTCTTTTAATTTTGTATTCTTTATAGGATTTATAAGATTGCTAACTATTCGTTATCTTCACTTATTTATTATTACATTCAAATATAACGTTTGATTTTCATAACCAATACCGGTAGAGTATGCACGTCTATTCTATTGGATATTTCAGCAAATTCAAAGTCAGCCAATTATCACTTAGACAAAAAAAGTCAAGGATGAAGAGGTGGTACATTGAAATTTTCCCACTTCAATAACGAGAATGCGCCCGTTAGCATTTGTTGCAGCTTGAATTCCGCGATGCATAAGGTTTGTTACACGGTTTATTTGTGTCAGAAGGATGTTCTTTGACTCTTCCAGAAGTGTCTGGCGCAGAGTGGATAGAGCCTCTTAAATATGTACCACACATGCTCTATTGTCAAGATATCGGGTCTCTGTGGCCACCAAGATAATATGTCGACATTCTTTTGGTGAAGATGGTCCACATGTTGCGCAAGCGTTACAACCTCACAAAATGATCCTGACGAGCTGTCGTAACCTTCGGTAGGCTAGTTTGAGGGTGGTCGGCATTTGTACCATTTGTAGACATTGTGTTGTGAACCTTAATAGCTCTTCTCGCTGCGTTTTATGTGTTTCAGCTAAAAGTAACTGAACTGCTCTGTTGTATGTATCCCAGGCATCCGTTATGCAATACAAAAAACGAATTTCATTATCGGAAATACTGACGCGTGCATCCATGCACAGTTACTCGAGGTATATATTGACGTCGTCTTGCGGACACATTAATCAACCGTGTAATTCAAAACTGCTACATGTAACAATGAATCATTAATATAAAAAATCTATTTGAATTTGGTTCGCGTTTCTTTTGCCTGTTAGTATATTTACATATGCATTCCACTTTGGCTTTCTTATGAAAAACTTGATGAATGTGTTGTAGGACAAACAGGGTAGCGTTGTATCTCAGTACTGAAAGATTCACATAAAGTCACAGTGTCATTCTTACCAAATAGCGTTCAAGAAAGCAGCCATGGCTAGTTGATGGCTGTTGCATCTTTTTAATTGACAATCACGTAAAGTTTTGTGAAATCTGAAATTACAAGGACACTTTGTAACACCACGTGACAATAAACCTAAAAATGTTGTTTGTTGGACATCATAGCAAAGAACAGCAGCTATACTCGGTACTATATAAAATTTATCATCTATTCATCGCACAACAGAGGTCAAGAAACAAACATTTATGAATCGTTAAATATCCTTGAATATTTCCGACTATATCTAGATTACATTCCCCTGTGGAAAAATGCTCCATGAATATGCCAAGATGGATTGACTTCTTTACTAGTTTATGCTTAACAATAGCACATTATAAATTATAGATCACCTGAGATATTACCAACACACTTTAAAGCGTACTGCTTGATGCATCACCTGTCCTTCTGTGCATCCCTGTGACAACCAAAGACACACCCTCCGCTACCGCCGGTGTAAAGAAGAACAATGATCCCCATAGAATAATGACCAGGGGTCACTTTTCAATGTAGAAAATTTACCCCCAGTCATTATTCGACGTAGAAAAATTACTCTTTTGGCCGTAGAAAGTGCCATTTCATTAAAATACACCCATTCTACGTGAGGAAAAATGACCCCCATATAATAATGACCCCTTGTAAATCTTATTAAGAATTTTTTTTCTCTGATAATGCTAAGGGACACTGTTCAATATTATCACATGAATGAGAGTAAACAGTATGAGAATTTATCATTTCTATTCAAATTAACTAATTTTTTAAAAAATGATTAAGAAAGGCATTTTTTTTATTTTTTATTTTTCTTTCTTTCTATATTATTATTTTTTCTTTATTATTATTATCATCATTTATTTTTTGAAAATAAGAATTTACTTGCTATAACAAGACACTGACTCGTTATACCAGATAATTTTCTAATCATAACGAGTCATCTCATTATTACGATTGAGTGAATACATGTATATAGTTATATCGAGATTCTGGGTTCTGGCGTTCAAAAGGGTGCTCTATTGGTCATATAGTGAACATACATTGCTATTTAAATTTTTTAGAGTGCTGGGCAAACACGGACACCTGGATATTCAAGAGGTGAGATCAGGTGTCTAGGAGGAGTAAGCATCCCCTGTCGACTGGTCACACACGCCGTGAGCCTTATATCTTGATCAGGTAAACGGAGTAATCCATAGTCAGAATCAGTGTACCAAGAATGGCCTAACAATTGGTATGAAACACGTCAGATCGTTAGAACGACCATAGAATATGCAAAATGATATCGTTAAACGAGATTCGAGAAAAATGTCAAGTTGAAGGCCATAGAAAGGGATTATTTCTTCTCATATAGAAGCTTTTGAAGAAAAAATCTCTTGTTGTGCCTTCAATTCGACATTTAGATATATCGACGGCGTTTTATCTATTAATAATGTTCATTGTTCATTCATATGTCGATTCGATATATCCCAGAGAACTAGAAATAAAAGACACCACAGAGTCGTCCACACTGCTTCGTACTTAGATATTCTATTGAAAATAGATATTAACGGCAAACTAACAACTCAACTTGATGACAAATGGGATGATTTCAACTTCTCCATCGTTAACGTTCCATATTTGTGTAGGAATATTCCATTATCACCTGCATATGGTGCTAATATTTCTCAATTAATTCGATACGCACGAGCTTGTTCTGTGTATGATCAGTTTTTGACTCGAGGCAGGCTACAGACAAATAAGTTTTATTTTTTTCAATTTGCACACCATTTATTCAAAAGAAAACATTCAGAATTTCACATGCTTTGACAAACAAGTTGCTGTTACAAGGGTTTCAACATTCTCGTTTAAAGTAAGTATTTCGCAGATTGTATGGTCGTTATAACGATCTGGTTTGCCATTACGATCTGTCATTAAGTCAAATGCTGTTTGACGTGTTTCATACCAACTATTGTTCTTGACAAATTGATTTTGATTACGGATAGCTCCGTTTACCTGATCAAGATATAGGGCTCACGGCGGGTGTGACAAGTCGACAGGGGATGCTTACTCCTCTTCGGCGCCAGATCCCACCTCTGGTATACCGAAGGGTCCGTGTTTGCCCAACCCTTTATTTTGTATTTCTTACGCGCTTTATGAGAGATTGCTCGCTCTTCGTTATCGTTACGGGGGGGGGGGGGGGGGGGGGGGGGGGGGGGGGGGGGGGGGGGCTCCGTGGCCGAGTGGTTAGAGCATCGGGCTCCAAATCACAAAGCCTCTCACCTCTGTCGGCGCGCGTTCGAATCTCGGCCGCGGCGTTATGTGAGAAAGTTTGACAGTTTACTTGCGGAAGGTCGGTGGTTTCTTCCCAGGTACATTGTATCTGGGTTCTCTCCTCCACCAAAAAAAACTGGACGCCACCAGATAACTGAAAAATTGTTGAGTGTGGCGGAAAACAATAAATAATCAATCGTTATCGTTTTCTTTTTAAAGCAGATTAAAAGTTTTTGGAGCAGGTCACATATCAAGTAAGTACTAGTCCCAACCTACTCAGACTTGCATGGTTGATGTAACTGTACATATGAAGTGCAGAGCTAGCTTCATATACGGAACCTGAATAATATGTTTTGCTAGGACATGTTAAACCTTTTTGGAGTAGTTCAAAGTGAGACAAAAACTTGGAGCTGCTTACATGTTGAAATAACTACTGGTCCTAACCCATTCAGACTTGCATGGTTAATGTAACTATGAATATGTAACAAAGAGCTCAAATACGGAGTCTTATCTCCGTTATCAGGATCTCATTTTAGACCTAGTTGTTTAATGTTGCTATAAATATATAGCATAAATTTTGCTTCAGATACGGAGCCTGATCTTGTTTTCCCGATGCTACCTCACTCAAACTTGCTTGGCTTATGTTACTGTGGATATGTAACATATCATATGATGACCAGTGGTGGGTGTAGAGGGAGCCCCCCCCCCCCCCACCCTTTTCCGGCACAAATTTACAAAACAATGCTAGTAAAACTCCACATTTGGCACCAGAAATGGCTGGAAATTTTGGCTAATACTTGACTTTTATATGCCCCCTTTTCGTAAATCCTATATCCGCCCTAATACCATCATGATATGAAATTGCATCATATCAAATAGAATAACTGAATGCTATTTTATTACCCATATCTTGACAGCTCGTATCAACCCCTTTTACATGTAAATGTCATATTACTCTGTTAGAACAGGGGTCATTTTTCTACAGGGGTAAATTTTTTTCAGGTATAACATGTAGAAAACTGACCCCTGGTTCTTTTCCCTACAAAGTAATCCAATTTTTCTACAGCTGGGAGGTGTGTGTGTGTGTGTGTGTGTGTGTGTGTGTGTGTGTCACAAAATGACCCCCGGTCATTATTTTATGGGGTCTTTATTCTTCTTAACACCGGCACCGATATTTAAAATCCAAAGTTATAGATCTCTTTTGAGACTTGAATAGACAACAGAAAATGCACAGGGATGCACCATGTCATTTATTTAGTAACTGCATGATGTAACATATTTTGCCAATTTTTGGTAGGAAAATACAGACATTATCACATTTTATATTACTGCCTAGTTTAGTAAAAGGTATTTTCGAATTATGTGTTAATGTTCAGTTCAGTCTCTAATGGGAGGTTTGACTTCGTTCTGGAAAAAAAAAAAATCAATGAATTTTAAGAAAAGATATTCAGAGATATAATGCGAAATAAATTGAATGAATCCTATTATGTACTCACAGATAAACAGAATGATCCAAAGGGAAAAAAATTTGCCTGAAAGATCGTAACACAAAGTTCGATAAGAATCGCATTGTGCTTGGCTGATTATTCATCCAAGTGGGTCTTCAACTATGATTGTATCGGGGTTCTTTATCGATCATCTGTTAATTAAAACGTAAGGATTACACAAGTCCTGGCAATACATCCCTTGACCACGAGCTCCTATCGATAGGCACCATCTCAAACTAAACGTCTTTTTATCTTTTCATATAGAAACCTTTGATAATTAAATTTCGTAAAATAACATTATAAACTTATATTTCATGAAACGCATCCTTATGTGCTAAGAACATCTACAGAACACGTGATTTCATCCACCTAAATTAAAAACCTGTAAATTCTTGTTTCTAACGCATTTTTATTACTCATGTAAAAAGTTGTAATATGTTAAATAGAATTCCAAAATTCTGTTTTATATAACTCCCAGTATGCCGCACTATGGCGCCCAAAAAACGCGCATTAGCTGCAAAAACACTAACGTATATGCTATCGTCCGAGGGCGCTTAGCAATAACGTGTTGGTTGCATAATAAAACAATCTACATTGTATTAGCAAAAATTTAAAAATTCTAGTTTGTAAATGAAAATTAAACTTTCATTCTTTGAAATTTCATCCCTAGTATTTCTACCTTTTGTGATAATGGGATCCTCAATACCATTGTACAATGTCATATGATTCTACAAAGAAGAAATGCTAGTTATAACTAATGGACACACCAATTTCCGTTATAAAATTTATTAATTCAAAAATCTCTCTGTTCAACCTCTACACTTTGATTTGTTTCTTTGCCACATTCTGAGTCATGGTTGTCAATATAATGTAATATGGGTATATCGTATCCATTTTCAGATCACGTTTGTTTTGTCCATGAAAGTATCCGTCACTAGCCACACTGACGTTCTAACTTCTGCTCGAGCCTCATGAGAAAATTATCCGTTTGTGGTATCTCCTATTTTATTCTGCAATAACGACGTAGTTCACCACAACTGTCTCCACGTCCGTCCCTATACTCTTCTTCAACAATCCCGCGGGGATCCGGGTTAGAATAAGTCCTCAGTACCCCTTGCTTGTCATAAGAGGCGACTAAATGGGGTTGTCCTTCGTACGAGATCGCAAAAACCGAGGCCTCGTGTCACAGCAGGTGTGGCACAATAAAGATTCTTCCCTATCCAAAGGCCGTAATCGCCGAGCCTAAATTTTGCAGTCCTTCATCGGCAATAGTGATGTCTCCATACAATTCTCGAATAGGACGTCAAACAATGTACAATCAATCAATTCAATATGGCTTACATCTTTTTGGGGACTGTTTAATCACCGACTCTGAGGTGGTTGTTGTTGTCTTCTTCTTTACAGGTTTCTTGAATTGAACAACATGGATACTTAGATATTATCCTAAAACGAAATAATATCTTGTTCTTCTTGGGTATCTTTTTATTTTGAACAGTTGAACATTAAAAGATTATCCCAAAATGGCAAAATAACGTTTGATAAGATATTAACATTTTTCCCGTTTACCAAATTAAACGCTTCCAAGACTATTCATAAATTGTGCAACTCGGCTTCATATATATTCTTGTAATTACAAGAAAGTTTTCTCGTAATTATGATATCTTTTCTCGTAGTTTTGAGATAAGTATTTCTTAATTAAGAGATCTTTTCTCGTAATTTCGAGATCTTTTCTTGTAATTACGAGATCTTTTTGGCGAAGACTTCGATTCCATATATAATTAGACCCCTACCATCTAACAGCAATTCTGTCAGGGTCGAATCTCTCGCATCATCATGTGAATTGGAAATGAATTCCATTTATTACTTACAATGAACCGTCAAAATTGTCTACTGCTTCTCAACTGCGAAAAATCTGTAAAGGGAAGGCAGAGGATGACATCATTTCGGGATAGCCTTTTTTTTTTCATTGCTCGATAAAATTAAAAATAGTACATGTTATAACTAGGGCCTAGTTGTAAATTTTGAAAGGAAAAGATGTTTTTAGCTGGGAAATGGATCTTGAACATATCTGTTGGTGTATACTTTAATTTTTTTTTAACAAATATAACTTCACTCATTCATGCATTCGTTGTATCAAAATTAGTTGAAAGTAAATTTCATAAGTAATAAAATCTTAGATTTACGGTTGACACCCATGCACACTCGTATACGTGGACATACTCTCAACAAACGTTTACAGTGTCATTTATACATCCAAATATCTGTCAATGGGGATCCGGGTTAGAATACATCCTCAGTACCCCTTGCTTGTCATAAGAGGTGACTAAATGGGGCGGTCCTTCGGATGACACCGCAAAAACCGAGGCCCCGTGTCACAGCAGGTGTGGCACGATAAAAATCCCTCCCTGCTCAAAGGCCATAAGCGCCGAACATTGGCCTAAATTTTGCAGCCCTTTACCGGCGATAGTGACGTCTCTGTATGAGTGAAAAATTCTCGAGCGAGACGTAAAACAATATAGAATCAATCAATCATCAATGTTGTCACTATGGGTGACAAAACTTAGTGGATTACAGTCGAAGCAAAAAAAAAATTTTTTTTTTAAAAATAATAATAAAAAACAACGTAAGAAAAAAAAAAAGGGCGGATGGGTCATGAGCAATTTAAAGTTTCACCAAACTCCCCGTGCCAATTTGTCCCCAAACCACACAACTGTGCCTGCATTTTATTATTTGCAAGGTTGCACACTTGCATTCAGTGTCACCCCTTTTTCCCGCACAGAAAAACGTCAGAGGGTACCTCAGTGAGGGAATTCCATTTTCATAACGATGTCAACTTCCGTCCTCCCTTGACTGATTTATTTTCTGCATCTGAGAAGCAGTAGACGATATTTGACGGTTGATTATAGCCGATAAATGGAATTTATTTCCAGTTCCCCATGATGATACAAGAGATAAGACCTTGATAGAGTTGCTGCTACACGGTTTAGTCTAATTATCAAATCAAATCGAACTTATTGCCGAAAATTGCAAGCGATACGCAGCTGGTGAAATGAAATCCAAGATGGCGGCGTGATATACCTTGTGAATAGTTTGTTTACAGGAAGGTATTTTTTTTTTTTTTTTTTTTTTTTACTATATATATTTCAAATGTTGAAAGCCTGTGGTGCCTATCATTTAGATGGGCGCAAGTACGAAACTAAGACACGTGGTCAGTTGCTGTTCAAAGACATTAGATGAAAAGTTATGTAGCTGAGAGGGAAGTTGGATGGCCCCATATGAAAGGTAGATTTTTAAGAATGGCAGACAGAGTTCTTGATTGTGCACAGTATCTAAATCCCCTCGCATGGTACTCTTAAGCTGATGGGGTTCGGGTGGTGGCCAGTTGGAGATATATAGCCATGGAAATGATAGAAAATCAAAGCGATAAAGGGGCATTTGCTTAGACCATGTTTTGTGTACCAGCACCAGTAGGTATGAATTCTATTTAATTTAGGGTCATAAATTATAACTACAGCAATATGAAATACAAGTATTGACATAAAGGAGAAATATGATTTTTCATTAGTTCGTGACAACCGGACTTTGATGTATATTCCCTAACCACATGTTTCAGGACCTAAAAAGGTGTTTCCTGCTGCCATCTTACAAGTTTAACGATTGTTTGTTTCTTTGACATCCCATTCGCAAACTTTGCACTCATACTGGTAACATACCGATATATAGGTCTCTGAAAATGACAGTCTCTCACCAGAGGGCGCGTAACGCGTTCTGGAGAAAGAATGTCACACTGGAGAAACGACAGCTGTAGATAAAGTGCTAAAAATTTTCGCGTGGGAATAGATAATAACAGGCACGTGAGTGGGGAGGGGGGGGGGTGTTGCCTTTTTAAATTCACAACGTTCTTATTACGTTAATTTTACATGTAAAGTTATTTATGTTCATTATACAAAGTATGATAAAAATATTGGTCTGATGACTGTCCCCTATCCTACTTTTTTTTTTTTTTTTTTTTTTAACTTTGGTAAGAGTGTATGATGAATATATATGAAAAACGAACACCCTCGCTTCAACGATTGAAGATTTTGAAGTTTGGGCAGAAATTTCTGTAGCGATGCGATATATGTTGGGAAGATCCACTGGGGAAAAAAAACATCCTCAATATTAGATTGACACAGAGACAAATCTTAATACATGTCTTGTTTAGAATAGATTATGATATAGGCTCAAAAATATTTCATTGGGCCCTGATTTGGTAAATCTCTGTACATAGTTAAAAGTTTCAAAATTCTTTTTTGTTAATTCGGAATACCATTTTTAAAATCTTTTCGAAAAAAAAAAAATCTAGGGTATCAAAACATACGCCATTTAAACTTGTTTTGGTCAGATATATAAAAATAAAATAGATTTTGAACTTATATACACGGAGTCACGACTATCTTTGTACTGCACGTTTTCATTGGTCTACTATAAATAGAAAAACTCTGCGATGAATAAAAATGGCAACTGTCTGAAGTATTTGTGATGAGATTTCGGTTCAAATTTTTGCGAAGAAATACTTATTGATAATGAATATTTAATCCACAAACAACAGAAAACAAGAAGAGGAACACATACGTAAGTATTATAAGATTTTAAAGATTATGAAAGCACGGATTTAGTTTCCGATTTCTTTGTGTGAAGGGACGACGGGTGAGGCCATGGAGTCTGTCGCTGAATCATACCTCATCACGCTCGAATATATTTAGGTTCGCCATATTAGATCATAATTCAACATACTGTCAGCCGAGAGCTGTTTGTGGATATGCTACAAATGGAATGGTATCCTACTAGCTTTGTTGTTGCAGGAGATGCTGGAAAAATATGCATGCGTCTTCAATTCGAATTTCCTCGAAACATATATATAATATATTGATCCCCATAACCAGAGACGACATGTCTCTGGTATAGCCTACTGTATGCTGTGGAAATGCACATGGACGAGGAAGACATTTTTGTCCATTGCTTATAATAACTCAATAGTCTTTTCAGCATGTTGTTTAGGTATAGGAATAGTCCATTGTGATGGTTGTACCATGGAAAATATAAAACATGAAAAATATGAAGATACCACAGATAAGTCTTCTGTAGCGTTGTCTCTGTTGTAATTTCTCATTAAGTTTCTTTGAAATTACTCAGGCGATGACAGGCTTTCTATGTAAGAATTTTGGACTTTCAATCTTTCGTTTTCCCACTGGTGTCAAGAAAATGACTCTCCTAGTGATCAGTGTTGTGGATAACCACTGGCCCACTTGCCATTGCGAGTAAAATTTGCTGTTGGCGAATAGAGATTCAAAATCCATTTGCCCACATGACAAGTGACTTTTTTGTCCATTAATGTCATGTTTATTTGCATTTTAGAATCTACTTTCACTTTTGCCATGTCAAATTTTCCTTTTGAAAAGACACAGTACTAATCAAGATTAATTTTAGTGTCTTGATCATAGAAACGCAATATGGCGTTTCATAAACGGTGTCTTGCATCCCCAAGAAAAAAGGAAAGCCGATCGCAAGGGTTATTTAGGGGAGTACGACTCCAAATGATCACGGTCATTTTCCCAGAAATGGTGTGAGGGAAGACCTTTGTTAAAAGATGATATGTTTGTTTTGTGAAAAACATGACCAGGAATCCAAATCCAACTTCATATCGGGCTGTGTTTCATATAAACTCGACGCTGTCACTAAACATGAAGAAAGCAAAGGTCATATTCCATTGAGGTGCATTGAATAAAGGAAGCCTCGGAAGCAGCAAACATTTTGGTGAGTTTGAATAAGAATAACAGTGACAAGTTATACAAAATGTTTAGAACCTGCCATGCATTAGTTATGAATGACAGAGACTTGGATGAAAAGAAAGGGATCAACCTAGGAAGTACATACAGGACCCGGGATTCAGCTATTGAATTCATTCACTGTATAATTGATGCTGAGTTTCAGAAAGTTACCTCAGCTGTTGCCATGACACATTTTGCATGTGTCGTAAGTGATGATTCCACTGACTGCAGTGTAAAGGAGCACGAGATGTATTTCATTCAGACATGTGTAGGAGGTGTATTCAAGGTACAGTTTGCAGGTGTATATGCTGCAGAGCGAGGAAATGCAGAAAACATCATCAAAGGTATGGAAACCGTAGTCCAGAATAACATCAGTCTTCCATGGTGTGATGATATAAAAAAAGTAGTGGCTGTTTCTTATGATGGCGCGTCGGTGAACACTGGTAAAAAAATCAGGTGTTGGAGCTCTATTCAGAAACCAGCAAGGCAGTATTATTACACTTCACTGTATGGCTCACCGTTTAGAATTTGTATTAAAAGATACTCTGAAAAAGGTCCCTCTCTATCAAAAAACAGTAGATCTTCTGAAAGGCTTATATTATTTCTATCACAATAGTGCACTGAACAATTCCATGCTTCGGTGGACATTTGCTGGATTGAAAACAGATGAGGAAAACCTGCGAATTCCTACAAGATGTGGTGGAACACGTTGGGTTGCACACCAACTCCTAGCTGCCACCAATGTCATAATGTCATACATGTTTTTGTTTAAGTAAGTAAAATTTGAAAGCCAATATATATATCACATTTTATGTAGTGACTTGAAGAGTGGTGACATAAATTGGGAATCTGTGAACAGGAAGCATGATAGCCAGTTTCCAAATATTTTGAAAGTTGTGGACCTCATCCTCTCCGTATCATCATCAAGTGTACAAGCAGAGTGAGGGTTGAGAAAAACAAACCTGAGAAATAAACGTTGACAAAATCTGCTAAATGATGTTCTTGGAATCAAACATTTGTCAGATTCAGTTCAGACATTTGATCCAGAAAATGCAGTCAAATTTTTCAGGTGAAAGCACTGAGAAGACAGCAGTAGTTGATCGTGAACGGGAGACAATAGAGAAAGAGTGAAAGTCTATGCAGGAGGAGGAATCGGTACAGAGAGATCGAGAGTTAGTGGATATAATAACTGAGTCAATGGACACAGAGGCTGTCGAGGTCAGAGAGAGAGAGAGAGAGAGAGGTAGCATATGACTGTGAGGCTGAGAATGTGACTGGTGAAAATGTTGAAAGTGAGAATGAGGAGACTGTGTTTGAGACATTAATGGCAATAGAACTTGAGCATTAAAATGATTCAACATTTATTTTTTTACTTGATTTTTTAATTTGTATAACGTGGGCCCCTGGATTGCAATGTGAACCTGTAAACTTTTAAAAATTAGGGGCCCACATGGCCCCTAAAGTCCCAAATGTTAGCCACAACACTGTGGTGATGCTGTCTGATTCCTTTTTGAGGACATGCCTAATCCATCCCCATTTTGTAATGTCCTCTTGTTGGCATCTGTTGAGAAGGTCCTTTTTCTTCTTCTTCCTACACTAGTTTAATTCCTGGTTGAGCGTGATGGTATTTGGCCAAAATATCTTAAGGATCCTTCTCAGGGATTTTGTATGGAATGTTGACAGTTTGTGTTTGTCATTCTTTGTCATTTGCAAGCACTCTGAGTCGTATAAAAGTTTTGGTGAGATGCAGCTGGTGTACAAATTATACATGTAAACAATGCCATTTTGTTCCAATTTTGTTTTATTGTTATCGTTAATACTATATAAAGACTATGACAGGTTGAATAAGAATAATTCCAGACTCACTCTTTAAACAAGCATATTGATGAGCATTTGATGATCAGTATGTATTATATTCATATTGCTCTGTCTGCATACAATTCAACAGGTTTTCATGCCCCGGTAATTGGAGATTCGGGAGCTTATAGGTTTATTGTTTGTTTGTGTGCAAAAACATTAAATTTTGTCAAAACTTATGAATGGATGGTGATAGGGCTTTCATTTTTCACAATTGTATTCCTTGTGACAAGACCTTTTCTTTTTTTTTTTTACCTCTAGTACTGGACCTTGGAGTTTGGTCATGTGGGGGCATCAGTGTTTCACAAACATGTCTTGGTTATTTTTTATCAATTATTAATTAATGCTCATTATAACTGGCATTAGTAAAAAGTGGATCAAAAGTTGGGATGCATATTTAAAAAAGAAAAAGGGCATAATTTTTTATAGTTTCAAGAGTTTGGAAATAATGACACAGGTTAATGATGTTATAATGTTAAAGTTTATATAGGGTTCATGTCAACTTAACTACAGCTCACTTATTATGGTGTCATATTCCTACCAAAATTATATAATTTTTTTCACTATAGTGCAATTGAAAAGCACAGTCTTGATGAAAACTCACTAGCCTAATGCCCTGTTCTGTATAGAAATTGTGTCAAAATAACTATGTTCAAGGTAGCTTTTCTTTTGATACCTTGTCACTTTGACTCAGATGTTTAAAAGCATATTAGTGAGCAGGAATATATCCTTGATCTTCAAAATGTTTCAAGGCAAACACAAAACAAAAAATATGAAAAAAGAAACTCAAAGTTAGCACACAAAATATGAGAAGAGGAAAAGACCTTTTAAGAAATGTGGCTTTCATACTTCGACTTAATGATCTGTACATGTGGAAAGAAAATAATCACCTGGATTAGCAAATATTGAAATGGAATAAAATGAAGCAACATTAATTTGAATTTTATATATTTTTCTGGGTTAGTATAACTTTCATTGGGCTGGTAAAATTTTCAAATATACTAGCCCTACTGACAGTGGGTTCAGTAAAGTTTTTCTTCAACTTTTTTCAAAAATTTTTCACTTGTCAATTTCTTGCATAGTGTTCCAGTTTGTACCCTCATGACTTCAAAAATGAAATTTATTTCTTTAATATATTTACATTGCAGAAAAAAATCATAACAAAATTCATATATTTTTTTAAAAGATATAATCATGGTTCAGTTACTAAAATGTATTGTTGACCATTTATTTTGTAACAGCCAATATATCCTTTGACCTTGACAATGCTCCATATTTGGTAATGGTTATGTGGACAGGTGGTACATATTTCTTTTGTTTACTTTAAGCTTTCCCCATGCTTTCTTCCCTGTTTGATTCGCATAGCCATATTTACTTTTAGAACGTTGTTTGTCAGTCAAGGATATATAAACATTTATTAGAATGTTATTGAACATCTAGTGATTGAACTGCATAGTGTAAACCACCCTTCCACACCCACCCCAAGGAAAAAAAAATTAATTAGTGCAACTAAAAATATTGGAGTTAATTGGTTGTACATAGATTAAAATTCTAATCTGTAAATTGATAAATTGAAATTTATTCAATCTGTAAATATTCCTGTATCAATAATAATAATACTAGGAAACTTATTTAATTCAGATAAAATACCTTTTGTACAGTGTGGTATGCAATATCCCCAAATAAAGTGCACAATTTCAAAGATTTATTTCCACTCAAATGTACTGAAAGTATATTTTGTCAACAAGATATAATGTATAATCCTTATCAAAAAGCCCTGAAGTTGATTTAACAGGTGGAAATAATTGACGAATCTTCCATCATAAGACATATTATCGTAAAAGAAAATGAAGGAAATTCGGATTCATTGACAGTTGGCAGTTTTCAGAGTGTTTTTAAAAATTAATTATGACTGTTGTAGTACTAAATGATTTAAATGGTTAGGGTTTATGGACAGTAGGATCATGTGGTACTGATAGATCCCTTTTACACTCGTATATTTTGATAAAATATCTCTCAAGTTGTAATATTTTTCACTAGCCCGTTGGGCTATCTTTGAGACAATTTTAACTAGCCTTGGGCATGTATTGTTTACAACTGCAGTGCATTCATGAGATAATGCTTATATCATGTGCATCATTACAATTTGTAAAGACATGAAACGTTTTGGCTCTTAAATTTAATACTAAATTATACTAAAGGATAAAGTCACAACTGCTAAAATTTTATTTTTGTGTTTTAACTGTCACATTAGAAAAGATGTCAGAAAATCATTTCAAAATTATGGCAAGAAATTGTAAGGAAAATGTGAGTCAATATAAATTTCCTCAATTTCAGACCAGAAGCAGTGGCAGATCCAGGGTTTCTGAAAAAGGGTGGGGAGGAGGGACATATAAAAGTCAAGTATTAGCCAAAATACTCAGCCATTTTGGGTGTCAGATCTGGAGTTTTGCTCACTTTATTTTGTAAATTTGTGGTGAAAAAGTTGGGGCCTGTGTCCCCTCTTATCTACCTCTGAGAAGAGCTGTCGAAAGAAGTATTTGTCCCCGATTTTAATTTTTGTCCCTTTCGTCCTCATTGTCAGTGGGCGAATTTAAGACTGAATGATTTTAAAACATTTTTTTTAAAATGATAATAATAAATTACTCTATAAATTTCATATATCTTGTATTCCATTTTAAAAAATGCGAATCTTTTTAAAAAAAAATTTAATAATCATACAGAGGGTAGACATACACAATCATTTATCATACAGAAAGTACACATGCACAAATTATTAATTATATAAAAAAAATCATATCTAATTAAAATCACATGCTCACTGATAAAAAAAAAATCTCTTATTATTTACACAACATGTCCACATGGGTGAATTCAAGACAGGGCGAAACCGTTTGCAAGTGGAGAAGGGCGAAAGTAACATGGGGTGAAAATAACCTTGTAAATTACCACAAAAATTTCTCTAGATTTACAACAATTTGAGCTTTGTAAGAGTAAAGTCCATTTTATGTTATGTTGCATGTGTCTTGAACACAGTTACTATAATGAAATAATTTCATTCTCTAGTACTGTAAGTATTTTTTGATTCATGAAAGTTTTAGCTGACTTTATTACAGTATGGTTTTTGCATATAAATTGCAGTGGGTAGTCAATTCGAACTTGCTATAACTGTATAATGTCAGCTTGTTCATTAGTTTTAACATATGCTATGCACTGTGTATGTAAATTGAAGAGAGGTGACTTTCTTGAGAGGTACAGATTAAATTTGGACCAAAACTTGTATAGAAAGTTTTAAATTGATTGTGGTAAAAATGTGTAGTGTAATAAAGATTTTATGTGTAACATAATGGACAAGGTTTTACAATTTGTAAATAGAGATTAGAAAGATATGCAATTTGACCTTGTAGTTCAACCTTTTCTTTATTTGGGACAGTGTGGAAAATGCAGAACCTGTGGTTGGTAGGGCATAACTATAGAGCATGAAAATTTGAACAGATCTGTGATATATATGCATGTCATTTACATGTTATTTTTGAAGATTGAACTGGTCAGCTGGTATGTGAATAACTGATTTATATTGTAGTAGTGCTAATATACAGCTCTTATGATTTGAATTACATGATATATTTATACATTTTATCTCTGTATATTTCAGAAACCAGTGCAATGTAGGATCAAGGATTTTAGAATTCTAGAATTTATATTATAAACGTGAATAAATTATATAATAAATTTTTGTTGTTGATATATTACATTTTTCGTGGGTATTCATGTAGAAATCCTTCTAAAGAATGATTCATAGTCACTGATAACATATTTTTGAATGACAGTGTTAAAATCATCAGTGAGTTTTTAGTTCCGCTTTAGAGAAACAGACATCATGTAGATTGCAGGAAATGGTAAACTAACATCTTATCTCTGTACCACAAAGATAAAACCAGCACATATATATATTCACTGCCCAGGTCATGTTACACTTGCTTGCTGCAGGGTTGTACACAAGTTGTGTGGATTTGCTGTTCAGTTGGTCTATAGTCATAAGTTTTAAGGGCATTTAAAACTTTGTTAAACATTCAGAATGTTAGGTTTTTTGAAACACATTTACAAGAAAAGTAACTAATCTTTGTTGCTGCATTGCACACAGTTAAGGTAGCTGCTCTATCAGTAATTCTAGGGAGTATGAATGATTTTGGGATACCCTGTACTGGGGAGGGAATATATCTAGACATTTAGTGAGAATATTTTGTTTGACGAGCTTAGAAGTGCTGTAAGATCTGTCAAAACATGAGTATCTCACCTAAACATCTGTTAATTTGTTGATGGACCACTATATACATGCCTTATGATTCATCACTGGTGTCAGGATAGTGTGCAGATCGTGAAGTAGTCTCTAAGCCGGAAACAACTTGCCAAAGAAACTGCTAATGAAATACTTTGATAATTTTCAAATATTGTAAATGCATGTGGATGTATATTTTTATTTTGTACTTTTTCTTTTTCTATTTATAGGAAATAAAGTTTTATAATTAGAAGTGTGCCATGGCTCAGGGTCGGCCAATCAAATGTGTGGTAGTAGGAGATGGTACAGTGGGGAAGACATGCATGCTGATCTCATACACTACTGACAGTTTCCCAGGGGAATATGTACCTACAGTGTAAGTAAACCAATGGCAGTTCCCCAGGGGAATATACCCACAGTGTAAGTAAACCACTGACGGTTTACCAAGGCTCAAGGGTAATATCTTCTTAAAGTGTGAATAAATCACAGACAGTTCCCTTGGGATCAGGGCAAATATGTGTTTTATTTTTTGTTACCTGAGCGAACTCAAGTGACCTATTGCAATTGGTCGGTGTCTGTTATCGTTTGTTGACAATTGAACTTTTTTTTAACTTCTTGATAACTATCATGCTATTTCTTTTAAAGTTTGGTAAGAAGCCTAATTGAGAAAAGGGGCACATAAATTGTAAATTTCATGATTCTTACACCCCTTGGGCCTTGGGGGGGGTGCAGCAAAAACTGTCAAAATTTGACTAATTTTCAAAATCTTCTTTACAATGCACATCTATAACAAAATCGAAATGCATAGTGATGTACAGCAGGAAGGCTTCTTCCAAAATTATAAATTTCATGATTCATGGGGTCGAGGTTCTGACTCGGGGCAGAGCCAAAATTTGGTATATAGTGTGTATGTGTTACATCTTTAGTGCTATTGATACTTTATTGAAACTAAATGGATATTTAGAATGAGCAGATAGTCCTTTACCAAAATTGTAAATTTGATGATCCCAGGGGTAGGGGTTTTTGGTATCAGTGGAGGGAGGGGGCAAAAGGGTCAGTGATTAATGTGCTAACAATTGAACATTTTTAGGTCACCTGAGTCATTCAATTGAGTCAATTCACCTGAGTCAGGCAATTGGTCTTTGTGCATCCTCTGTTGTGCTTTAACATCTGAACATTTTTAATTTCTTAATTAAGGTAAATCGATCCTCATGTGATGTCATAGGTTTTGCAAAAATCTTTATTAAATTAATTTCGCACATAGTAGAAATATATCTTTTAGAGGAATTTTATTCAAGAATAAAAGGAAAAATTTGGTAAACTATAGATAAGGAAAAAGTTTATATTTCTTGTAGATATTCAATTATTTATAATTTTAGAAATGTTGTCAAGGTTTTTCCTTTACAGTGTGTACATTATACAATGATTTCCCTAATATATACAAATAATTTAAACATATTTGTAATTTAGAATTTTTTTTTAAACTGTTGACATTAAAAAATTGTTAGCAAATATTATTTGTTTTACAAAAATGTGCGATTTTCTGATGTTAACATATACATTTGTTTATGTATGTCTGACATCTTAAAAAAGGTGGCAACATGTATATTTTCTTTGATTATATATTAAATTAAACTGAGTGGAAATTATTACACATTTCCCACTTTTAAACATTAATATTGCTAAGTCACATGAGGGTGGGGCTACTTTAGTAACTTCCATTCCAATTCTTTTCAAATTTGTTATGAAGCATCTTTGGGACAAGGTGGATATAATTACAAATTTTAACTATTGATATGAAATTGAAACTAAATGGATATTTAGAATGAGCAGGTAGTCCTTGACCAGAATTATAAATTTAATGATCTCAGATGTAGGGATTTTGGTTTCAGGATGGAGCCAACATTATTACAGTAGCTATTGTCTTTATTATTTGAAAATTTGCTGATGTGGTATAATAAGTAAATGCATATTTAGGAAAAGCAGAAAAGGGTACATCAAAATATGAATTTTGCAATCCCCCCAAAATATTACATGTTGGTACATATGTACTAATAATTATATGTTTCCAAAGTAACATGTGTATGTATAATGGCGACTTTAGCAACGTATCCAGTTGGAAGGAATAGGTTGAGATTTTTTGTTTATTCTTCACTAACTTTTGGACATCTTCATTTGACCTTATTATTTGTATATATAATATATATGTATTGCTGTGCTGTTTTCACAACACATGGTCTGGAAGAAAACTATGGCATTGGCAAGTTTTGACACTGTGCTCATTGACTGTAGATATAGGAATAAGGACCTTCATATATCAGACTAAATTCATTATTTTACAATTGTGTGAAACAATAAATGGTAGTTAGATATGCACGGATCCAAGAATTGCTGGGAAAATAACACATGGATGCTTATAAGGCCATAAATAAAAATAGCTGAGTTTCTGCTAATGTTACAGAAAAAAATTGGTTAGGTAGGTAGGAAATAATTTTAATTTAAAAAATTTATTTTCCAGAGTATGCGAATACTTATTAATTTATTATTATTAAAGTACTATGAATATTCTATTGAATTTTATACTTTCATAAAAGAAATTTTGCATTTAATTGGATTGGAAGTAAACTTGACTGTGACTTGTGATACATCAAAATATAGAAGCACAGATTGTGTATGTTGCATTTCTATGGTTTTAAAACAAAAGGGAAAGTTTGAGTGAATTAATAAAACCTAATAGGTATAAACCTTTCACCTATTTTATAACTCCAAGGCACGATGACTACTTAAATCATCATATTTCAGTTATTATTGGTTGGGGATGATATACAGATGTTTTATGAGAAACAATAAGTATTTTTCATTGAAATATGTATAGCATAAAACACAGAAGTTGACTAATTTATGACACTATGCTATACATATATCAGATGGTTTTTTTTCAAAATTTGATGGGTTGGATATGTTTTAGGGAAAAAAAAAGCCCAATGAACTATTATTCATCACAGAGATATGAACACCAACATATTTTAAGTATATGAATGATATATTTCTGTATCTACTAATAAAATCTAAATGATGCAAAGGAAGTAAGACAGCCTGGACAGGCCCCACTTATCTTAATGGGATTCAACTCTCTTCCAGCTAAAATTATTTACTAGACATAACAAAATTTTATTTAAAAATAGTCTGCACATCTTATTCTCCATATGTGACCTCCCACTTATCTAAGCAAGATTTGTCGAGGCTTGATGTTTGGACTGCTGCCTCTTCAGAAGAGGCATCAGTCCAAATATCTAGCCTTGACGAATCTTGCTGATAGTAGACCTCCCACCAGCCATCAACATTTCTGATGTGTTTACTGCTTCATTTGTGACCTGTTTCACAATGTTCTCAACAAGAAGCAGAAGTCATAGGTATGCATAAAAATCTGACAGACTTTGACATTCATTTATCCATACATGTATATGTCTGCATGATCATGACCTCAACATCAAAAGCACCACAGGAATCAGCAGTGTCAATAAATGTCTACAATGTAAAGACACTTAATTAGTAAAGTCTCTCACTCCTCTGTTAACTTTAATTGTCCAGTCTCCTCTGTGTGTTGCACGCAAGGAGATAGTATGCCTGCCTTACAATTATCAATGTTACTCACATGCTTTACACAATACAATGTGTTTTGTATCTTTGTTAAAGCATTTTAATGACTTAATCTCAATGTTGAACAAAAAAGAAAATCAAGGACCAGGAATATATTTTTTCTGGAAAAAAAGTGATGCCAGTATTTTTCTTTAAGAATCAAAAAAATTCTAGGGTTGAAGATTTTAGTTTAGAGTTGGTTGAGTTAGTAGAAACACAACCATTTTTATTTTTGGCCATAAAAGACAATCACGTGGTCAGTACTCAGGTCGATTTTTCAAAAAGATGGGCTGTCTTTTGAAACTATGCAACCATAGTTTTTACATGTACATTAAAATTTAAAAGTTTTCATTTTATTTACAGAATACTGTAGTATTTATATCTTTATTAACATTCAACATAAAACTTTGAGCATATGTACCTTTAATCACGATATATGATTAACTTTGCACTATGTTTTTCTACCTACAATGCATTATATTTTGTCAAAGTTCTTTTCCAAAATAGCAGGTTTTCTGATGTAAAATTCCCAATTGAAAAGGTACCAGACCCTGTACCAAAATGGGTCAATTAAATCGTGCTTGTTATTAAACCATTGAAATTTCCCCAGAGGAATATGTACTCATAGTGTAAGTTAACAACCAACAGTTCCCCAAGACTCTAGGAGAATATTGTAAACCATTTACAATGCCATAAGGCTTAAGTAGAATATGGTTTTAAAGTGTAAGATAACCACTGACAGTTCATCAAGGACATTTATGCTAATAGTGTCAGTAAAGCACCAACAGTTCCCTAGGAGAATATGTATTCACATTATAATGCAACCAGTGACAGCTTCCAAGGAGAATATATACATGTCATATGTTGCCATGATGTAATAAAGTCACCATAAATGTGTTAGGGGAATATCTCTCTAAAAAAAATTATTTTCTCTTGGACTAAAATGTTGCTATTTTATTGGTATAATTGTGCCACGTGACTGCTATCCATATCACTATGTCCAGCTGGTACATCTTATAGCCGGCAATATGGCGGTTCAATCATGTTTCTGTTATTTATCTTGCAAATCATACAGATCCATGTTGAAGGCCTCGTCAACTGTAACAGAAAGTTAAAGTTTTAAATTGGAGTAGCGACCCTTTGTATTGATGTCAGATTTGTTAGTGTTTACATCAAATGTAACTCGTTCGATTGATTGATTGATTATATATTGTTTAACGTCCCGCTCGAGAATTTTCCACTCATATGGAGACATCACCATTGCCAGTGAAGGGCTGCAAAATTTAAGCCTATGCTTGGCGCTCAGGGCCTTTGAGCATGGAGGGATTTTTATCGTGCCACACCTGCTGTGACACAGGACCTCGGTTTTTGCGGACTCATCAGAAGGACCGCCCCATTTAGTCGCCTTTTACAACAAGCAAAGGGTACTGAGGATCTATTCTAACCCGGATCCCCATGACAAAACTGAATAGCAAAGTGAACAAAGATACTGCAAGGATATTAAATATTAGGCCTCCTTAATGGTAAAAGGTGAGAGTGCAGATTTTGAAAAAAAGTGAAGTTGGACAAAATGTTTGGACTGACTTTCATAAACACGGGTGTACAAAATGTAGAGAGGATGGAATGCATTGTAAATGAATATTCACTGGAGACAGTATTTGCCTTGGCATAAAGAGATATTTTAAGTAATCTCCTTTCAACAGAAAATGGTATTGTGTACTGGAAGTAACACATCATCACATGTTTACAATTTCAAGACTGTTTTCATCTGCAAAATGAGTGAAAGGGGGGAGGGGGAGAAATGTCACCACTATTTCCATATCAGACATCGACTTGCACCTTGCCATTGTTACTGTTAAAATATTGAAATTTCAGTGTTATTAGAACTTTTTTAAACACAAATACTGGGGAGAAGGTCGTTGTTAACAAAATTAAACACATGCAATGAATTCAATACTCTTGATATAGGCCTATTAATATTAACAATTAGGCCTATATATGTCTTTATATTCAATAATGTGGTTATCAGTTCTTGTGCATATGTTGTCTTTTTATCAGATAATGGTCCTCGAGAAAATAGATCACTTGTGAGGTTTGTTATTGACTGACCATGGATATATATTGCGTTGACTAATCTCATAGACGGTGAGGCTTTGCCTCGCTGTCTGAGACTGGTCAACCCAATATATATCTGTAAACAGTCAGTGACAAACCTAGTAAGTAATAAATAATGTCAACAATTCAATTGACGGCATTCAAAGGGAATATGATTTAAATACAACAGAAAGCAGTGCTGGGAACTAATGAATTGGATTATAATACGTTTTTGAAATGGGTATCAGTTTTACAAGCTCTTCAGCCCAGTGCCCAAATCAAATTATTCTTCAGCATTCTTTCACAAGGTTATGTTTTTATAAAATGATTATCAAGTATTTGTACAAAGCTTTATTTATGTATGATACATCATTAATATAATAATGTTACATTCTTAGTGTAATATGCCAAAATAGTAGTAAGGGTTTTGATGCATGGTCTAAGAGTTAAAGGCGAGTGGACTATGCATCAAAACTCCGACTACTATTTTTGCATAGTGCATGCAAAATGTATTATTATGCTGACTGTCCATATTTTTTTTTTTTTTTTTTTTTTTTTTATAAAATATTGATATCTATGTTTTAACGGAACAAAGGGCAATAACTCTGAATGGAAGTTGCCTTTGTTGAACGATGCAAATATTTTAAATGTGGTATTAAGTCTAATTAATTTGTTACCCTGTTGGAGCATAATCATTTAATTTGGATGACTATATTCAACTAATTTTTCAGTTAATCATATAGTTTTCTCTACAACTGTTATATTTGTTACCAGTAAAATTAAGTTCATGTAGATAATTTATTACTGATCATACAGGAGCTGCTTTGGTGTAGTGGTTAGTGCATTTGCTTAGCAAGCAAGCCGCCACGGGTTCGGTTCCTGTAATTATTTTTTTGATCAAATGAATTTATCTATTAGAAAAATTTGAAGAAAAAAGTAAAGTTACACAAAGCAGATCTATAAATAACCGTGCATATGCGAAAATAGTAGCTGTACACTATGTGAAAATAGTAGGGTATTGAATATATAGGGACAAGCAAACAGGAGGTATAATGATATTAAATACAGTATGGTTTATGATAATGTTGTACCATTTTGGTGGTAAGTTATGTGACGTCATGAACAAGAAGGTTATATTATGATTAAAATAATCCATCTTATTTTGCTTCATGTTTTTAGTTTTATTTAACAAATGTGCACTATTATCTTTATTTGAAAAGTTTAGTTGATTCTCTCCAAAACTTTTAATCAACTGAAGATAATACATTGCTCCGGATGCTACAATGTAAACAACAATTTTTAAAGCAACATGTATTCATTCAGTATTACGATTCAGCATTTGGTTTGTGTTATTTACCTTTGGAGTCACTGTTCTGAATTATTTACCTTTGGAGTCATTGTTCTACATTAAATGAGTATTAATTTTGTACATGGAATGTGGGTACATGAACCAATACTTGCATGTACGTATACAAAATGTTCAATTTTTTTTTATAAGAGCCACAAAGATGAGTTCAGCAAAGGCACACACACTAAACAATACTACAGTGGATTATGTGAAAAGATCACAGTCAGGAGTAATTAAACACATGAAAAAACAATCTTCATATTTTTAAACATCCAAAACATGACAATGGGATTGGTAGTTATTTCTAATTCAGAGTCCAAAATAGACAAACATAAGATAATTACAGTAATAAGATCATGCCAATCGATAGAATATTTCAATAACAATAGATGACAAAGCATATTTCAAGCACGTATAATTCTATGACAATATATATATATTACTTTCTTATATACCATCAATAATCTGTGTTTAGATACTTTACAATTCACAGAGTGTGATCCGACTTTTCAGATCACCACACTATGGTTTTCTGAATCCACATCACCACTCTCTAAAACTGATGACATCACAATGCATCAACACAACATATAACAACCACATCACAAACAGAACTGCGTATACAGAGAATAATTTCATTGTATGTTTGTGTTTTTGATAATTTGGAATACATTTATTATCTTATAATTGTGGATTTAAAGGTCATATGAAACGATATTCTGAAGAAATTAAGATAAGCATGGGAATTCATCAATCAAGGTTTATTAAACAAAAAATCATCATCATTATTTTTTTTTTCCAATGCAAGATATGTCGTAACAGCTGATCAAATGTACTCAATCACGAAAATGATCTTTGATGATCATGGCTTATCTCCCTTGCCGATGACATCAGAAAGACTGACTGTAAAGTAAACAATGATATTGATTTTCCAAAGACGAAACAAAGCAAGTAGAAAGTTAACCACTTAGTTAAAGTGAAGAGCATGCTTCATCAATGAATGTGAACTTTGAATAAATCTACACAAAATTATATTCGATTTTCTTATTTGATCTACATTACAAACTCTATCAGTCAATGATATTCGTATAGTTTCCTATTTATCAATATCGTAATACATGTAATGTACATGCAGCTATACTCGCAACCCATAAGTATGTACCTTTTATTTATTATTTTAATAAAAATTATAACATTTATAATTTATTATAGTTAAATTAAATTTGTAAATAAACCTTTTATTCTGAAATTCAGATGTAAGAAAATCATGAGGTATCATTCAGAAACTATAACTTGTATTCCGAACACTATCTCAGTACTGATAATTGAACATATATATTTATTCAATAACAATAATTTTATCATATTTTTTTTTATTATTAGAAATAATATTTGAACAGCAGGAACATAAAGTGAGAAAGTAAAAACAATACATGCTATAGAATTAAATGCCCAATTATTTAAATAGAACAATTTGTGAATTTTACATTTTTTGGGCACATGAGGAAATACCAGTTGATTACTGAACTGTGTGCCAGTACAACAGATGGCATCTATGATACATTTGCCACATTTAGGATACTCTATACCTACAACTTGTGGTACAAGAATATTTTAGCACAACTTCATTTATGGTTATTCGTATCAAAAAGGAAATGGGATTACCATTACAGTTTATAGACATTTTTTAAAATGATGAATTACGAATAAAATGTACACAAGTTCGTAGACTTTTAATCTTTTCAAAACACAATAGTTAAACTTCATTTTCTGATAGCATAAAGGCATTGAAATCTGCAACCTCTTTTTCAAGATCATCCTCTGATGGAGAACATTATTTGCTTCCCATGCATTGTTCTTAACTGGTTTAAAATAATATGGTTGAACCACAGAATTGGACAGTTTGTCAGAAAACAGAAATTCATCAATATCCATTGAATTAGTGCGAAATTTCGTTAAGAATACGGTGTACAATATACACTATTTTCATTGCGTTGTTTACATAGATGGGTCATTGTGACATCACAAACACAAAGAATCAAGAATGATAAGCGGATAACAAATTGATTCTATGTACAAGTTTACAGCATCATTTTTTATCAATAGTCTTTGTTCAATATCTAAAGTAAAAAAATGGGATATTTTTTCCAATGAATTGAAATATTTTTAAAATTAGATTTTGCATATTGTGCATAATCTTTCCTTTCTGGAGAGATCAATACTGCAGATATAGTTTGTGTGTGTGTGTGGTAGATATTTGCACAACAGCATGTACACTGTAACATCACTACTTGTTAGCTTTAAACAGAAAGTACAAATACAAAATTGTAATTGCTATATATAAAGATAAATAATAAAAATCCTTCATATTTGGGTATCGAACCCAATTCAGGTTCATTTCCACTTTACTGTAGAGTATGAGCTAGTACAGACATGTAGTATGGTGACAAAAATATCTATCAAACCATTGTGATGTAATTTCTCAGACGTCAATTTTGAGAAATGACAAAATCCATTACGTATACTCGCATGCTGTAAATATAAGAAATAACTATAGTTGGCATGATATCACCATAAAATTTTTTAGTATATGAAATGCTTACAGGTAGATGTTTTATCTTTGGAAATTTTAAAGTGGTGATATTATGCAGATGTTTTCAAATGTGTTCAAAAGTAGATAGAATATATGTATATTTCTTGAAATATGTGTTCTTTACTTATTTTGACAATCTGGATATAGTATACATGTAAATGCGACACATTTTCAAAGTTTCAGTTTATTTTTAAGAAAAGTGCATTTGCATTATTATTTTGTAATATAAGGGTTTTATTCAATACTGTACTTCATTTCTGGAAAATATGATATCAAATGAAGTTAGTTCTTTTCGCAGATGTTTTCAGGTTTTATTTTTAATTCCAACTTACTGACCTAATTTTCTTATTTAAAAAAAAAAATCCATACATCAACAGAATGAAAACTGTCGCCTTACAACCTGTCATTTTGCTTTTTGTTGTAGATTTGATAATTATACAGCTAACATGATGGTAGATAGTGTTCCAGTAAGCTTAGGATTATGGGATACTGCTGGACAAGAAGATTACGACAGACTACGACCTTTATCTTATCCACAGGTTTGTTTGTTTTAGAGTTATCAAGTTTATTTTTTGAAAATTTTCTGCCTCATATTTTCTTTGAAAAGTTCTTTAATTAATTGAAAATTTCAACTTTATCTCAATGGAATTTTTTATTATTATTTTTAATGCGAATTTTTGCATTCAGTGAACCTATAGTAGAAATAAGTAAATAATAGTGATGAAAGAGAGAAGGAATGAATGAACAGAAGGTGTAATGATGAACGAAATTTTGAAATTATTACTGCATATATCCACTGTATAGGATAATCAGAGAAATATCTATAACATGCTCAACTTTGCAGTGTGATATAAATGAATGGTCTATACATAAGAGTACATGTGTATCAATATTGAAATAACAAATTTTGTATCCTAAGGTCCTATCAACAGATGGCTACAGGACTTTATACTTATTGTTGTATGTGTATGTGTAAGGATTTTGTAGCTCCATAAAGATGACACATCTGGTGCCTACAAATAAATATATTGAGAATGGCTGTGGTAACCAATATATCATAATTAAAACCTCTGCATCAAATGCTGGAGTTTATATCCTCTGATCAGTGATGGGAGGCTTGTAATTAAACCCTGTTACAGTATTTGATGAATTTCATTTGTATGATTATCGAGGGTTATGGGAGTTAAGTCCTGTAAAAATACAAAGCCTTTTGTAAAATTCAGATTTTCGTTATTATCCAAGGAAGCTTCCATCTTCGTTAGCCCTATGGGGAGTGGAGAGGACCAGAAACCCTTGGCTAGCAAAGATGGTAAGCTTCAGGCAGTTTACCTGAAATTATTTATTGATTGATAGTTTATTGTTTTCCGCGACACTCAACAATTTTTCAGTTATCTGGTGGCGTCCAGTTTTTATTGGTGGAGGAGAGAACCCAGATACAATGTACCCGGGAAGAGACCACCGACCTTCCGAAAGTAAACTGTCAAACTTTCTCACATATATCGGCGCGAGCGAGATTCGAACCCGCGCCGACTAGAGGTGAGAGGCCTTGTGATTTTGAGCGCAATGCACTAACCACTCGGCCATGGAGGCCCCTACCTGAAATGATTAAATTTAAAAAAAAGTTAGCAGTATCACAAGCAATAAAATAACCAAAACATTTTCTGTTTATGAAAGATTTAATCCTTACACATAATGATGGTAGAATAAACTCGTGGAAGTTCTTTTTCACAAAGATCATTTGTAGATGTGGTATGAAATTTTTTTTTTTTTTTTTTTTTTTTTTTACTGTTGATTGATATACATCTGTTGATTGATATACATGTATGGAAACAAGAGAGCACAAATATAGAAACTTATAAATGAACAGACAAAATACTTTCATCCTCTGAGCAATGTTAAAAAAAAAAGGATGATGATTGATTAGGCTCTAGTACACTTTACAGCAGGTGCCTCCATATAAACTGGAAGTGTGAAAAATTCAATGTTATTTCTGCTTGCTGTCATAATTAGTGTGTATCCTTTTCTTTGCAGACAGATGTCTTCTTAATATGTTTTAGTGTAGTCAGTCCTTCATCATATGAAAATGTCACAACAAAATGGAATCCTGAAGTCAAACATCATTGTCCTGAGGCACCCATGCTTTTAGTAGGTAAGTAAATACGAGTACCAAGAGTTTCTTAGAATTCTGTGGAGGTTATATGCATTGAACTTTGCACAGTGTGGCTTTGTCTTGCATGCAGTCACAGGTATTTTCTTTGATGTGCAGCTGTAGTATCCCCTTGCAAGGAGAATGGTAGGGGATAGTAACACTGATTGAATATCAAAGTGAATGTAGTGCACATGTAGGTCTACAGGACTCGTGTACAGGTTGCAAGAGAATGGTTAACTTTGTGGTACTTTTACTTTATTTACTAAAGATATGAAATCGTTTTCAGTTTTGATTATTAAGTATAAGCAGTCTTTGATTTTGTCACCTTTATATCCACAATAAATATATGTGTATGATGTACAAGACTAAGTCGGACTTCAAGGATATTAAAATAGTAACCAAGAAAACAGCATAAAATACTGCTCAGTAAAATTTTGTAAGTGATGAAAAACAAAGCATAGATTACTATGTAAGTCTATACATGTCAGTAGATTGTTCAAGGTACAACCATGAAATTAGTGAGTATCTTTAGATATAGTGGCCATAGTGTTTATTGTGGATTCATTGTTTGGTGCAAGTATTTAAAGGGGCAACTTTTGTAGACCTTTGGTTTAAAACAAAACCTATTTCTCTGTCATCATGATTTTCCATCATTTTACAACAATTAGAGTATTTTTGAAGACAGGTAAAGATATTGAGAAAATGTTTGAATATTTAAGAAAATTCTTTTATTCACAATTTTGCAGGAACAAAAATAGATCTGCGAGAAAACAAAGAGGCTATTGGACAGCTGGCTGCTCAAGGTTTATCTCCAGTAAAGCGAGAACAGGGTATCAAGTTAGCCAATAAAATACGAGCTGTCAAGTACATGGAATGTTCTGCACTTACTCAGAGAGGTCTTAAACAGGTACCTACAGTTTTTGATGATTTTAAAAATGGATTATTGACTTGGCTGTGTTCAAGATTGTAGCTAGTAACAGCATAATACAAGTTAGCACTACGAAGTTGATTGACAGTGTAGGCTATCCCCATGTACGTAAGATGAGAAATAGATTTTTTGCAAGGTACTGAATGATTGTTTAATATCTCTTTTCTTTGCTCATGATGTTTGCATAATTCTGTGATGTTTCTATCATGTTACAATTTAGTTAAGGTTTTCATATACTGCTAATAAGTGTATTAAAAACTAATTATTATGGAGACATTTAGGTTAGGTACATTGAATATATCTGGATGGCTAGGAATAGATAGCTGTTATTATCTTGAATACATTTCTGGATATTTTTAGATATGGAAGTTTTTAAAGTCTAGCAAAAAAAAAATCTAGGGGAGGTGATTTTCTTGTTTGTCTGCTGTTTGTCTCTTTTCTATTCTCAGTACTAATCTTCCTCATAATGTTTAACTAAGGAAGATGAGATTTCATACTTAGGTCACTGCTATATGACCAGTCAGTGTCATATCAAGGGCCTGGTTAAAGGTTCCACAATCAAACAGTGTTTTATAAAGGTCTTGTTCATGACATATATGGTATGTGTTGTAGGTATACGAGTTGTTAATTTTTCTTTTCGCAGGTATTTGATGAAGCATGTAGAGCAGTGTTGCAGCCACAACCAATTAGAACAAAAAATCATAAATGCCAGCTTCTATGATCTGCGTCTTTCATCTGTTCATCGCTGTGGGGATCCGATGCCATCAGACACCATCATCTACCTGTCCATGTTCAATGTGTGTCATGTCAAAATATCTGTCAGTAGCGTAATGAATTTGTGTAACATACACTTGCATGTGTCATCAAAAGTAAATAGAAATGAATTGTACAGTGTGTTTGTCATACATGTATGTAATGATTAGTTTTCACATACATGTAATAAGATTAAGTTAATTGAAAATGATTTAATTTTAAGATTTTCCCTTCCTTGACAAAAATTATCGAAAGGGAAAAATTTAAATCAGTGCCCCCCCCCCCCCCTTTTTTTTTTTTATCTTTTAAGTTAAAAATGTATGTACATATAGTACTTGGTATAGTGTTGTAAACATATTTTAGTATGTGAACAATTATGCCTTATGTTTCTCTTGCTTTTAAAGTTGTGTCTTTAAATACTTAATTATATACAGATGGATACATATGAGAATACTGTTTTAGCCAACAAAATACTTCCATTAAATTCCATTTTTTATAGTATTGTAATTTTAGTAAAGTTTACAAATTGAATATATTCAGAATTATTTTCCCATGAAAATCAGAGTATATGTATTTAATGTGTTTTTTTAAATATTTGATGAGAATTTCTTTTTGCGCAGTTATTGCTTTTGGATGACTTGCAAATACCTCCTTTAAAATTTCCAACCACCTTATCTTGTTTTTGATATCATATTTTGTGCTGTATCAATATATTATTGTAAGAAAAATAATGATTTTACAGCATCAACATTTAAAATAAGTTTATATTGATCCAAGTGATATCTTTTGTTTTTCAAAACATTCTTGCTGTGAGAATAGACAATCAAATAGCTGTATAGATTCATACTGACCTCATTGAGATGTGGATTGGAATGGGATCGGAATTTATCGAAAAATCTTGCACTGTGGCTGTGTACACGTAGCTTTAGCTTATTTTGTATAGGAATGTGTGGTACTCTGTTCATTTTTAAAACTTGGAATCTGTGAAACTGATAAAGAAGAAACCTATGTAAACACTAACATTGAGAATGGGTGCCAACCAGTGTGCCTTGGACGGGAAAGCTATTCAAGAGATTTTATCAGGTGGTGGTGTAGCATTTTGCCCACAAAATATCCCTTTTAAAATATATCAAAATGAAAAGACATCGCTTTGTTTTAGGGGTTTTGAAATACTTAGATAATTGCCTCAGAAGTTATGGTGAAATAATTAATTATTTGTATACTGTATGAAAATAAAAACAAATGTGCATTTTTTAAATTGTAATCTTTTACAGAAATGAAATATAAGAATTTGTAATAAAAAGGAATTTGTTTTTTACATCATGCCAGAATGGGCCATCATGAAGGGAGGATTTTCTAATGGTTGTGATCCACTGTTGTCAGTTTCATGTTGTATTTAACCTTTGGACTTGGCCTTTTTTGTTGCCATAGATTCGGTAATCTTTTATATAATGTTAATATGATACGTATACTTCAATTTTGTATGGATTTAGATGCACATTAATATTCACAGAAACATGCACACCTAGATTATTTTTAAGTAAACATTTAGTGTTGTATTGTTAAGAGATAATTCAGAAAAATATATGAACTTGCATTTTATTATGCGTGCATATATGAATATTTACTATGACACGGCATGTTTGTGAAACTTATGTTCATTATTGCTAATCCTGTGTATCTTTTTAGTGCAGAAAAAGCCAGTTTAAGAAGTTAACTAAAATATTTTCATTTCTTTAAAATAAGAATGTTGGTGTGGCTATTTTGATTGGTGAGGTTATTAATTCCATTATACAAAGAGAGACAACTGTGTCAGGGATGTTGATATCAAAGCATATAGTTTTAGTTGGTTAATGAACACATTTGTATTAACAAGTACCAATATCTAGTCATCCATTTTAGTGGGTTCTCATTAAATGTTCACATTCGTTTTTATTACAGTAAATTTCAAGAAAGTATTGTGCACTGGTATTGTAGATTTATTTCATGACACAGTATTTCTGAGACGTGGATGTGTGGTGGAAAAAAATCATAAACAATATAAAACACATCTTTTCTTGCTTCAGATTTGATGTCTGTTTCAGTGTTGATTGTAAAGCAGATATTGGGGATATATTACAGTGAAATTAACTTGCTGTTGGAATGAATAGCCCATCCGGCATGTAAACTCTGTAGGCCTACATTGTAGTTGGCTGTTTTTGTAACGTGTATTTTTTTTTACCCCATCCTCGTCTTTTGCTGAGACTATATGTTGTCAGGTGGATCATTACCAGTCATGTCCTGTAACTTTTAACTCTAACTGTTCAGTTGAAGATATGCATGAAATAGTAAAGTGAAAAAAAAAAAATTCTCTATGGATTAGGTTTAAGTTAGTTGAGTATTTCTTTAAAATATTGACATTAGTAATCTATTTCATAAAGTAACCTTAGATTTTATGTATCTTTGTTTACAGTACTTTGGCAAAGGTTATAGTGAATGACTGGATGTTGTTCCACCTTTAAAACTATCAATGGCTGGAAAGGTCCTGCTGTGTTAGGTTATCTGATCCGAAATAAATAGTGGGGCTTTCATTTGGATGCACCAATACTATTAAAGAAGGCTCTGGTTTGCATATGTGATTATGAAGTAAGCTGTAAATTTTTGTATGTCATATGCTATGTCTTGTATCATAATTCATGTCACTTGTGCAATATAGAATAAACACGTACAATGGACTGGAGCTGAGTTTATGTTCTTTTACAGGTATAGCAAATTTCTTTTAAGGTTGAGCTGCCCACAATATATACTGGACAAAAAAAGTTAGTGATAATAATTTTGACCTCAAAAATGTTTATTAACCAAATAATTATTTTGAAAAATTTTAACATGTATAGTTTCTCCAATGTGCCCTTAACACAATAGATTTACCTGGTTTCATATTGACGTCATAAGTGCACGATTTTTTCGCCCAAACAAGCAAGGGGTCAAAATCAAAGTGTGCCAACGTGTATATTGAAATTGAAAACTTGTGATTTTCATTTTATTGTGGGTATTTATTGCTCTAATCGACTCTTGGGTGAACAATTATTGACATTAAAAGCCATGAGGCGCCATTTAACTGCTCTGGAAGCTGGTCAGGCAGTAGGTATGCTTCAAGCTGGCCAAGTCCAGAGAACTGTCTCTAGACATTTTAAGGTGTCCCAAAGTGTGATTTCAAGGTTGTGGAATCGTTTTAGGCAGACAGGTAATGTTTCTGAGAGACCGAGATCAGGTCGTCCAAGGTCCACAACCGCTCGCCAGGATCGCTATATGTCACTTATGGCTCGTAGACACAGGTTTCAGAGTGCTGCCCAACTCAATACTGACTTTCATGCAGCAAGTGGGGTGCGCATAACACCACAAACTCTCAGACAGAGACTTCATGATGCTAACCTTCGGGCTCATCGACCTGCTGTTCGTCCCATTTTAAGAAGACATCGTGTAGCACGACTCAATTGGGCTCAAAATCACATAAACTGGCAACTGCGTCATTGGACGCCTGTTCTTTTCACAGACGAGTCACGGTTCTGCGTGGATTTTCATGACGGTCGTAGGCGTGTATGGCGCATGCGTGGAGAGCGGTACGCTGATTGCTGTGTAGCAGAGCATGATCGTTTTGGAGGTGGCTCTGTGATGATTTGGGCCGGAATCAGTATTGGTGGATGTACTGACTTGCACGTGATTAATGGCAATCTTACCAGTGCAATTTACAGGGATGAGATACTGCATCCAATTGTGAGACCTTATGCGGGAGCTATAGGCAACGACTTTGTGTTAATGGATGATAATGCTCGTCCCCACAGAGCACGTATAGTGACAGACTACCTTGCTACAGAGACAATTGAACGTATGGATTGGCCGAGTTGTTTTCCGGATTTAAATCCAATAGAACATGCCTGGGACATGTTGCAGCAAGCTGTTTCCAGACGCCCTGTACTTCCAACAAACCGCCAGGAGCTTACGTTAGCTTCACAGCAGGAATGGGCAAGGTTGCCACAAATTGCGTTCCGCAGACTCATCAGAAGTATGCAGAGGCGTTGTTGTGCCGTTATACAGGCTCAGGGTGGACATACACCCTATTGATATTGCCTTTATAAAGATTCAATCATTTGTGATGAAATTTGTTATTGTTGCTCATACCGATTTTCAAACTGTTTTGGGGGGTTACCTAACAATGGTTGTTCTGGCTGCTTAACGTATTGATGAATTTGTAAAAACAGGTTTAAAATGTATTGTTCGATTGTCGTTGAACATTTTAAGTATATATTTAACATAATTTATTTGGTTTTAATGAATAAAATAATTCTGAAATCATGATCCTTAACTTTTTTTGTCCAGTATACATAGATGTCCCAAACTAATGATGGCAATAAATGTACAGCCACTAATAATCAAAGTACTGGAAACATACAGATGTGAGGTAGAAATCATGAGTCATCTGTAGGGTCTGATTTATTAGTCCGTCTTTCGGTATGTCTAGTCAAACAGAACATACAGGGTACTCAATTTTAGCATTTCACAAATATTGAAGCTGTTCATACAGAGTCCATCTTGGATAGATTGGATTTTATTTTACGTGAATTATTCAAACTTGTATTCTGAAAGTGCACTTTATTTTTTTCATGTATGATATGAATTATACTTTTGTACGATTTTCGTTTGTTGAACCGACTCCATTTTTCATGACGTTCAGAGGTTACTTTAAAAAAAAAGGGGGGGGGGGTTAGTTTGTGCTATCTAGTCCTGCAACAATTCCTACTCGGAATTTAGAACATTTTTTTTTACAAAATGAGATATTGACAAATTTGGCACCCTTTTGAAGGTTTTCCGTCGGTGTACGGTTGTCATTCTTGACATGGTGCACTTAGGGATATACCAAATATGTGTAAACTGTATTGAGGTTTTACTCGCCTGTATATGGGACATGTCAGTATTGGCAGAGATATGTCTCTGGTATTGGGGTGGGGGTGGGGAGTGGAGAGTATAGGCGTAAAATTGCCACTGGCGTGCATAAATAATACACGTATCTTGCCTTTGCTAGGGTGTTGCTTACCTCGATTTCGTGGCTAGCATCTAGAAGAGAGGATTGCCAGTGAATGGTGTGTATCGTAATCTAATAGATATATGATCATTACATCCACTCATGTACTTCACTACACAATTAGGGAGTATCATATATTTAACCGGTCGCGGTAGCTCAGTGGTTAGAGCGTTCGCTTCGTAACCGGGAGGTCGTGAGTTCGAGCCCCGCTCGTGCCATGGCCGCGTCAAACCTAAGACGAAAAATGGGTAGTGATTGCTCTTTCGCCAAACGTTCGGCATTTAGAAGTGAGAATCACGGGTCTTTCGGATATGACCTTAAAAACGGAGGTCCCGTGTGACGGTAGGCGTTGGCACGTTACACTGCTACGGCCCTGAGCGCTAAGCATAGGTCTAAATTTGTGATACTTCACCTACAGCTGGTGACGTCTCAATATGAGTGAAAAATTCTCGACGGGACGTAAAACAAACAAAATCATAATCGTATCATATATTTCTTCATGGAAATCTCTCGGTAACTGATTGTGACAGTGATGAAAGCCGAACCTGCTGTGTTTTTGAAATAAAACCCATAAAGAAACCACTAGTTCTGTTTCTTTTAAGTCCTGTCGAGAATTTTTCACTCATACTTAGACGTCACCAGCTGAAGTGAATTGCCACGACTTATGCATAGCTCTCAGGGCCGTAGCATAGATGGTTCTAGACGGGTCTAGACCCCCTTCCTGGAATTTCCAACTGAAAGAAAATATAGTCATCATTCACCGTAGCATCACGTTTAATATTGCTTCATCAACTCTCTCGATCGACTTTATTCGCTCACTGGGTACGATTTCAAAATTCAAGGTCATTATATAATAGGAAAATTACCGTACCGCAATTTTGGGTGCATATTTCACATAGTCTACTATCTGTGAAAACGTGGAAATACCGGAGGCTTCGCCCTGAAACCAGGTCCCTTATCCCCGGCCTTTTGCCCCCCCCCCCCCATAAAAAAACTGGATCCGCGCCTGGGGCTGTTAGCTTTCGCATACCAAGGGATACTCGCAGCAATTTGTAGGACACTCGAGGTGATTCGTTGGACATTCACAGTGTCACAAGTACTACGAAGTTCAAGGACTGTCCTACAAATATCGAAGATTAACTACGAATATATGCACGAGTGCAGTGCTAGTGTAGCACAATGGTCTACGATTGCTAAAAATCATACTGTGGCCACGATTGTTCTGAATATGCTCAAAACAATCTACGTGTTTGCCGATTTGCTGCGATGCTGGAAGATAGCCAACGACTACCTCTACGATAAACCCCGAATTACTGCGACTTATTTAATTCGTACGCTATCGAATCTCAAAAATCCAGAAAGTGTGACAGGGCCTAAAATGTGTTAAAACCTGCCACGACCCGGGACCTCCGTTTTAAAGGTCATATCATAGAGACCTGAGATTCTCACTTCTTAATATCGAGTGTCTGACCAAGGAGCAATCACTTCCTACATTTACATAGTACGTCTTGGATTTGACGTGGCCATAGCACGAGAGGGGCTCGAACTCGCAACCTGCTGGTTACGAAGCGAACACTCTATCACTGAGCTACCGCGGGGGCAGTGGTCAAGTGAAGATTTTATGAGGCGATATATTTGTATTAATTACCATTAGTGACCACAGGAACCTGACGTTTGGACAGCGTGTTTCGATCTTATTGTACATAACCCCCCCACTACCCCTTTTTTTTTGAAGATCCAATAAAAAATATAACCAATAGTTTATCCAAAATATGTTATTTCCCTACCGGTCACCCTCATAAGTCATTCTGAACAGTCAGGGTTTACCTTCTGTAAGCTTTTGAAATGACCACTTGTGAGATATTAATAATGACACTTCAATGAGTGATATTAGTGATATTTAACGAACTGGATATAAAGTAAAAATGACTGAGACCGGGGTTAACAATCTGGTAATTGACTTTACTATAAGGCTAATGACTTAGACGGCTACAATTTAATTACAGTCGCGTGACTGTAGAGAACGTTGATCACTTCCCGTGTTGTACAGAACAATAGGATATGATGCGTATATATTAATCTTCATTAACACCAGTGTACGTCAATTTTTGTATCTAGCTATATTCCAAACTATATTCAATGGAGAAAATCAATCAATTCTTTTTTTTCTAATTGTGATTTCTGCACAAGATACAATATAACACTTTGGGTGTTAATATATTTAAAAAATAAATGTAAAGAAGACTATGGACGGACACTGAGCTATATGTATTACAATACAGAATCTTTTGACAAGTAAAACGAGAAATGTAACCACTAATTTCAATTTCGAAACGCAGAAGTGAAAACATGAAAATCAATACTGTAATCAGTGTGATTACGTGTGAATTTTGTCTTAAAAATAAATTCTTTTATACAAGTAAAATTTTGAATTTTTTTTTTTAAATATTGAAATTATCTGATTATTGTATTAGGTTGATTCACTAGTTACATGACAAATTCTCGATTGGTCAATGGATGACGTATCGAGATAACACGCAGCTGTTTCTGAATACGTGGATTTAATCAATTGAGTTATATCTTAAAATATGAAGCCTCCATAGCTCAGTGGTTAGAGCACTGGTCTTGTAAACCAGGGGTCGTGAGTTCGATCCTCACTGGGGGCTTTTTGTGCTACATTTTTGTGATATTAGTAATGAGTACATGTCTCCGCTTAGCAATGGAATTATTATCACACGCCCACTTGGCTTCACCAATCACAGAATAAATACTTCACATGAAATGTATGTATGACCAAAGATTCACAACATGCATTACTTTTTAAAATAATACAGCGCCTAATAAAATTGAAATGTCTACATTGTAGGCTCACAAAATCAACACCTGCTTTGATTAAATTCTGAAGCTAACAGAATTCAGCGATAATTCTCCCAGGCTTTGTTGACAAACTTTCTCTCATACACTAATCTAAATTAAAAATAAAAACCTAATTATAATAATGGGTCACTGATAGAAAATATGATTATCACATTGTGAAAGTGACAAAGAATCACATGGTCAAAGTGACAGAGAATTGCATGGTAAAAGTGACAGAGAAAAAAAAAAAACAACAACAAAAAACAACGCATTCCTCCCTCCTTAAATGCTTCTACACTCTAAAGATCTTTGTCCCCTGATAGGTATTTCCAGAGAATGGGCTACGGCACCAAACGTAACAGGAAGGGACAAAATGAAACAGATCTGATCGGTATTTGAACCCAGTTCCGCTGAATTTCCAGTCAGGTGCTTTACCCATTCACTGTCGTTCGAATCTCTCAGACAGCCACATTAGAGATACGACCACGTAAATTTCAATGAGGAAAAGTACAAATATTAAAAAAGTGATAAAGGTTCATTAAAGTGAGAACATGTATATGAAATTTAGTAAATTAAATATTGGAATGATCAAATTCAGTACGGGACAATCAGTAATGACGTGAAAATTTTACATTGATTAATGTATATAGTTGCTTAAATGCACGTATAAATTGAAGTATTGAGACATCGCACAGCTGTATTCAAATACGTGGGTTTAATCAGGTCAGATGTTACCTGAACATAGAATAAATTCACAAATGTGACACAGAGCCTCCATAGCTCAGTGGTTAGAGCACTGGTCTTGTAAACCAGGGGTCGTGAGTTCGATCCTCACTGGGGGCTTTTTACACTAATTTTATTTTTATGTAATATAAAGAATTAAATTTACTTATTATACTGTGCAATCAATATATCGCAATTAATTGAATTAACACTACATGCATCCCGGGGCTTCACCAAATACAGTAAGCAAGCAAATGTATTATAAAGTACATTTATGTAAACAATAAAATACTTTCTTTGTTGTTTTATCGGGTAATGAAGGTTGCTAGCATTGTAGAAAAAAAATAATCTCAAAACATGCGTTAGAGGGTTATGCAAATTTATCTGCAATGATTGCTACCTTCATCACCCCATAAACAACAAAGAAAGACACTTTATTTTTTAAAAATATAAGATAGATTTAAGCGCTAAAATATCATATCTTTGATCATTTCGTTACTTTAAACGGAATAGCCAATACACCATTTGCTTTTGGAATGCTTCATATAGGCGAACAGGATCAAACTAGTTTGCAACAAACAGGTACTCATTGTTTATGATAAAAGCAATACCAGTTTCAAAAGAAACATGTAAGAGAAAAGATTTAGTGACTGAAAATATACCCACATGAAATTTAATTATTATGTCCAGAAATTCGCAATATTCGTAAATTTTAAAATAATACAGCTCCTGATACACTTGAAATATCTTCACTGTGGACTTAGTATAATTCCACAAAATCAACATTAATATTCTGCTTCTATTGATGTTAATAAAATTGAGCAATAATAATATCCCCGACTTTATCACTTCTTATCGGTCCAGTGACTTTTGGCAAAATTTCTCCAAGACAATAATCTAAATTAATAACTGATACTGTCATATACCTTAAACTAACGGATCATTGATGTTGGCTGCAGTGATAGAAAATATAACAAAAACAATTGTGATGCGAAGCAGCATCAAATCTGCCTCTAAAGGTTTAAGCATGGAAGGAAATCTATAGAAACTGAAATACGACATCTTTCAGCTGAAGTCCAGCTGGCATACCATCACCAGTGACGTTGATATTGTTGATATTACGACCTAAAGTCACTTACTTTAAAACGTCCAAAATTCAGAGAGTCCTGATCTATCAATGGACAACAGAACGTCATCTCCGTTACGAATTCTGTCTAAGATTATACCACACGATGGACTAGACGTGAAAAGGAAGAATTTAACACCTTGTCAGAATGGATAAAAAGGATAAGAATATGAAAATTTTATCTTAGACACATCAAAACAAAAGTGCATATCATCTAACCTTCTATGTGTTTAGCAAACCAGAAGTGATGAAAGCATGAGGAACATGTATTGGTTCTAGCTGACAAAACTTGTCGTTTTTTGTAAGGGTCATTATTACAACATGTTTTAAATGAACTTAGCTTTAATTCCACATATGGTAATCGTACTTATTAATGCAAAAGCTGCCTTTCAAAATATAAAATTTTAAAATCACACTGAATACTCTATTTACCTGATCAAGATATAGGCTTACGGTGAGTGCGACCGGTCAACAGGGGATGCTTACTCATCCTATGCACCCTGAACCCACCAGTATTTTGTAAAGGGGTTCAATGTATTTGCCCTTCTCCTAATTTTGTGTTTTTATGGATTTATGAGATTGATCAATGATCGTTATCAGACTCTTTCATTTTTTATTTAAAAATTGAGACGGAAGAATATCAATACTTACTTAGAAAAAAGCAATTGACGTTATCATTTACGGTAGAAACCTGTGTGGTTTTCAAAACTTTCATATATATGAAATATCATTCAAACATGCACGTACACCAATGCAGTAATGCAGTTTGAAATGCAATAAAATAACACATTATTAAAACCCCCCATTAAAATGACACTTCAAAATGCAAGTGTTTAGATATTCAAGTGTAATGTCCCCATGGGGATCCGAGTTGTTAGAATAGATCCGCAGTACCCCTTGCTTGTCGGAAGAGGCGACTAAATGGGGCGGTCCTTCGAATGAGACCGCAAAAACAGAGGCCACACAGCAGGTGTGACACGATAAAGAATCCTCTCTGCTCAAAGGCTATAAGCGACAAGCATAGGCCTAAATTTTGCAGCCCTTCACCGGCAATGGTGACGTCTCTATATGAGTGAAAAATTCTCGAGCGGGACGTTACACAATAATCAATCAATCAATCAATCAATCAAGTGTAATGGCTATATCTGCCTTTTGAATGCTTGCTTGCTTGTTTGTTTGTTTTACGTCCCGTTGAGAATTTTTCACTCATATTGAGACGTCACCAGTTGTAGGTGAAGTACCACAAATTTAGACCTATGCTTAGCGCTCAGGGCCGTAGCAGTGAGGGTTCTTTAACGTGCCAACGCCTACCGTGACACGGGACCTCCGTTTTTAAGGTCATATCCGAAAGAACCGTGATTCTCACTTCTAAATGCCGAGCGTTTGGCGAAGTAGCAATCACTACCTATTTTTCGTCTTAGGTTTGACGCGGCCATGGCAGCCTTTTGAATGAAAGCGAAAGAATATAATTTTTTTAAACACATGAAAAATTCACAAGATTTTGCATGTTCTTTTTATAGGTTTTTACGAGGGCTGATTGATATGTTGTGAGCTTCATATGTAAGGGTTGAATACTGGCGGATATATAGCAATATTTTTCATCATAATCCCTTTCAGTATCTACACACTTTTGCCAGCGATGTTTAAGGGCCTGGATGCCACTTTTAAAGAAGTCCTTTTCTTGACCGTTCAGAAAGTCCTCCACTGCATGTATGACATCATCATCTGACTGAAAGAAGGTACGGAAATACATTTACTGGATCCAGCAATGTATCTTTGTTTGTAAGGGGTTTTGTAGAGTTTGGGGATCCAGTGTAGGTAGTAACTGATATTCATCCGCTTCATTGACTGGGATATTAAATGTATTTAAAATCGAAGCATGATTTTGAAGAATTTCATCTTTTGAAAGGACAGATGGAGTATAAGTGCGATTACTAGATGTGGAATTAATGACAAATTCGTTTAAAATGCAGTTGTAATAATGAGCCTTACAAACAAATGCAATGATGTTGCAAGCTTTGGCAGCTGGGACCAAAACATATTCCTCATGTAACATATCTAACTCTTTTAACACTTCTGGTTTACTAAACACAGAATGATAGATGGTACGCATTTTTGTTTTGACATGTCTGATACGGAATTTTAATATTCATCTTATACCTTTCATCCTTCTAACAAGGTATCATTAATTCAATTGAAGAGCGATAACTCATTTATTGCGTGCATTAATTGAATTTTTGGTCTTTTCAATTGAATAATAGCGCGCATCAATTCATTTGAAAAGAGCGACAATTCAATTATGGCGCGCACCATTTCAGCTAATGCGCGCAATAATTCAGAATTGAAGACATCATTAATTATTTGAAGAGATCTTTAAATGAATTGTTGCGCGCATCTAATGAATTGATGATATCTTCAAATAATTAAAGATATCTTCAATTATTTGAGTTTATGATAATTTAGCGCTCCATACGGAAATGGCCATTTCAGTTTTAGAAAGAGATAAACGTTTGATAGAGCGAGATCAGGGGAATAAGGCGGATGTTCAATCAATTTAAAGCCATAGTCGTTAATGAAAGCCATTGCAATTGCAGACTTATATATGACCAGGGAAATTATCCTGGTGGAACAAAACACAGCTTTACCGAATTTTACGCGGCGCTTGAGTTTATTTTTCAGTAACTGACTCAGAAGTGATGCATAGTGTGTGCCATTAATTGTTTGTCCCTTTTGGGGATAATCTTCCATCGGAATACCATCAATACCCCCCAGAAAACCGAGGTCATAACCTTTCCAGCTGATGAAACAGTTTTTGCCGTCATTGTCGGGGATGAACCAGTGTTCTTTCATTGTTTAGACTGTTGTCTGGCCTCTAAGGTGAAATGATAGACCATCGTTCCATCTATAGTAACAAATCTCTGAAGAAAGTTAGCAGAATCTACCTCTAAAATATTTAGATTAGCACACGACAATGTGCGCCCGGTGTGCTTCTGATCAAGTGTCAGAAGTCTTGGTACCTAACGGACTGAAAGCTTTCTCAGGGCTTTGTACAGTCTCATCTAAAGTCAGCATTTAGCATTTCGCAAATTGTATGGTCGTTATAACGATCTAGTGTGCCAGTACAACTTTCCATTAGGTAAAATGCTGTCTGACATGTTTCATACCAGTTGTTAGGCCGTTCTGAGCACACGGACTACGGATTGTTCCGTTTACCTGATCAGGATGTAGGACTCACGGCGGGTGTGACCGGTGGACAGGGGATGCTTACACCTCCTAGGCGCCTGACCCACCTCTGGTATGACCAGGAATCCGTATTTGCCCATCTCTCTGATTTGTATTTTCTATGGGAGTTACGAGATTGAATAATATTAGTTATCTTAGCCTTTTCATTACAACATCCTCTGTCAGAATGGAATGTACTCTTTTTTGTGAAATGCCAATTGTAAAGGATATATATTTTCCTGTAACCCGCCTGTCAGTCATAACAATATTATGATTTCTATTGACCATATCTGGGTTTACAACAATGACAGGGCTTCCAAAACTTGGGTCATCCTCAAGGCTCTGCCTGTCACGTTTAAATTCCGCCACCCACCTTTTTACTGTAGCATATGAAGGGGCATCTTTCCTTAGTGTTGCTACCATATCAGTATGGATATCCTTAACTGCTAAACCTTTCTTATGAAAGTATTGGATAACTGCTCTTTCACCGTTTGTCCATTTTGCAAGTCACTTGCCTTGTCTACTTTAAAGTAGAGTGCTACCTCGTCGATAAAAACTGACCAAATGACACTTCGACTTTTCTCAAACGAACATAAAATATTTATTACCCTGATTCATACAAATTCATACAAATATACAAGAATATCTTCTTCGCCCTCTTGAAACAAACACATTTTGTAATACATATTCAATACTTTATAACAATGAACATATTAATTGATTGATTGTTGTTTTCCGCCACATTCAACAATTTTTCAGTTATCTGGTAGCGTCCAGTTTTTATTGGTGGAGGAGAGAACCCAGATACAATGTACCCGGGAAGAGACCACCGACCTTTCTAAAGTAAACTGTCAAACTTTCTCACATATATCGGCGCGATATATATCGAACCCGCGCCGACTAGAGGTGAGAGGCCTTGTGATTTTGAGCGCAATGCTCTAACCACTCGACCACGGAGGCCCCCAACAATGAACATAAATTGTTTAACAATGAACACATAACATGAAAGTATAAGTAGATGGAGGGTGGGTGGGTGTAAAGCGTGTGAAAAGCGCAAAATCTTGAGCTCGAATGACTGAAATGATCTACATAACCGGTCCAACAAGTATTACTACCCGTAGGTAACCTCTATATGTCTATCTACGGGTTTGATAAAACTTGCTAGATTTCTCAACCTGCAATAGATAAATCAGTCTTCGGGTACACGGCCTTAAATAGTAAGAGAATAGTAGGGCTGAAAAAGGACGAAATAAATTTGACTACGGATTATTCCGTTTACCTGATCGAGATAAAGAGAGAAAAGATCGTGGGGGGTTTGACCGGTCCACAGGGGATACTTACTCTCTAAGGCACCTGATCCCACCTCTGGTGTGTCCAGGGGTCCGTGTTTGCCCTACTCTTAATTAAGTTTTTTTTTATAAGAATTGGGATTAGCTTATTGTTTGTGGTTTTACGCCGTTTTACATATTTCAGCCATTTTACGGCGTTTAACTAACTGATATACATTCAAGTTCGGTAATGAGTTTTGGAGTTTCCCTGACGGCCCCCGAAAGCCTACGCTTTTTCGAAAACAAAAGAAAGAACTTTTGCGTGCCAATGCGTATTAATTATGAGATTGATCACTGTTCGCTATCTTACGTTTTTTTATATTGAAATCAATGGATTGCAGACACCAAACGTGTGTTATGTAATCTATAATAGAACGAAATGGCAAGGAAACAAAATTACCTGTATCGTGGTGATACCCCGGATTTATGTCACGTGATGATACTAATTATTTGCCAGATCGGAAATACTGTGCCTGTAACTCTGATTTGCATGTTGTTGATTTGGAACATCACAAGAGCCAAACAAGAGGCCCATAGGCTACAACGCTCATCTGATCCACTTTGGTCCTACTGGTCTTCAGAAGATTTATATTCTCTTTAATCTCACGACAAATCTTGACCCCAGAGTAAACCCCAATCTAGCCCTTTGCGGTTATGACTTTCCAAAACTTGAATCCACACAATATGGGAATGCTACTAACATGGTCTTGCTGTTCTGGAGAAAACATTTCAAATATTTTCAAAATTGTCCCTATATTCATGTTCACGTATTACGTAAAGTTCGATCGCCAAATTTAGCTCCAACTTACCTAAAGGGTCTATGAATAAACCCGAATGATTCACAAAACCTGGGAGTGTTGGATATTGACATGATTTAGTGTGGCCTTGCTACTCTTGGAATTTTTTTCCTTCAGATTCCTTATATATTCTTTCAAGTTAGTTCTGGTTCTGGAGAACAAGTGGAGATAAAAAATAGTGATCAATCTCATAAATCTTATAAAATACAAAATTAAGAAAGGGCAAACACGGACCCCTGGACACGCCTTAATAATTTGGTGTGAAGTTAGATTTTATATATCATGAACACTTTCTCTGCCCTTCTTGACCAATTTCCACAGTACATTTGCAGAAATCTGTAGAATTTAAGGAGAAATATATATGGATATTTATATATGAAAAAACCCCCAGATATGAACAGTGCAACATTCAGGAGTGGATGATGACTAAATATCTGCAGTCAATGTTACTATGCACAAGGCACTTTCAGTAAACTGTGTCATGGACTGTAGGTGTAGATTTCTGAAGTGTTTCTCTCGATCCACTTCACATCAAACAGCTTGTATAGAGTAGAATAATCAATCAAAACCTTTTGGTTGTACACATGTAAATAATTCACCGAATATTTTCATAACTAAATTGCCAATGAAGTTATTAGTTTATGAATCCAAGAATACCCGAGCAGCACTGTGGGTTGTTATATGATTTTCAACTTTACGAAGATTTTCATGAGAGCCAAATGCATTTGCACAAAACTTACAAAAATGACTGATTATATACATATAGTTTCGTGTACATGAACGTGGTATACACACAATTAAGACTTCAAAGCTGAAACTAGTCTTTGCCAGAATAGTTCTCTTTCGTTTCCGTTGTTTTTCCATTCAATGTAAGTAGTAGTATTGAGCAAAATATGCAGCGAGTTTGTGATATTTTTTGTTTGAATTCTCTCCAAAAGAACCACTACCACCATATTTTCACCGTCTTTTATAGACCGAATCTGCGCCATCATGGTTTCAAAACGACACCAATGACTTTCAGCAAAGTTGTTAGACAAAATAAGCAATATCTTTCTGCTCTTTTGCATTGTGTCAGTAATATTATCAACAATCATTTTGCCGACATCAAAGTCTCGGTCATGCAAGCAAAGTTTCATACTTTGCTGTTTCTCCAATATCGGTATCATTTCTGATATCACCCACACACGGTCTTTCGAATTATACGCAATGAATGCATCATACACAAAATCACACCCAGGAAGTGCCTCATAACCACGACTTTTCGCTCGGAGTAAGTATAAATGATATTTTATGTGCCATCGATAGTGATATAGAAGTCCAGACGCTATTAAAATGACTGCTGTAACAACACTAATTGAGATTCCTAAAATCGTGATGGGGTTCAACGGATGGCAGTACATATACGACAGATGGAAGTCCATTAGATTTTTTCCTGCCCATTTAATTGGTTGCTTACAAGTGTAGTCAGTTGACCAACCCGAAAGTTTGTTAGAATTTTCTTGAATCCATTCTCGGAACCAGACGAGATCACAGGAGCACAGAAAAGGATTTCCCTGTAAACTGATTTTCTCAACATGCAAAGGCAAGGACGTTTGATTGACAACTGATATCAAATTATGGCCCAGGTGTAGAAATTTTAGCGACATTGCCTTTGAAAATACTTCATTTGTCCATTGACTTAATTTGCAGTTTTCCAAGGAAAGATTGGTCAAAACTGACATACCTGAAAACAAATTCTCTGGAAGTACAGACAAAGAGGTATCTTTTAAAATCAATTCTTGTAATCTGTGCAGGGGCGAAAGCAGCGTGAAGACTTTGCTTTTTGTTTTAGTCTGAGACGTCAATTGTACACCAGTCATGTCCAGAAAAGTCAGATTAGGACATCCACAGAATAATGTCTCATAATCCGATCTTTTGAATATGTTAAATCGATTTTCCATATACAGATATCTCAGAGATGAACTGTTCAAAGCATGAGGGTCAATACGAACATTGTCACCTAAATTTTTGATTGACAGATTCACAAGGTGCACTAGGCGGCTTATCATATTGTTCGGCAGAGATTTGATTTTGTTATCACTTATGATCAAATGTGTTAACGCTGGTAGACAGGTTCCTAGAAATGCTCTCGGTCGTATTGTCGAAATAAGATTACCGCTAATATCTAGAACTTTTAGTCTTGGTAGGTAAGGTTCAGATGTCCTGTTACAAAACAAGGGGACATATAGTATATTATTTTTACTTAAATTTAATTCTTCAAGCAAACGCAGTTGTTTATTCAAACGCACACTTGATATATTATTTTGTGCCAAAGATATCTTCTGCAATTTTGGAGGCACAGTAAACACAACTGCCTCAAATGTATTAAGTGAATTGTTGTCCAGGATCACTTGTGTCAGGTTGGAATTTTTCATATGGAAGAAAAAATCTTCAGAAAGGTCCCTTAAATGCATCGCTGAAATATATATCATTTGTAGCTTAGTACTTTGCAGACCAACAAAAGCGTTCCGTATCTGCTGCAAGCGCATTTTGTTTTCGCTAAGGTCTAGCATTTCTAGCTGACGAAGAACATTAAACGCCCGAGTATCAATGCGGTAGATTTGATTTCTTCTTAGTATGAGCCATTTCAAGCTAAGATTTGATATATTGGCGAACACATGAATATCTAATGTACGCAACAAGTTGCCTTCGAATTCCAATATGGTTATGTCCGACGGAAGACGAGGAATAAATGTCAAATTCTTACCATGATTTTTACAAGTCGCCTCCTGATTTTTACAAATGCATAATTTGATGGGACACTTTGATTCATTTTGTCCAAATGCAATACACGCCTCTACCGTTACTAAAATCCAGAAAATGTTAATCATTGCAGCCATTGCGAGAATGCATCAAAATTGGTACCGTTTATGTTTTATATGTAACAGTCTTTGATTTTTATCACTTAGGACTTCAACCATGTTTATGTCTAGTATGTTTCAATATTTCCTTATTTATCACCAGCAAACAAATGATATTAAAAGCATATAAGTGTTTCAAATTACCTTCCTTGTTTAATTATATAACTCATGTATTCGTGCTAATACTTTAAATCGACTGATAATAAATCACTTATATTAAGAATCCTTTGTATTAAGAACTGTTGAATTATTTAAACAAAGATCATTATTTTAAGTGCATATACAAAACGTCCCTGTATTACATAATCAAGAATGGCAGAAGTAGACAAAATGTATTGCATTACACTTGCTATCGTTATAGTTGTGTATTTCGAAATGTGTACAAGGAAGTTTTCGCGTTCGAATTTCCGCGATTCCAATTTAATAAAATATTTCAAGCTTTCCCGGATGAGATAATATTGTGTGTTAGAATTTCCTGTTATTGGATGATATTCCATTGATTGCCTCTGATTTGCATAAACATCTCTCAACTATTGTACACAGTTGTGCATGTGTCTTGTTTCCTATGGCGTATAAAATATATGCAGTATTATACAAATCTTGATTGATATGCGAAAATCGTGCCTTATATTCGATATCTTGATATCTATATGCGAAAATTTAGAAATTTATATTGGAAAATTTTGATTTCTATGCGATGAATCTTAATTTATATTCAATAAAACTTGAGATCACCATATATGAATGTCAAGATTATGGAATATAATTAAGAAGATTATCAAATATAAATCAAGATTTATCGCATATTAATATCAAGATTATCGAATATAAAATAAAATTTTTGCATATGAATATCAAGATTATCAAATATAAATCACGATTTATCGGATATTGATATCAAGAATATCGAATATATATTAAAATTTTCGCAAATAAATATCAAGATTATCGAATATAAATTAAGGTTTGTATAATATTGCAAAGCTTTACACGCCATAGATTCCATTCAATCTTTTCCTTCTTTTACTAAACTTCCAGTACTCTTTCTTTGAATGACTTCACTATACGACTCGAAAATAAGATAAAAAAGAAAATAGATATTATTTAGGTAAGGTTTCCCTTTTTCTTTTTAGAAATCTTGTTGATATCGGCGTGCCAAGGCGATTGTAAAAGTGCATATGGGACGGACATCTATCGTCCGCTTTCGAAGACATGAATTTAAAACCGTTATTTGGAGAGGTAAAATATATATGATTTAACATGCAAACAAGCTTAAGGAATTGTAAAATACAATTTCATTTGCTAACTATTGCCTAGGTCAACCGTATTGTTAAAATTTATATTTGTATGTCCGCTATTGACATTTCATTTTGAAATATGCATTTCCTTTTCTTCCCTATTAATTATCCTATTTATCACTTCATATCTGTCTTTTAGAATAAAGATATAGATTTGCCACAGATTATTTTGACAGTTACAATCAAAAACTAGTTTCGAAGATTTAATGTATTTATAATTCCGTATTTATATTCCGTTTGAGGATAGTAGTTAAGTTCACTGCAACATGAATTTCACGATTCGAGGAAGTAATGAAAATTTGATGATAGCGAAATATAATGAAACTGCATTCAGTAACTCCCTAAACGTTTGGTGAGACAGTTTTATGCATTTCGATGATTTATTTTTCCCTCTGTCTTTATGGACGTGCATTTATTCTACTTCATAAATGTTCAGCCTCAAATACCTTTAAATAACACATTGCTTTGTTTTTTTTACACTGCTTATGGACACTTTTTGTCCAGTTTCTCTTTGTAGCAAAACTACAACATATAATTTGGGAGAGGAACTATTCCAAGGACTCTGCAGGATCATACATGTATCTTTACCTTAGCGCAGCTTTTATCGAATTCTGATTTGATCTACGCATACAATGTCCAAAAAGTCCGTTTTCAGAGATTACCAAATCATCAGAAAATATTACTCAGAAATTTGTTTGTTCTCACCTCTTTCTTCTAGAGTTTTCGTTTGATTGTTACGTTGTGAACCTTGTCTTGAAGGAGGTTAGCATTGATGTCTTTTTTTCAGCACTACTATTCCCTGACTATTTAAGGCTGTGTACCGGAAGACTGGTGTCATTTGGTCAGATTATATCGACGAGGCAGCACTCTAAGGTAAACAAGGCAAGTGACTTTTGCAAAATGGTCAAAATCGGTGAAAGAGCAGTGATCCAATATTTGCATAAAAAGATTTAGCACCTAAAGGTAATCATACTGATATGGTAGCAACACTAAGGAAAGATGTCCCTTCATATACTACAGTAAAAAGGTGGGTGGATGAATTTAAATGCGGCAGGCAGAGCCTTGAGGATGATCCCCGACTTAGAAGGCCTGTCACTTTTGCAACCCCAGAAATGTTCAATAAAGTCCATGGTATTGTTGTGATTGACAGGCGAGTTACAGAAAGATATCCAGCCAGTACAGTTGGATTTCACGGGAAAGAGTACATTCCATTCTGACAGAAGATCTTGCAATGAGAAAGCTTTCAGCTCATTAGGTATCAAGACTTCTGACAGCTGATCAGAAGCACACCAGACGCACTTTGTCGAGTGCTAATCTAAACCTTTTAGAGGTAGATCCTGCTAACTTTCTTCAGTGATTTGTTACTATGGATGAAACGTGGGTCCATCATTTCACCCCAAAGGTCAAACAACAGTCTAATCAATGGAAACACCCTGGTTCATCCCCGCCAAAGACGACAAAGACTGTTCCATCAGCTGTAAAGGTTAAGACCTCGGTTTTCAGAGATATTGATTGTATTGTGATGGTAGATTATCTCCAAAGGGACAAACAATCAATGACCCATACTATACATCACTTCAGAGGCAGTTACAGGAAAATATTAAACTCAAGCGCTGCGAAAATCTCGGTAAGTGTGTGTTTTTTCCACCAGGATAATGCCCATGTTCACAATAGTGGATTTAAACTGATTGAGCACCAGCTTTATTCGCCTGATCTCGCTCCATCAGACTTTCATCTATTTCCAAAACTGAAAATAGTAATTTTCGGTACTCACTTTCAGTCAGATGATGACGTCATACATGCAGTGGAGGACTTTCTGAAAGGTTAAGAAAAGGACTGTTTTAAAAGTGGAGGTCTTTAAACATCGCTGACAACAGTGTACAGATACTGAAGGGGGTTATGTTGAAAAATAATGCAATATGTCCGCCAAAATTCAAACCCTTATATATGAAGCTCACAACATATCAATCAGCCCTCATATGTTTTTCATTTGAATGAGTGATGAATTCGTTCTTTATGGAGGAATAAAAATAAAACGATACAATTGAACATCTCTATAAGTGGTAACGTTTCAATATGGGGAAAATCCTTGAATGGACGTAAATCAAATAAATAAACAATACAACGTTTCATTCAAAGTGCATGACTGCTCTTAACGAGGTCATCATTCAAAGAATTTTCCGAAACCGAAGAAAGATGCATAATCACTCTTAGCCAAGCATCTGTCCAAATTTAAGTCGTATAGAAATCAGTTGGGCCCGAGGACTATCAGACACTGGAGACTTATGAAAAGCACAGATACGTGCTGTCTTGACATTGTCTGACATACCACTGTATCTGTATGTAATAAAGATTAAAGGTAAAGCAACGAACATTTGATTGATTTTACTGTGCTAATAACTTCCCCCTCCCCAAATAAATCCAAAATACTTCGTCGTTTTGTTCTGATTTTATATTTTTAAATAAACGTATTTAGCTGGCTAAAATGTGCTCTTTATTTACAGAGAACAATGTGAATTCTATAGGTTTTCAGAACTATATTTATCAATTTCAAAGTTCTACTCCGCTACGCAAAAGTACCTTTAAAAATTTCCTTAACATCAGATATCCCGCCGCAACAGAGTTTTGATAGGGGGGGGGGGGGGGGCAGCATACTCCCTTTCATCCGCAAGTGCCACACGTTTTCTAGGTCTGGTTCATCTTTTGGAAGAACAACTGGTTTTGGTAAAATTTACAGGAATGCTACTTTGAATAAAGATATGCGTTCTTAGTATTTGAAGTTTAAATTGTAAATGATCAAGGTTATTGGAAAGAAAATTCCACAAAAGATTTTGAATGTATTTGCTACAAGAGTTAGTCAGGGACTAATTTGAAGCTGTTTGCGGAAGTTGAAATAAACCCTTTTTGACTGTAGAGAGGAAAGCAATTGACACGGTGACATTACAAATGATATGTACATGCAGTGAAAAGCCACAAAAGTTGTTAAGTGTTAAATTTGTCATTAAGGCTTCATTTTTAAATGAACTTGTAATTTTCTCCTTCGAGATCTCTTCCTTCTCTGTCACTCATATCCTTCTTCATATACATGCACTTGTTATCAATATGCATTAAATGTATTTGTAGACTTATTATGTTGTTGAAATAACTAAATGGGTCCGTTAAAGAGAAATGGAGTCTCAGCAGACGTGATGGGCTGCTGGGAGTCCACATTTGATACATGCATACTTGTACTTACGTAATGGAGGCCCTTAAAGCTCAGACTTTTACTGTTAACCCCAAGGGACAGGGAGGATCAACTTCCACAAACAATACAACCACTTCAAATAAATCAGGTTTCATTGTACAGTCAAACCTTGTTATCTCGAATTCGTTGAGACAGAGAAATATCTGAGGATTAGAGATATCGAGGGTAGAATACTTAAATCAGTGGTTGGGACTTCTGAATCACTTCGACATATCCATGGTATTCGAGATAGTCGGTGTTCGAGAAACCGAAGTTCAACTGGATTTATCAATTGTCTCAATTTGTGCTATATAATATATGCACCAGTTCTTTTTCTTATTTATAATACGTTTTCTATCATGTCTTTTTTGTTTGTTTGTTTGTTTATAGCCGCCTGAGCAATGTTTCAGCTATCCGGCGGCTGTTCTATCATGTCAATATACCCCACGCTTGCGCAGGTTGCAACTAGTATTTTAAAAAGAAATGTGTACGAATGCGGGAATAGTCTTTAATGTCGAACTCATACTTATTCAACAATAAAAAAAAAACACCCAAAAAAACAAACAAACAAAAACCATCAAATAATAGCATGCTAAGGAGTTTTGAAATAAACCACCAGAGACTCAGGGGGAAGTAATAAGTAGACCCCATTACAGAAAATTCGCAGAAATAGAGGACTTCCATTTCATTGAACACCAGATAGTTCTCCATGTGAATGAAAAGAAAGCAAAGCTTGTGAAACATTCATAAACACAAAGATTACAGAAGAAAAGAAAGCTTTGAAAGCCGACTCGAACACTAGAAATCAGAGAGACTTTGAAGCGTTGTAGGTGACTAGAACAGAATGGAACCAATTAACGACGAAGTGGACTCCAGATGGTAAAAGGAAGAGGTGTGGACTGATAGAAATCTGGAGAAGGGATGCAGAAAGAGAAAAGAAACATTTCCTCTTCCGGGTGGTTAGAATAGATCCTCAGCACCCCTAGCTTGTTGTAAGAGGCGACTAAATGGGGCGGTCCTTCTGATGAGACCGCAGAAACCGAGGTCCCGTGTCACAGCAGGTGTGGCACATTAAAGATCCCTCCCTGCTAAAAGGCCATAAGCGCCGAGCATAGGCCTAAATTTGCAGCCCTTCATCGGCAATGGTGACGTCTCCATATGAGTGAAAGATTCTCGAGCGGGACGTTAAACAATATTTAATCAATCAATATATAAGGAAATGACTATTTCCATTTTGAGAGTGAAGACTCTTTTCACTGTCTGAAATATGTCCTTAAGCGGAAGAAATAAGAACCTCTGCTGGTGGACTGTTAGTCCCCGAGGGTATTCACCAGCCCAGTTGCTACGTACTTCGGTACTAGCATGAATTACGGATAAAATTTGCCGTGATAAAATTCATTTCAAAATTAAGTATTACCTCCCCCATGGATAGCTCTGATCCTTTGCGGGATTCAAGGCTCCACTATTTGGTATTTTTAGTTCTTTCATCTCTTCGAAGTTTGTTCTTATTTCGGGTTTCCAACATTTTTGACTTGAATATCACTGAAAAGACATTATCTGTGGAAATGCGTATCTGGTGCATCAAAATTGGCACCGTTTATGTTTTATAGCTAAAGATAAACACGTCAACGTGATACATCTAGCTAAACTGAAATTTGAATATTAGAATTTTATTTTAAGTTATGTCATTATATAACTCTAGTACATGTCTAATATATACCACCCTAAGCATTCTAAGGAAATACTTTATCATACTAGTCAAACCTTTATGAATTTAAGACCGCGTATATAGGAGCTCTTAGAATATATCAAAGTACCGAAAGTACTGAAAGCCGACCTCTTGTACAGGACAGTGATCAGGAAACGCTTCAAAGGTAACGAAATTTAAAAGGAATTGTAAATCTTCTCAAAATAATCAATTTCATGTAAGATCTTGTTAGATATATGCTATCTGGCCATGCTTATTTTTTGACAACCGACCCTTGAATATTTTCACTCGACTCTAAATCAAATGGTCAGAAAAATATAAATTTTTTACCTCTCAATACATGAATGTGAATTTAATGAACAAGTGTATGTAGTAGTGTCAGAAAATGGAATATTTGTACTCTCATTACATGTAATATGTGAATTTGATGAACCAGTGTCTGTTGAAGTATTTTCAGTCTCTCCAATTGACTGGAATGAGCATTTCGATGTAAGTTCAATTCAAATCTAGGATGTTTGCCTTTGAGTATGTGTAGATTTATGTCTACATATGTTTTTTTATCACCACTGATCTAATTTTACTGCATTTACGCATTTCACCAAATAAGGGGGAAAGATAATAGAAATTGCACTGTGAAGTAAATTATTTTTGGTTTATGTAGGACAACCATACTTAATTTGTCAGAAAATGTTCATAAATAAACAAAAATCCCAGATAAATTGTTAAAAACATTTTCCAAACTCTGTTAAAAACATTTTCCAAACTCTGGAGGCAAACCACTGCATCTCTACCATGGGGATAAACCGGTTGCGGTAGCTCAGTGGTTAGATCGTTCGCCTCGTTACCGGGAGGTCGTGAGTTCGAGCCCCGCTCGTGCCATGGCCGTGTCAAACCTAAGACGCAAAAATAGTTAGTGATTGCTACTTCGCCAAACGCTCGGCATTTAGAAGTGAGAATCACGGGTTTTTCGGATATGACCTTAACAAAGGAAGTCCCGTGTCACGTTGGCATGTTAAAGAACCCTTACTTCTACGGCTCTGAGCGCTAATCATAGGTCTAAATTTGTGGTACTTTACCTACAGCTATTGACGTCTCAATATGAGTGAAAAATTCTCTACGGGACGTAAAACAAACAAACAAACCATTGGGATAAAGGACAAGACACCCACAGGCCTTAACGGTCACTTGAGTATCATAGCCCATATAGAGACCTGTCGGGGAGTCTTTTATTTGCAGTTAAGCCTCATTCTGGAGTTTTTTGTTCACAGCTTTATGATCTTTCTAAATAATCACATAATTCCCATTCAATTATAGTAGAAGGAAAAATGAAGTTTGAAGTACTTAAATCAGTCCATATTTCCTTTTAGAAGGAAAAATGAAGTTTGAAGTACTTAAATCAGTCCATATTTCACAATTTTGGTAAAGGACTTCATAGATATAATAATCATGAATTTGATTTCTCTCCCACGTGTATGGGAGTAGATAAGACTTTTAAAGTTTTCGCGTTTTTCCTGGTTTATTATTTATTTATTTATTTTTGCCGTTTTGGCCCTAACCACGAAGCCCTTGGGGAGCTATGATCACAAATTTCACAATTTACATTCCTTCTCCACTAGGGCTCCAGGGGAGCAGGAGACCTGCAATTTACAATTTGTGTCCCCCTTCGCCAAAAGATGCTTGATACAACATTTCAGAGGGGCAAGAAGTTAAAAATGCACAATTGTTAACACATTATGTCACTGATCATTTTAGCCCAACCCTCATACCAAAAGCTCTACCCATGGGATCACGAAATTTACAATTTTGGTAAAGGGCTACCTACTCATTATAAATATCCATTTAGTTCCAATTTTGGTATCGATAGCATTAAAGAAGATATTTTCTAAATGTTTTACACTTGAAAACTAAATACTAAGTCTGGAATCAGAACCTCCACCCCGGGGATCATGAAATTGACAGTTTTGGAAGAGGTCTTCTTGCTTTACATTACTATGTATTTAGTTCTCACAAATATGCAGTTCTAAGATTTTTGAAAAAAAACCTGTTCACTTTTTAGCATTTTTGGTCCCGCTCCCTAGGGCCTCAGGGGTGTAGGATCCCATAAATTTACAATTTATGTCCGTCTTGTCCCAAAGATGCTTCATACCACATTTGATACTAATTGGAATGGTAGGTATCAAATCTGATATTTTTGTTTTGATACTATATGTACATGCGCATAAACTATACTGCTACTAGTTTTCTTCCCTAACTTATAACTTACTCAAAATATTTTTTTTCAAATGCTTCTCTTCATCCTTTAAAATCTAGACGACCTATTTCCAATTAAAAACACATTAAATTTTACTTGATGAAGTTGTATACTAAAGCCAAAGGTTTAATGTTGGCAAGGAGCCAAGATCGCATCTGGGGCAGGTCATAACTGTAATCCTGGGATGACTTAGATGCATCTTTGACTTGGTCATGCTTTTAAGTTGGAAATACCAGGTTAATGTTGGGAGATGACCAGGATGACATCCTGAGTCGTCAGCATGGGTAGGTCAAGATTGATACAATGGATTATATAGAACATGACTTGGTATACAGTATACTAGTAAGTCGTATAGAAAATTAAAAACACTATTTTGAAGCGCAGTAAAAATACTTGACATCCATAGGAAACTTACACAATTTTAAAAACTTTTTTGTTTCTCTTCATCCTTTAAACTTAACCTAAATTAACTACTTCTAATCAAGATATAATCAGTTCATTACAATAGATTAGAGAGAGAGAGAGGACTACAAAAGGCTGTGTCGGCTGACTATTTCAACCAATTATCGTGCTTATTTATGAAAAAAAATGTTGTTTAAATAAAAGTTTAAGTTGTCTACAAAAGGTTTTGTCTGTTACTCGTATCAGAAAATAAAGTTAGGAAAGGGTGTGGTTCTGATATTGTAAAATTTGTGTCCCCTCCTGAAAACATGAATTTAATTCTAAATGTATCTATGTTGTATCACAAATTGAGTTTGATCTTCTAAGTTATCAAGCACAGATAAGTGTATCGCATCATTTCAATTTCTAACATGCAGGACCTCTTTCTCTCCCAAGCATAAGTTGCTCCCATTCTTAGTCATCGCCTCTAAAATTTATATGTGTTCAGATCGATGTCCAGCCGCCTGTCAATCAATTTTTCAATAATAGAGCTCCATTTGGTTGATTCATTCTCACTTAGCTAAAATTCTGAAATAGTTATTCCCACTTAGATGAAACGGTGATTTATACACTTGAGTGGTCCTTGGGTATAGGTATTTTAGACTAACTACCTGTAATTATCAGTCATACCTATGAAATCAAATCATATACAGGTATATATGTTAAGTATACCTTTATTGTTTAAGAAATACATCTTATCAATATAAAATAACAAAGATTTATAATGTTTCAATATATTAATGACATTGTTTAGAGGTGTACAAATATCTGTATATTTTTATAGATGCAATCAATTGATGATTTTATATATGCTTATATAGGCATATGTTTACACAGGTAATGCTATAAATAATTGAAAAAAGAAAGATCTATGATATGCTTGTAAATAATACACTTTGAAGACAAATTAATGTGTTCAACTAAATCTTAAACGGAGTTATATAACTCAATTTTTTAAAATCAAACATAGAATTTTCTTGTTCACACCAAATATTTACCCTAGAGCAATTTCAAACTATTTTTATTTCATGCAATAAGCCCAACATTTGTCACAATTTTTTATTCTATTACATTTGTAATATGATTTATCACAGCAGTTTCTAATGATATGATTTTCACTACGTAACAATTTAAACAAAAATTTGATTATCCTGAAAAATCGAATAATTCAAGAACCGTGAATAGTCTATTACTACTGTCATAAATTGAAAGTGACGCTCTCTCTCTCTCTCTCTCTCTCTCTCTCTCTCTCTCTCTCTCTCTCTCTCTCTCTCTCTCTCCTAGCTTATCAGATACATTACCTGATATTAAGTGTTGTATAGAACAAATCATTGCAAAAATGCATGTACAACTATTTTTTATTATAAACATGAAATTATTAAAAAAAACCCCATAAAATCTGTAAGGATCTTTAAAGATGTAAAAATGACATCAACCTCCATGGACCATGGATCAACATCTTACAGGTGAAAGAATTCTTCTCTGTGGTGACACTGATGCACAAGGACACAGAATCAAGATCTCTACAACCGACACCAACAAAAATCATGTTTGCAGCGGAGACAATTTTAAGTGATGGACATTCAATTCATGCACACCATTCTTCACGCAGCTGTACACTCCTCATGGAAATGTAAATGGAAAAACATTTCCTCCCATGTATGGACTATTGCGTAACAAAAGTGAGGCCACCTCAATCGGTCTCCTGAAGGATTCAACTAGAAGACTCCAGTATGTGTTTACCCCTGAAATTTGGCTGCTCGAAATGCAGTTCATCACTTTTGCCATATGATATGCTGCTTTCCAAATTGCCGAATTTCCCCACGTCGATCTCGATATTGAATAATGGCTAAATAAAGTATTATAATAATTTTCTATTGTCTAATACACTTTAGGAATAATTTTGTTTATTTTAATGATCCAACATCATTTAGTTACCACTTCCCTGGATCTGATAAAAGCGTGAGCCAAAATGGAAGCCTACTACTATTAAATATACTTGTAGAGCCCTAAGCGACAGTTTTCCTTTGTTATGTTGTAAAATTTCAATTCGATAAACCACTAATTGTCAGGAAATTGGATGTACTTTCATTACTATAATCATATGCATAAAAAGCAGTGAATTTAATCGTTGACAACACTAGTGTGAAAAGGCTAAGATAACTAACAGTATTCAATCTCGTAATTCCTATAGGATATAGAAATCAGAGAGATGGACAAATACGGACCCCTGGACATTCCAGAGGTGGGATCAGGTGGCTAGGAGGAGTAAGCATCTCCTGCCCACCGGTCACACCCGCCATGAGCCCTACATCTTGATCAGGTAAACGAAGCAATCCGTAGTCAGAAGTGTCACGAACGGCCTAACAATTAGTATGAAACATGTCAGACAGCATTTTACCTTATGTTGTTCTGGCAAACTAGATCGTTATATCGACCATAAAATTTGCGAAATGCTGACTTTAGATGAGACTGTACAAACCCCTGTAGCATCAACGTCTTTGTCGATTTAAAAACTGATGATATGGAGAAGAATCTCTTGTGTATCGAATCAGGAGATGGCCTTCAAAATAGAAAACACCGATATATTTTTCTTTGCTAGAAAGTGTGTCCATCGGTGACAAGTACATCATCTTATAGGAAAAAAACTGATCATATGCAGAACAAGCTCTTGCGTATCGAGTCAATTCGGAGATATAAACACCATATGCAGGCGATGATGGAATATTGCCACATAGATAAGGGAAGTTGACGATGGAGAAATTGAAATCATCCCGTTTGTCATAATGTTGAGTTGTTAGTTTGCCGCCAGCATCATTTTCACAACGATATATAAACTACCAAAACGTGTCGGCATCGTTATCAGAACGACTTCAAAGAAAGTCTTTTAAGGGATTCGTATTTTTATTTTGTATTTTTTTTTTCCACAATCCGGAAGACAAGTCCCTGTGATACAGGGGTGAAATTCTTCACCCAGTCGTCAGGTTGTTTACAGGTGCAATCTGGCACTAAATTTCATTCTGATGAACGATACCGCCCGTCCCCATCGTGCTCATGTGGTTTAAGGTTATCTGCAGAGGGAAACTATCGGGAGTATGAAGTGGCTTGCTGCCTCACCGGATCTGAATCCCATCGAGTATGTGTGGGATCAACTTCAGCATCGACTTTCACAGCAAACCAACTAGAGGGTTTGGATGACCTTGAAAACGCACTGAGAGAGAGGAATGGAACAATCTCACACAACACTGTGAATCTCATAATGAGTATGCAACGCCGATTCCAGGCTGTTATGGGAGGAAACGGGGGTCACACCGAGTATTGGTGGAACTTGGGACATATTTTGTTAAGTTCAAGTTGTCTTTCATGCCAGATTTCTTCACGTCAATCAGTGACATGTTGCTTTGTGCACTACGACCCCCTAAAAATCAATTAATCGAGATTTCTAATTAAATGTTGATGGAAAATGATGTCAGCGTTTGTATTTCAGATATTCTGCCATGTACGTACAAAGGTTAGTTCTAATAAATGAAATAGTCCATGATCCCTGACATATTTTGCCCAGTATATATTCATATGCATAAAAATCAGCAAATGTATTCGTTGAAATCACTAATGTAAATCCGTATAAATTTTGTCTTGCAAAGAAATTCTTTCATAGATGTAAAACTAAATATTTGATTTTTTAATTCAGTAAGGGACAATAGGTATATTATCTGATTATTGTATTAGATTGAATAACTAGTGACATGAAAAAGTTCATGATTGATTAACGTATTCACATACAGCTGTGCGTATCTAGTTGTTACCTAAACATAGAGGGATTAAATTAATAAAATATAGAGCCTCCATAGCTCAGTGGTTAGAGCACTGGTCTTGTAAACCAGGGGTCGTGAGTTCGATCCTCACTGGGGGCTTATTGTAATAAATTTTTTGTGACATTTTTGATATGATGACATAAAAGGATATAATTTATTTATAGTACATCAAATTAGTTCTAAATTTAAGAATTTATGACAGCGTAGAAGGACGCTGTTGGAGCACGTGAATACCCCCTCCCAATCGAGATATTTCGTCGTAAAAGAACAAAGCCTGAAGAATGATGCTTACATATTCTAAAGTATTACGGGACCACATGGATATCATTCAATAATTTAGACAAAAAGTTAATTATTTGGTAAAGTACCACGTGATGTGAAGGTATAAAATGATCAATATGCCTCTTAAAGTAATAGATGAACAAGAAAAGTGAAGATAACGAAAGATGATCGATCAAAAAATAATCCTATAAAGAATACAAACTTAAGAGAAGGGCAAATACGGACATCCAGATATACCAGAAGTGAAATCAGGGGCCCAGAGGAGGAGTAAACATCCCCTGTTGACCGGTCTCGCCCACTGTGAACCCTATATCTTGATCATATAAACGGAATATTCAGTAATCAAAATCAGCATTCAACACAACGACAACTTATTTTTCAAAATTAGACTTTTATAACAATCACAGAAGTTCCGAAATACTTCTGACGAAGCTGTAAAATCCTCTGTGGCTTCATCTTATATGTCAGTAGCCCTCTCGATATAAAAATTGATCATACGCAGAACATGTTTTGCTTATCGAATCATATGAGAGACATAAACACCATTTGCAGATGATAGTGGAATATAGTTACAGAAATATGGGAAAATGACGATGGAGAACCTGAAGTCATCTCTTTTACCATAAAGTCGTGTTGTTAGTTTGCTGTTAACATCTGTGTTGAATAAAATATCCAGATATGAAGCAGAATGGAAGACTTTGTAGTGTACATCCACTGGGATAGATGAATCGACATAGGAATGAAAATGATTACCATTAATAGATAAAACAGCACTGATATATCTAAATATCGCGTTGTAGACAACAGCAAGGGTTTTTTCTTGCTATGTAGAAGCTTTTTACTAGTGATGTATAGAGTCCATGAATTTATCAGCAATAGAATACCGGCTGGCCGTGGTAGAATGAAGAAAAATCGCCGGGTAAGATAAATTCGTTGGCAAATAAAATCCGAGAGTTGAGAATGAATAACTCAAATCGTCATAGAATAAATCAAACCATTTTGTTCAATGATTTGCATTTCAAATTGAAATAAGATACTTAGTTGTTAAAAGGATAAAAGCAGTTACTCACTTGTCCCCGTATTTCCTACAGACTACATCCAAACTTTTTAATTATAAGCAAACTTTACACTGCCTAAATATACACTTATACTTTATCCACCTACGTGTTCTTGTTCCTTGTCTTCTTTTAACTATAGTCAAGCTGGACATATCATTACTGGCGATGTTGATATAGTTGAAAATGTGGACCTGAAATCACTTATTTTAAAAGATCCTAAAATCAGAAAACCTCGGTCTTTCAATAATCGACAGATTTTAATCTTTATGAATTCTGTTGAAGATTATGCCAGGCGATGGGCTAAATATGAAAAAGAGCATGATACTTCGTCAGAACGGATACAAAGTATAAGAGAAATAGTAAACACATCAAAACAAAAGTGCGTACCATCTTTCCATGTATGTTTATTAAACCAGAAGCGATAAAAGAATTAGATAGGTTGCGTGATGAATATGATTTGGTTCCAACTGACAAAGATTGTAACAACATTTTCTTTGTATATACCTATAATGATTCCTAAATTAACAAACCCCTTACAAAGATACATTGCTGGATCTAGTGAATGTTCTACTTAGCCTCTATCCTTGCCCCTCGCGAAAATGTTAACAGATGTGAAAGAAAAACGTCAAACGTATTGTGTCACAACATATGTCAGAAGTGGTGTAAGTCAAGTGTGGATTCCAAAAAAAGTTTAAAGAACCTTTAGTAAATCTGAGATCACAAAATCTTTTTCAAATCAACAACATCAAAAGTAATTACTTTTCAACACTTTACAAGACCATTCTCCACAATAAATTAAAGACTAGACTTTTTGAGATGATAAACAGTTGCTTCAACAAAACTGAAAAAAAGGAAATATTCATATCTAGTGATCAGTCTTAGCCTAAACAGTATGAAATTGAATACCTCTGTGCTGCAATCGAAATGAAAAGTAAAATAAAAAATAACCATGTGTATTACTTTTAATGGGGTATTTCGTATTCTGTAAAATTCATTACTTCTGTGTTATATATTCCTTATTATGTAACTGTATTACGCTAGTGGATAACCTTATAAGTCATTTTGTTTAAAGGATATATAAGCTGAGAAGTTCTGATAAACTTATCTTAAAAATCGCAGTAGGTCAGAGGCTAAAGCATTTATGTCGTAACCCTGCAATGGCGTTGGGGAATTTTTTTTTTTAAAACGAGGGTGGGGTTACTTTACGAGATTTGTCATGGCGATCCACGACGATCTGGTGTCAATGGAAGGGCGTAGTATGAACTTTATTGATTATGCAAGCATAAGATTGGGGGTTAAATACCCATACCTGGTGCGAGTTGATAATTAATTTGTTGGGAATCTTCGTTTAAGCTCAATTTTATAACTATCTGATTATCTAACTGACTGGTATTAAAAATTGGGTGATAACAATGATCGGAAAGCATTACAATGCATGATCAAATGACCTGAAGGAAGACACTGCAAATTACGTTTAAATCATCATGTTTGAAACATACAAGACAACAGGTTTTTGGCTGGGTTACAAAACGTGCTTCCGGCTTATAGTTTGGTGAATGCTGGGCGGGCGTCCTCGTACAAAGTACTACTACTTTATGTAATCAACACGTTGAAGATGTGCATGTGACTTTTGGAAGTGCTCAGACATTTTTCGAAAAAATTACATGTAGTTGAATGCTGTCATTTTCTTTGCACACTGTGGATATAATAAACATTCCTCAAAATTCAACATGGTAGCAAATGAGTGATACTACTGTCTCAATCATAGATCATATTTTAAGGCAACCCGGCCATTTCTTGAATCGATTTTTAATTTATTTTACTGGCACAAATATTTCTGCTATCAAATTTCAAGAATGAAGTAGTTAACATGCATTAATTCACCTTTAATTTCAAAATTTCACATATATAACATATAATCGGAGTTTTCTGCATTGCGCCTTGTGAAACGACTATGCCTCTAGACAGGCTGAACCTCTTGCAGTTAATATTCATTCATAGGGAGGCCTCAGATACATTGAACCTCTCAGCTATCGGCAACGACTTTGTGGTAACACGGGAGTCATGGACGGTGTAAACAGTTATGTACCATTCATATATACATGTATCATCACTTGGCCAATAGCGTTTTCTCTATGTTTGAAATTAATGGCTACACAGGTATATATTTACAAATTAAATATCACCAATGAAAATTGAAGATAATGAACAGTTATCAATTTCATAAATCCCATAAAAATTAAACAATTAAGAGTTGGGCAAACACGGACCCCTGGACACACCAGAGGTGGGATCAGATGTTTAGGAAGAGTAAGCATTCCCTCTTGACCAGGTACATCCACTGCGAGGCCTCTATCTTGACCACATAAATGGAGTAATCTGTAGTCAAAATCAAGATCAGTTTAACAATTGGTATGAAACACGTCAGACAGCATTTGACCTCACAACACGTTGTATTTGCAAATAATATCATTATAACGACCATAGGAGTTTCGAAATGCTGATTTCAAACGAGGCTGTTTAAACCTCTGTAACATAAACTTATTTGCTAAAAGCTTGCATTGATGTAAAAAATTGATCAAATTAGTTGAGGGTCATAAACACCATATGCAGGTGGTAATAGAATATTGCTATATAATACTGCAATTGTTACAGGAAGTGTTAAGTTAATAAAAGCATAAAATTTACATTTCTTTTATTTAATATCGTTATTAGGTTTATAACGGTTAATAACAGAAGAAATGCTGTTACATGCATCAAGATGCTGTTGGAGATCTAAATTGGTTTAATCCACTTTTCTTGACCATATTTGCTCTCCCAATGTTGAATACCTTTCGGCGCTACTAAACCGGGAGGTCGTGAGCTCGATCTTAGCTCGAGTTATGACCATGTCAAACATTAAACTTAAATGCACGTAGTGATTGATCCTTCGCCAAACGCTCGGCACTTAGAAATGAGAATCACGAGTCTTTTGGATATGGCCTTAGAAACGTAGGCCCCGTGTCGCGGCAGGCATCGGTACGTTCACGAATCCTCATTGCTACGACCCTGAATGCTAAGCATAGGTCTAATTATGTGGTACTTATCCTACAACTGGTGACGTCTCATCCTACAACTGGTGACGTCTCAATATTGTAATGTTATGCATTGTACTTGATTGACTAAGAGAAGGTTGTAGACGTTCCAGTTTTAGAACGATATTTGTCAGTTCAATATAAAGATGACGTAACTCTTGTTTTGTCATAATGCTATGCATTCTAGAAGGTCTGAAAACTTCATTTTCGTATAAATAGACTGTAACTTTTGTGACAATAGGCACTTAATAGGTTGGATGTATATTGTTTGATGTCCTGCTGAAGAATTTTTCACTCATATGGAGACGCCACTATTGCTGATGAAGGACTGCAATATTTAGGCCTATGCTCGGCGCTTACGGCCTTTGAGCATGGAGTACAACACCTGCTGTGACACGGGGCCTCGGTTTTTGCGGTCTCATCCGAAGGACCGTACCACTTAGTCTCCTCTTACGACAAGCAAGGGGTACCGAGGACCTATTCTAAAGTAGATCCCCATGGGAATGCACTCGATAGGCGCTATTTAGGACTCTTTAAGCATTCTATAAGCATTGTACGGAAGTACATGTGGAAATTTATATCTTGGGATTGATTGAACTTAACAGCCGATTTGTGACAGTTTATCTTCTCCTGCGTGAATTCAACTCGGCAGTAAACCAGCGTCAGACACTGTTTTTGTGAACTTTCGTTAGACTTACTATAAGTTAGTATTTTTTTCATTGATATATCTGTCTGTAAACAATCGTAAATACATTGTTAAATATTTGAATCCCCTTTGTGATTGATTCACGGCAGGCATGGACACGATAAAGAAATAACTTTGAATACCTAACATTGTCTAAATTTGTGACATTTATTATAAACATAGCGATGCCTATAAAATTGAAAAAAATATCGAATGGCTGTCTAGCTCCAAAGAATTATTCACAATATGCATGCTGATTAAATGATTGATTAAATATTGTTTAACGTCCCGCTCGAGAATCTTTCATTCATATGGAGACGTCACCATTGTCGGTGAAGGACTGTAAATTTAGGCCTATGCTCGGCGCTTATGGCGTTTGAGAAGGGAGGGATCTTTTACCTGCCACACCTGCTGTGTCACGGAACCTCGGGTTTTGCGATCTCATCCGAAGGACCGCCCCATTTAGCCCCCTCGTACGACAAGCAAGTGGTACTGAGGATCTGTTCTAACAACCAGGATCCCCACGGGGTTATATGCATGCTGTAACATCTTTTGTTTGCAGAATAATACACCAAATGTCAGTCTCGTCTCAAAGTCGACGTATGATAACCACACGCATTTTATGTTTACTACAAAAAGATTACGAATATTCATTGCTTTGGAAATTTGGTAAGATCAAATTTGATGATAGGGCAGTGATTTTTATGGCCAACTTTGGGCCAAAATGTGGTCCTAGTCCCAATCAATTTTTTTTTACCCCCTCCAAGGTAGTGGAGGTTTTGCCAAAGAAAAGCTTACTCTCTGTAATACCAAAATGAGTTTTTATTGCATGTTTTCTAGTAAACCTTAAGTTATACATAAATACTTCGTAAAAAATAAACATTGTTTCCAAAAACTGATTTTTTAAAGGAGGGGGCGTGGCGAATAGGCCCCATACCACACACATAATGATATGAAATAATCAAAGTGGCACTACGTAGCAATGTATGCAAATAAGAAGACAGTCATAATAATATTAGTTATAAGAAATAACCAAAAACAAAGGAAATCAATAGCAGATGCCACATCACACCAGTCAGGATCGGATTCCCATGATATATCATTTGTTTTATAATCTTCATTGTTCTGACAGACTTCTGTAGTTCCAACATTCACTACTTCATTACTTCTCCTTGACCAGCGACAGACTTTTTTGCATTTCAGAAATTGTACTAAAGTTATTATTCTCAAGTAGAACTTCGGAATGTCATCAGTTTCTTTTCGGTGACGCAATCGAAGCTGTATTGCTGAGATGACAAGGACGAGAACCCCAGTCAACATCTGAAGAATGAGGTAAAAGCTTAGCATAGATATACTTTCAGAATTCACTGGTAACTCGCCGCTGATCATGGTCAGGAACACCGCAAACGCTAAAAACACGGTCATGGAGTAAGACATTTTTTCTCCGGCATCAACTGGAATGATGAAAACTAATAAACTCATAAGTCCCAAGCAGATTATGGGTATGATCATGTTCATTACGTAATATTGCGATTTTCGCTGTAACCCAATAGTGAAAGTTATCTGTGATTCAGATCCAATCAAATCTATATTAGATTTGGTGGACACTATAGTCCACACACTGTTATCCTCGAATTCGAAAAAATCGATTCCACCCATAGACGTCTTGATATTGACTTCAGAAGCCACGTAGCTCCAAACGACAAAAGTTATATCACACAATTGTTTGTCATATGGAAACTTAGTGATGTCAATGGAACATCGCGTCTCAAACACTTCATATGGTTTCCATGTTACCATACCGTTATTATTTACCATAACGTTGTAGAAAGATCCACCCATCTCCATGAACCGTTTGAAACCATTTTTTAGCACCAGGTCCGGCTTCCAAATATCACCCTGAAAAAAATTCATAAGATATTATTTTAAATTAATTCGCATTGAAACCTACAACGTTACCCTGCTGGAAAGATGATACTGAATTTCGATAAACCCTTTCCTTGACTTAGAACCCACTGCAATGGCGTCATATTTTCTGAGCCTTAATGCCATATTGCCAAAAAACAAAGATATTTATGCTAGTTGCATAATTTACTGGTTTATTTTGTTTGTATTTTACGTCTCATTCAATAACGTTTTGTTTTTAAAAAAACTTTTAGGTGAAATGAGCTATATATGGCGCTTACAGTCGTAGCAGCGAGAGTTCTCTATAGTGCCAATTCCTACTGTAACACTGAACCTCTGTTTTCAGTGTCATATCCAGAAGATCCGTGACTTTCACCTGTAATGCTGAGCACTTGGCGAAGAAACATTCACTGCCTATGTTAAACATCTTAGGATTAAGATTGAGACGCTGCAGGGATCCGTCTCCATGTTGCAAAGTGAGTGCACTAACCACTAGACGACTGCATCCGGTTCCCATTCATTAAAATCAGCCTATACAGTGGACAATTTCTGAATTTTGCCCCGTGGGGATCCGGGTTGTTAGAATAGATCCTCAGTACCACTTGCTTGTCGTAAGAGGTTACTAAATGGGGCGGTCCTTCGGATGAGACCGCAAAACCCGAGGTCCCGTGTCACAGCAGGTGTGGCACGATAAAGATCCCTTCCTGCTCAAAGGCCATAAGCGCCTAGCATAGGCCTAAATGTTGCAGCTCTTCACCGGCAATGGTGACGTCTCCATATGAATGAAAAATTCTCGAGCGGGACGTTAAACAATAGATAATCAGTCAATCAATAATCAAAATTTCGAAAGAAGGCCGGTACCCTGCGATGAAAATACCAAGGTTCGACACAAACGTTTTTACCTAGGTGGACCACAGGTTAGTGTCGAACCCTGATCGTGCTGCGGTTGATCTCTCTGAACAAAGTCGTAACTCACAAGGATTCTTGTCTGAAAACTATATCTGATAAGTACAAACAAGGTTTTAAATAAACATGGTCCTTAAAATGTCAATTAGACAATGCTTTGAGAAAAAATGTAAAAAAGACGAAAGGCTCTACAGTAAATTGTTGAAAATGCATGTAGTGAAATAAATTACATTTTCCTGTAAAGTTTGGTACATTATTTTCACTACTTTTAAAGGTAAACTGGACTGTAATAATAAAACTTTTAATTGTTTCCCTGATACTTTGTTAGTTTCCGGATGTGCAGAACTATAGCTATCTGGGAAAATTGGGACCAGAGAGCTACAGATCCACCTATTAAAAATAAAACACCTACGATTAACAGAACATGATTTTCTGCGCATGATTAAAGTTTTATCTGTATATCAAAACAGCCGCCTAAAATTACTATAAGACATCCTAACATATTCCAAACAGTCGTATCTTCCCACTATACTTGTGTCAAACATGCTTCAAATATCTATTAAACCCCCATTTGAACTGAAAACGTACAGCTTACTAAAATCCGACCCTTTACATAGTTTACCGGTAAAATCTATAAATTTCACTTTGCGCAATAATTGAATTATTCTTTTCTTCAGTTGAATTATTGCGCGCATCAATTCGATGCCAGTTTCGGGATAAGAGTTCTTTTGTGTAGGAGGTGCATTTAGTGGCACTTTGAATGCCTGTGGAACAAAGTGGACCTAATGTCAGCGAGGTAGATGATAAGTATTAAAAGCGGTTTCCTTCTACATACATAGATGTAAATGTAGAATAATACAAAAATACTATCGAAAGAAATGTTTTACTTCAGTGAAAACCTAAAAACAATGTCATATTTGCAAGTAATGTCCTGGATATGATACATAAGAAGAATGGAAATAATGTGATATGATAAAATCTCTATGTATTGACTTTAATTACTCTCTGAATATTTATGACTTACTTAGTTTTTGTATCAGTCGAATTCGGGTGATGAAACAGCGTATGAGAAACTTACTGAGCATATTCACTTATGCAGTGATTTAAATTTGTCCCACTTCCGCAAGTACGAGAGTTCTCCAAAGGGAAATAACTAGGACGTATCTCAAAACTGTCGTATTAATGTATACAATAATTCAATTAATGCGCGCAGTAATTGAATTATTGCCCCCTAACACTGAAGTAATGATATCATTAATTCATGAAATCAATTACGGCGCGCAATATTTCAACTGATACACACATCCATTCAATTGATGAGAGCAATAATTAAGATGATCAATTGAATTATTGTGCGCAATAAATGAATGAATGGTATCTTCAAGTAATTAATGATATCTTTATGTTAATTTTGCGCTCCATAAAGAACTGGAATGTTTTAAAATATATTTAAGACATAAATTTCATTTTTGAAAATAGGTGAAGGTATGTATTTCAGCACTTCACACCGGCATACTTTTCATGAAACACGCTTCATATAGTATCTGGTGTGAAGCGTTGTTTTCCATATCCTGATATATTTTTAAAGCTAAACTTTATTTCTTATATTTACACGTACATCAAATTTTAATTTCTGTCAGGGTTCCCGGCGTTAAAAAAGACGTACTATTTATCATATTTAACTATGTTCATGCGCGCATTTACGAAGAAATGGCTATCATTAGATTTTGTAGAGATACCAAAGCCAAAAATATTGGAAATGTAAATATTTGTATATAAATATACTTATATATCGATAAGCATATGTCCGTCTTTTTTCATGAGTCAATTTGCAATTCGATGATTCTCTATATCGACTAATTTCAAAACATTTAATCATTAATCACGAATGCGTTTGATATCCGTACCTGTTTCAGGGTAACAAAATAAATGCTGTCGGTCGAGGAGTCCCACTTGAGAATTTCATCCGTCCAAGAAATATACATATATCCAGTTGATACCAGTTTTTCCTTCACTTCATCAACCTCATTTATGCTGAATATGTACAAACTGACATCGAGTTCAATTGTTCCCGACTGGTCATTCAGGGGAAGAATTCTGCTGTCGTAATTAGTCAACAGAGTCGATGTTAATTGCTTCACTTTGACGTAAGTGTTACTTACAGCATTTCCAACTAAACACATATAAATAACAGTGAGGATCATGAAAGCTGGCATCATCTTCACCCTTTTCTGAAAAGTAACAAACATGGATGGAATATGAGAGAGAGAGAGAGAGAGAGAGAGAGAGAGAGAGAGAGAGAGAGAGAGAGCTAAAGCCTATCATATATCTTGAATGACGATACATTACGTGTGCCTTCCAGCTAATTTAATTCCTGTCTGAAGAAAAGTTGACTTGCTGCAAGTAGAAGCAAAGTGGCAAACGTTAACATAAATCTGTATGTACCGTAAGACGGATGAATCATTTTGAAATCATTTTATGAGTGGCCTGTATATCGATTAATGTGTTTTAAATATATCATTATGGTTTAAAAAATAATCTGTTCTTTGAAAACATTTATTTAATCAATTAAACGCCCTCCAATTTCTTGCTAGACTAAAAACACTGCCATTGAATGGTATATCTACTTTGTGCCAGGTCAATACCAAAAGTTTTTTCACAAACGCTATTTTGACCCACGATGTTCAGTACACAAATGACCCTGATCAATATTCTGAAAAGTCATACAGAATACTTTATTTTTGATCTGATTTCTGTTTTAGGAGGCTTTGCTGAAACATATAGTGACACTTATAATGCACAGAGTTTCACCTTGACACATGCTTCTCCGTGATACATCATACTCACACTACGACATATTATGCTCACACCGCGACATACAATGCTCACACAGTGACGCATGATGCTCACACCATGCTCATACCGTGACATACTACGCTCATAACGTGATATACTATCGGTCGCGGTAGCTCAGTCGTAGAACGTTCGCTTCGTAACCGGGAGATCTTTAGTTGGAGTTCCGCTCGTGCCATGCCCGCGCCAAATCTAAGATGTTAACATGGGTAGCGATTACTCCTTCGCCAAACGTTCGGCATTTAAAATATGAGAATCACGAGTCTTTCCACGAGTCTTTCGGATATGAAAACGGAGATCCTGTGTCGCGACAGGCGTTGGCACGTTAAAGAATCCTCACAGCTACGGCCCAAAGCGCTAAGCACGGGTCTAAATTTGCGGTACCTAGAGTGGTGACGTCTCAATATGTGTGAAAAATTTCCAATGGGACGTAAAACAATAACAATCAATCAACCAATCAACCGTGATATACCTTGATCATATGGTGACCAATCATTTTCACATCGTGGCTGAGCATGCTCACATCGTGACACACCATGCTTCCACCGTGATAAGGGGCCTCCGTGGTGGAGTGGTTAGAGCATCGGGCTCAAAATCACAAAGCCTCTCACCTCTGTCGGCGCGTGTTCGAATATCGGCCGCGGCGTTATGTGAGCAAGTTTGCCAGTTTACTTGTGGAAGGTCGGTGGTCTCTTTCCAGGTACATTTGTATCTGGGTTCTCTCCTCCACCAACAAAAACTGGACGCCACCAGATAACTGAAAAATTGTTGAGTGTGGCGGAAAGCAATAAATAATCAATCAATCAATCAATCCACCGTGATATACCATGCTCACACCACGACACATATTGCTCACACTGCGACCCATCTTACTCACACCACGACATATCCTGCTCATACCGCGACACATCTTGCTCACACCATGACACACCATATTCACACCGATGACAAACAAAACCAACTCCGCTAAGCCTTTAATAACAGTTTATCCCAGGATTCACTCCATCATAGAGTGCCTCAGAACCTGTTTAAGTAGATATCGAGGTTTAAGGTCATACATTGATGCCGTGGAAATAGAAATAGAGAAAGATTTAAAACAGACGGAGAAAACCCGGGACAGTCTTAGTAAGAAATATCCTCATTGTTATCCCTAAAAACCGTTATGACATTAAGAAACAAAGTGTAGAAGTGATCAATATTGGCAGAGAGACAGGGTCATCCATGACAGAAGCCAAAAGAAAACTCTCAGACATACGTTTTATATAGAATATGAATCTGACCTCATTGAGGACATCTCGGCTGGAGTCATCATATTGCTTCAGAAGATGTAAAAAGAAATTATGACATAGGTGATATTGTATTTTAAATACTTTGTTTAACTAACTGTCGACGTAGAAAATATCATCTCCTGCCTGAAATACTCAGAAGGTATTCCACGTCATCCCATAGTAAAGTGTTATTAGACATCTAGAGGAGAGAATCTCAGAAATCATTGATGTACAGCTCAACGCGCACGTAAAAGACTTACTATATTGAACAGTCCCATAGAGATCCTGGTCAGAATAGGTCCTCAGTACTCCTTGCTTATCTTAAGAAGCAACTGAATGGGGCGGTACTTCGGATGAGACCACAAAAACCGAAGCCTCGTGTCACAGCAGACGATGGGCTAAATCTGAAAAAGAACTTGATACCTTGTCAGAATGGATAAAAAGTATAAGATGAATATTAAAGCCAATTAGATATGTCAAAACAAGAATGTGCACCATCTATTGTTCTGTGTTTAATACACCAGAAGTGATAAGAGTTAAATAGGCTACATGAAGGGTATGTTTGGCTCCAGCTGTCAAAGCTTATAACAACAATGTATTTGTTTGTAAGGCTCATTATTATAACTGCATTGTAAACGAACTTGGCATTAATCCCATATTTAGTAATCGCACTTATACTCCAACTGTCCTTTCAAAAGATGAAATACTTCATAATCATGCTTCAGTTTTAAACACATTTAATACCCCAGTCCATGGAATGAATGAATATGAGTTACCGTATCTATAATGGATTCCCAAACTCCACAAAAACTTTAACAAAGATACATTGCTGGATCCAGTGAATGTTCCAACAAACCCATATCTTTGCTCCTCATGAAATATTAACTGCTGTGAAGTAGAAACGTCAAGGTACTGTGTCACTATATATGCCAAAAGTGGTGTAAATAAAATGTGACGTCTAAAGGATTCTAAAGAACTTTTAGTAAATTTGAAATCACAAAACGTTTCTCAAATCAACATCAAAACGTATGATTTTACAACACATTACAGAACTATACCTCACAATAAATTAAAGACTAGACCTTTTGACACCATAGACAGCTTCTTCAATAAAAATGGTAAAAGGAATATTTGTATCTAGTGATCAGTTATTCAAAAATTATTTTATTAAACACCACTCTGACTCCATGCATAAATACTCTGAAGTTGATACTAAGAAGATGCTAAATTTCGTCATTGACAATATTTTGATAGTCTTTGGTAATCGGGTCTTCCAACAATGTTTTGGAAGTCCCATGGGCACGAATTGTGCTCTTTTGTTAGCTGACCTATTTTCATATTCTTATAAAGCAGAATTTATTCGAAAGCTTCTACATGGGAAGAAGAAAATCTCTTGCTGTGATCTTCATTTCGAAATTTAGATATATCGACGACGTTGTATCTATTAGCAATGATCATTTTTATTCATTTGTCGATTCGATATATCTCAGTGAACTTGAAATAAAAGACACCAGAGTCTTCCACATCATCTTCGTACTTAGATATTTTATTGAAAATAGATGCAAATTAACAACTCTACTTTATGACAAACGGGATTAGCTCGATTTCTCCATTGTCAGCGTCCCTTATCTATGTAGCAATATTCCATTGTCATCTGCATATGGTGTTTATGTCTCCCAACTGATTCGATACGCAAGAACTTGTTCTGATCAGTTTTTCAATCGAGGCAGGCTACTGGCGAAGAAGTTGATGTTACAGGGGCTGTACAGTCTCGTCTACGGTCAACATTTCGCAAATTTTATGATCGTTATAGCGATCTAGTTTGGCAGTACAACCTTCCATTAGGTCAAATGCTGTCTGACGTGTTTCATACCAATTGTTAGGCCGTTCTTGGCACATTGATTCTAACTGCGGATTACTCCGTTTACATGATCAAGATATAGGGCTCACGTCGGGTGTGACCGGTCGACAGGGGATGCTTACTTCTCCTAGGCACCTGATCCCACATCGGGTTCTCTCTTATTTGCATTTGCTATAGAAATTGTGAGATTGAATACTGTTTGTTAACTTGACCTTTTCTGGTGGCACATTAAATTTCCTTCTCTGCTCAAAGGCCGTAAACACCGAACATAGGTCTTAATTTTGCAGCCCTTCACCAGCGTTAAACAATATATAACTGACCAACTATTCATTCTCCCAGTTCATACTGTCCTCACGATAATGGATGTCACTTAACTTTATACTAACACTCTGCATGACGAGGGCAGAGAAATATGGGATTGTAGAGTCGTCTACAATCTTTCATTGGAGAAGCTTCTAGAAAAAAGTTCTCAAGTTCAATATGTTCATGTTTAATGGGGATCACTACCTCTAAGTTAGTGACACTAGTATTGGAACGAAAATGACACCCTTTCACACCAACATTTTACTGAAGAACACCGCTTGTCTATGGAATTTTGAGACAATACTCGTATTTATAGGAAAACGGGAACGCAATTTGCTCATCCAATTCCAGTGTAGGTGTCCAAATTGGTTCCTTTTTATAGATGACATTGAAATAAAGTGGATCTGGAGTCGAGATCGTACCAACGACTCCGTAGCCTTTGCCAACTCATTCCAACACTCTGAAAAATTCACAATGGAAATACTCGTATCTGATTCTAAGAATTCTACAAACATTAATATCCCTACCAAATTCACTGATTCGCATTTATACATAGTGCAGTCTCATTGATAGTTGATAGCTTCAAGTTGGCATCCATCCCTTACATTCAGAAGTGTGTCAAAAGGTTTAACCACACGAATCCGCCGCATCTGATCAACTTTCACGTTGTATGAAAAACAAAACCAATTCATGGAGACCCAGCTGAATGAAGACAACGTCTGCGGACAGACCCCCTTACAATATAGAAAGAATAGCAGCAGGGCCATTGATCACTGATTATCACCCTATCCTTATGAAATTCATCTGTACTCTGAGGAAGCACCTACCCATTCTACGCAAGAACCAATGAATAACAGAGATCTTAAAAGAGCCATCACCCGTGACTGACTTTAGGCGTTCTGTCACATAATGTGGTTACATATTGATACTATGTACCACGTCTTGTAAACCAATACTTCGTCAGATGCAAGGTTGACCAAAAACAATATGTAAGGGAAACAGGAGCCCCCTCCCCGACTTAGCAATGTTTTCGATGCACATGCTAAACTCATGCCGCCCTGATGATATCAACGAGCTCTATGACTTCACAAGGACTAATGTTGACTGATGATGATTTCGGGCACATTGGGTTGTTAGAATGTACTGCTGCCTGATCTTTGTTGATCAAACTAGATCATCAACTTTTTGTATCACTTGTATCTCTGCGTAGATCATGGCATTATTGAGATGGACACATTCACCCTGAAGTACTGCTCACTGGCAGTCACTACATGATGCAGGCGTTTTGAAACTTTTAAAAAAGGCTGCAAATGAGCTACAGTAAGATGAGAGCAACTGTAAGGAAAGTAGTTTTCTATGGCACTTTCGAATTTTCCGAGAATGGATGCTAGGCCCCGTTTTGCCACTTATTTAATGGACTCCGGAATGTTTGGTAGGGCACACCGAATGTTATCCGCGGTAGTTAACATTTCGATCAAACGGCGAAACTGCAGATATCCACTTAGACCAAACAACGTAGAGGTGTATGTGGTTCATAGTATTGCTTAGTTCTAACCATGGTACAAAGAAACTGGATGGCATATCTTCACTAAACCTGCCAAAGTTGAAATTTTCTATTTTTTAAAATTGTTTTTTATTTTTTTTCCCCTCGAAGAACGAATAGATCACTCAATCAGATCTGCACAGCGAAAAAAATTAAATCGCTATGCAGAAATGTACCAAAGTGACTGGCTATGACAAAGCCATTTACCCTAGTCCAAAATGGCTACAGGCAAGTGCGCTTCCAAAATTACTCGTTTGAACATTGATATTTTCTCTCGTAAGTTCTTATTCTATTTTTCAGCATAGTCAGGTAGAGCAGGAAGGCTTTAGTGTTATGTGTAAGACATTTTGATAATATCTTCTTTATTAATACTGATATTAAATTGATACTAAATGTATATTTAGAAGGATCTGTTAGGCCTTTACCAAAATTTTAGTTTTATGATCCCAGGTGTAGAGGTTTTTTTTTTATTAGGGTGAGGCCAAAATGGGCATAGTGATTAAATGTGTGCTAACAATTGAACATTTCTAACTTCTTCATACCTACCTTTCCAATTATTTTAAATTGGTTTGAAGCATCTTTGGACAAAGGGGACAGGACAACAATAGATGCATATCATGCAATTAATCGTAAATATAGTGAAAAATAACAGAAGCGTACTTCAATGTCGCTTTCTGGCACTAGGGTACCGCACTTTACCCTTGTCCGTTTCTGACACAATGTCAGTGCACTTCACACTATATGACGTCAATCTTGATTGATTAGATATTGTTTAACGTCCCGCTCGAGAATGTTTCAATCATATGGAGACGTCACCATTGTCGGTGGAAGGCTGCAAATTCAGACCTTTGCTCGACGCTTATGGCCTTTGAGCAGGGAAGGATCTTTTACGTGCCATACTTGCTGTGACACGGGACCTCGGTTTTTGCGGTCTCATCCGATAGACCGCCCCATTTAGTCGCCTCTTACGACGAGTAAGGGGTACTGAGGATCTAGTGTAACAACCTGGATCCCCACGGTCTACAGTCGTATCGCAAGAAAAATGTCAAAATATCTTATTGTTATCTACTACCGCTGTCAAGTGTAAAGATAGGTAGGATAGTGACATGAAAAATTATTTGTCAATGAATCTTCCTCATACTTGGTAAAGACGCTCAGTAGAAATGTCATTGACGAGAATCATGGACATGGAAGAGTTACCTTCCAATAAAAATCATATATTGTAGGAAGTGAAAATTGAGACACATTACCACATAGCTCTGCTAAACTTTCAAACTTTCTCTGAAATTTGTTTCAGTCTGAAATTCACACAAACTATGCCCTCTCAATCATTTGTCAGTATCTTTTCAGATTTTGTGAAAATAAAAGAACTATACAAACCAAATTTATGTTTAAAATATTTGAACAAAATATCTCTGGTTTTCAAATATAAAGTTCAGTATTGGAAAATGTGGGTTTTGGCAAGATGAAGTGATGTATAGAACTTTGGGTAGTTGTAATCATATTAAAACGTCTGCATTAACGTTGTCCTCAATTACCAAACAATAAAACACTAATCATTAAAGCGAACTAATCTTTAATTTGGAGTACAAGTTGTCTCATAATGCATGATAAGCCCTTTAGGCTTAAAAGCTTATTTTGAAACGTCTTAATTTTCATATGATACTCTAAAATGAGATTATGATTATTTTGTTTACAGAAGTCCACACGTTTGTGACTTTAAAAAAAAAATGAAGGGATATTTATGATAATGCACATATTGCAATTCTTTTGAGATTGATTCAACATATATGCGGCGCTGAGATTAATTTAATGCACTAACACTACTACCAAGGCAAAAATATCTGTACATGCCTTGGTGTTTTAACAGAATTTTGAAGGTACATCTACGAGATCAGTGGCGTAGCTGCCACTGACGGCTCGACGCTAGGACGTACAAATCAATGTGACCAAAACAAAAGAAGAAAACAAATTAATATCCTTTCGTTATTGATAAGGTGTCACAATCAGTACACGTTAAATACAGTCAGATGCGATGATATAATGCAATATATGTATAAGTCCGTGTAATAAAAACAATATAGGCCCTACAGTTCATGCATGATAATATTTTTATTGGTAATATCTGGACTTTATTCGCCGCTTTGTTGAGTTTCAACTTCATACATCCTAATATAAAGTTTCCGGTTACGCACAGATATAGTCCAGATATACACTTAATTGATATTTATGTTAATAAACATCATTAAGTCAGTATCTCCAATCCCAAACGGAATTGCTCTGTGAATCTCTGGCAAAGAGAAACGCGTTAAGTCATTGTGATATTTCAGTGATATATTGTGAGGATATTTAGTTGAGTTAAAAAATGAATTGGAGATTTACTGACATTTTTCAGGTGGTGAATACGGTCTTTAAAAAATTAAATGTTACTTGCTTCCCCATATAATCCCACCGTGGCTGGACCCATGGCTGACCTAGGCAGTCCCTAAATACCTCGACCGTACTATTGGTAGATTTAGAAGGGGTCGGGAAGGCCAAGGCCCCCACTCCCTTTTGTAATAAAAAATGATAGTTAATTTTTCATTTTATTATGCATGATTTTATAGCTAGAACAACCCATAAATGTAACTTAAAAGCCTCAAAACCCATGAGCTTCCGGGGGCTTCGCTCCTGTGCCCCCACCAGGGCCTTGCCTTAAGACGGCCCCCAAACGCCCAGCTTATTCTTTATTTGTCACTGTGCGTGCACTTCACTACCTACGCCACTGGTGACACTAAATTAAATTCATATTCTACGAACAATAATTATAATATGATCAATTAATTCCGAGCTTTCTGATTGGTTGAGATCCAACAAAGTGGGAAAAAAACCTTTGATGGTTTATCGGATATTATATATCATTTGATTTTTTCAACGTCGGACCATACTGATACGATTTGTTACCATTTTTGGTCGACCAATGAATATTTGTATCTCTAATCACTTTTAATATAAAACATAAACGGTACCAATTTTGATGCACCAGATGAGCATTTCAACAAATAATGCCTCTTCAGTGATGCTCAAGTCAAAAATGTTGGAAATCCAAAATAAGAACAAACTTGGAAAAGCTGAAAGAACCAAAAATACCAAATGGTGAAGCCAAATCCGGCAAAGGATCAGAGCTATACATGAGGGAGATAATCCTTAATTTTGAAATGAATATCTTAATTGTTAACTAGGTCTTGCACTCTAACTTTAAATAAAAATGTCCAACCAGGTATGGTTTCGTCAGCTTTAGTAGCTAGTTTCGATGGTTTTAATCATTCACTCACATACTAAAATAATTGTCTTATTCTCTATCACTTAGAATTTTTACCTACTCAGAGCTTTCAGAAATTTCACTTTCATCCTGAGATGCAAGTAAGGGTTAAAAACAACAGTTTTCTACAAAAACCTGGTTCACAGAACTCCTCCTCCATTTTATGCACTAGGCCAATGATCTTTTGTAATGTGTTTGGTGGTGTCTTGTAGATGTGCAACAAGATTTCGGAAGTTTTAATTTCATCCGGGAGGCCATATGAGAGTCGAAAAACAACAGCTTTTAAAGAAAAATCTGGTTTCCAGATTTCAGCTTTTATGCAGTTTGCAAATCATATTTTCTTGAATATGATTGGTGGTGTCCTGCATATTATGTGCAACAAGGATTCGGAATTTTCATTTTCATCAAGGGTCTAAAATCGTTTTCCCCTACAAAACCCATTACTTTCCAACTATTGTCAATGCATCGCAGCATTTCTTCCGCTTTGGATAAGCCAGGGATGAAATCCTTTTCAGCAAAACTCATTTTCACATTGTGTTTCCAGAACCCTTCTCGCATTTAAAGGAACTAAATCATATTTTGAAATATGGAAATATTATTGGTGGTGTCCTGTAAATGATGTGCAGTGAGATTTCGGAAGTTTCCTTTTCACCACATGTGGTCAATAAGGGCCGAAAAATGAAATACCTCTACACAAGAGTCCCATAGGCCGGGGCGGTTACCTGAGCGTAATGCAACTCTGAGAACTCTAGATATATCCATGTTATAATTAGCTAAGATGTTGTGAACGAGAAACTTCAGACATATTGTGCCACAACATATGCGAGAAGTGTGTAAATTTAACTTGGATTTTCAAAAATTCCTAAATAGTTTCTGACTTGAGCATCACTGAAGAGATATTATTTGTCAAAATGCGCATCTGGTGCATCAAAATTGGTACCGTATATGTTTTATACCATAGAAAACTACCACTTCAGTAAAATGAATTCGGATATATTCATGTATATTTTTGTAATCAATCATTCGAAAGTTACTTTGTTAAACACCATTCTGATTTTACGCAAAAGTATTCTGAAGTTCAAATTGAGAAGATGCTAGAGTTTCTCACTGACAATATCTACGTAGTCTTTGGTCTTCCAAAAGTCTGTTGGGATTCTTAATAAATTGTGCTCGTTTATTAGCTGACCTGTTTATATTTTTATGATTCATAATTTATTCACAAGCTTCTACATGAGAAAAATAAACATCTTGCTAAGGCCTTCAACTCGACGTTTAGATACATCGACGACGTTTTATCTATTAACAATAAAATGTAGGTTTAATATATCCCACTGATCTCAAAGTGATCCCACTGATCTCAAATTAAAAGACATCGCAAAGTCTTCCGCATCTGCTTCATATTTCATTGTTTGGTTATATATTGTTAACGTCCCGCTCGAGAAATTTTCATCATTGTCGGTAAAGGCTATAAAATTTAGGTCTATGCTCGGCGCTTGTGGCTTTTGAACAGGAAGAGATCTTTATCGTGCCACATTTTTGGCGACTCAGGGCTTCAAGTTTTTGCGGTCTCATCCGAAGGACCGCCCCATTTGGTCGCCTCTTTCGACAAGCAAGAGGTACTGAGGACCTGTTCTAACCCGGATCCCCATTGATATTTGGATATTGATATTTAGGTATTGAAAATCCACATTAACGGCAGACTAACAACCCAGGTTTAAGACAAACAGGGTGACTTCAGCTTCTCAATCGCCAACTTCCCATACTTATGGAACAATGTTTTTACATCTCATCTGATTCGATACGTTTGAGTATGTTCTGTGTATGATCAATTTCTAAATCGAGACAGGCTACTGACAAGTAAGTTGATGTTACAGGTGTATCAACAGTCTCGTTTGAAGTCAACATTTCACAAATTCTGAGGTCATAATAATCTGACATGCAAGTACAACTGTCATTAGATGCTATCTAACATTATCACCGGCATATGGTGTTTATGTCTCTCGAGTAATATGATACGCAAGAGCTTGTTCTGCGTATGATCAGTTTTTTAATCAAGGCAGGTAATAACAAACAAGTTGATGTTATAGGAGTTTCAACAGCCTCGTTTAAAGTCAGTATTTCGCAAATTCTATGGTCGTTATACCGATCTACTTTACCACTACAACCTGTCATTGGGTCAAATGCTGTCTGACGTGTTTCATACCAATACACAAATTCCGAGTTGCCAATTAATTATTTCCCTTAGTCGAACTCTTTCACACGGTGAGACACAAAGTCTGTTTTCGTATTCACGCGGTAGGTACAAGCGCTTACCGCTGTCCTCATGTATTGCCTTTAGAAAGGACGATTACCAAACGTCATACAACCATCAGAACTGCAGAGAAATACAAATTTAGTAAGTTTATGAATTTGTATACTAAAATACTTCAAACAAAAATCGATAATTACCATCTTTCTTTGATAAAAGCATCGATTGTGTAGAAGAGGAAATAAATGATAATTTCGAATTTAATTTAATACCCTACTTTAAACAAATTATTATTGATATGGTCAATTGTATACCAACGGCTGATATAAAATATTACGCTTTCATAACTTTGATCGTTAAGTACATAGCCAGTCTATAATATATGTATACATCTTGTACCAACCAAGCGTTCAACAGAATACTGAACGTACCTCCATCACAGAAGAGCTGATATCTCGGAACTATAGCGTATTGTCTTGGCAGTTCTTTCATACTGATTCTGACTACGGAATACAAGTTCTAGTGGGGTGGGTTCTACCAGGTTTTACTCTTCTATCAGGCCTTTACTTTTCTGTTAGGTTTTTACTTTTCTATCAGAATTTGACTTTTCTATCAGAATTTTACTTTTCTGTCAGAGTTTACTTTTCTATCAGACTATCACTTTTTTCTGAGGATATTTGTTTCCTATCGGGTTTTTACTTTTCTATCAGGTTTTTACTTTTCTATCGGATTTTTACTATTCTATACCTATAATCAGGAGGTCGTGAAACCTATGACATAAACATAGGTAGGGATTCCTCCTTTGCCAAACGTTCGGCATTTAGAAATGAGAATCACGGTCTTTCGGATATTGATTTTAAAACGGAGATCCCATATCGCAACAGGCGGAGGCACGTTAAAGAACTCTCACTGTTACGGTCCAGAGCGCTTAGCATAAGTCTAAATTTATAGTACTTCACTTTCTGGGTTGTTAGGGGGCCTCCGTGGCCGAGTGGTTAGAGCATCGGGCTCAAAATCACAAAGCCTCTCACCTCTGTCGGCGTGCGTTCGAATCTCGGCCGTGGCGTTATGTGAGCAAGTTTGCCAGTTTACTTGCGCAAGGTCGGTGGTCTCTTCCCAGGTACATTGTATCTGGGTTCTCTCCTCCACCAACAAAAACTGGACGCCACCAGATAACTGAAAAATTGTTGAGTGTGGGGGAAAGCAATAAATAATCAATCAATCAATCTGGTAGAATAGATCCTCAGTACCACTTGCTTGTCGTAAGAGGCGACTAAATGGGGCGGTCCTTCGGATGAGACCGCAAAAACCGAGGACCCGTGTCGCAGTAGGTTTGGCACGATAAAGATTCCTCCCTGCTCAAAGGCCATAAGCGCCGAGCATAGGCCTAATTTTGCAGTCCTTCACAGGCATTGGTGACGTCTCCATATGAGTGAAAAATTCTCGAGCGGGACGTTAAACAATATATAATCAATCAAAACAGTACTTCACCTATAACTAGTGACGTCTCAATATGAGTGAAAATTTATCAACAGGACGTAATACAAGCAATCAATCAATCGTACTTTTCTATCAGATTTTTTTTAAAAAGTTTTTTTACTTTTCTATCAGGGATTTACTTTTCTGTCACGTTTTTACTTTTTTATCCAGTAAAACACTCGCCTGTCTTCTGGATTCTATTCCTCTTTGTCAAAATAAACTGCTTTATCAGTCCTTTAGATTAACGAGATTTCTCACACAGTGCGACAGAATGTCAAATCAAATATAATATATGTATATCTCATACTGTTCTCCTTACCAGAAGTTGATGCTGACAAAACAACAAACAAAACAGTGTGAGAGTGAAATATGCGATTCATTAAACATAACAAATGAGGAAAATAAAAGTTCACAAATATAGGGGAAAGTCGTTAAATACAAAACATTTTGTCATGCCATTACACCAGATTTGAACACATCTATCTTTATATCGCCATAAATTTTGAATTACAGAGGTGTCTCATTTAGAAAAACAGCTATGTCAAATTAAAAATAAAACAAAAACCCACATGTATTATTCAACCAAGGGACAGGGAAGAGTTGGTAGAGAAGAACTGCATGTGTCGTATACAAATATATTGATGACTTTTTGTACATCTTTGTCATTGTAGATAATATAAAATTATTCAGTTGAATGTAATATAAACAAAGTGTAAATTACTCGTGTTGATATACTTGTGAACATATCATACTGTCCCGCATGTACAATTATATCCCGTAAACTTTTAAAATAAAGTATATTAATTTATTTTCTTAACTAATAATTGCTCACTGTTAATGCGATCCGTCGATGTACGTGATTAAACAGAGGTTTCCGTGATGAATTTTAATGGAATGTACATTTATGATAAATGAAGTTAAAATTAACATTGATACTCACGACACCAGACCCGAGATGACTTGCCTGACATATACTCAAATAACTGTAACTCGTCCCAATTATTTAGATACCTCATTAGATGATTAGAGATATTCCAATTTTATTAATTAGAGATACCAGTAATCATATTACAATTTTATCAAGAGGTTCTTTAATTGATTTGGAAATCTATTAATTAAATTCATACACTGAATTATCTCCCTCTAAATGAATTGAATCTCTCTCCCATCTCTAGCTGATTCAAAATAAAAAATGGAGAGCTTTGATCAGGTGTATTAAACTCTCCGTGGGAACGAGAAATATATTAGACAAATACTCTAAATAGTGCTTTCTTCAATTAATTTGGAGCGCACTCTAACTGTATTAAAAGGCTCTCTTATTCCATAATGTAAAAATGAAATTGATTTCCCACATGAGAATATAAAATGTCACAAATTGGCTGTTCGATCCAAAATCAATTCAAATTCAAAGTAGTCTCCGAATGCTTAATACTACAAAGTGACAGCGTATTTATACTTAAAATGAAGTATCCAGAAGCTTTCGTGTCTACGACTCAAATAAACATGATTATATAATCTTTACAGCAAAACAAGTGTTACCCCATCTTTATACTGAGGTAACAAACATCGCTCTTAAAAATAGAACGTCTATAAAATTATTAGGCCACGGGTGCCAATCAAGTACAAATGTATTACACAACAATAGATACAATGACCTCCCCCCCCCCCCCCCCCCCCACCACCACCACCACCACCACCACCAGCCCCAGACGGAATGTTTATTTCCTGATATTGAAATGTTCCTATAGTCTATTTTTCTCTATGGACAGTTACTACATATCACTTATTTTTAAACAAAATCAGACTAAACGGGCTCTTTAATATCAGCAGATAAATAATTACTTCATGGGAGTCCTCAATTGCACGGAAAATTAAGTGACTGGTTTTATTTTGAAATTTTCATACATAGACGGTAAGCAATGCAAAATTAATAGTGACAGAGATCTAGTTAACAGTGCCATCTAAGTGCACATTAATTACTAGAACCAACCGAAGTTGAATTTCTAGACATGAATTATGAAGGACTGCTCCGAGATTCGGTGAAGGCGTCATTCCAAATATCCAGCCGAGCCGAATCTAAGCCGAGATTACATGCACACATGTAAAAACCGTGTCAAATATCTGAAACATGGATACCCGATTTCAAAACGTGCACTTTAAATTTAACCTTTCAAAACTGGGTGCATTAGTAGTTTTGAGACCTCTTGAACAGTGGTGAATTACCATTTAAAAGTGAAAATGCATTGATTAAACTAGACCGTATTTAAGAAAATTTAATCGGATTTAAGGGCTTTAGTATAAATAAAGTCAATCTTTGAATCCCTGTCCTTTCTCTTCACAGTCTGTACTCTCTCTCTCTCTCTCTCTCTCTCTCAGCTTTTTAGGGTGGAGAGGAATGTCCTAATACGGAGGACATATCATTTCTAGATAAAGAAAAACAAACAAGTTATAACACTCACAGAAACATAAATTGTATAGTTTCTATTGATTGATTAATTAAATATTGTTTAACGTCCCGCTCGAGAATCTTTCACTCATATGGAGACGTCACCACTGCCGGTGAAGGGCTGCAAATTTAGTCCTATGTTCGGCGCGTATGGCCTTTGAGCACGGAGGGATCTTTTACGTGCCACATTTGCTGTGACACGGGACCTCGATTTTTACGGTCTCATGCGAAGGACCGCCCCATTTAGTCGCCTCTTACGACAAGCAAGGGGTACCAAGGATCTATTCTAACAACTCGGATCCCCACGGGAATATAGTTTCTATGTTAAAAAAAATAGTTTCTAAGTTAATTAAAATCTACAAGACACCATATAATTGAAAGTTTTTATGATATGAGTCTTGAACATTTTCCAGTTTAAAGAATCTTGCATCGAATGCTGCGGAACCTCGCTTTCAATCATATAATAAAACGAATAATTGAATAAAAGTTGACGTTTTCATAATTTTTTGAATAAAAATGGAAACCTGCTGACTTTATGTACACTGATTCAAGTTTGTTCAAACCATACCATGGAATGACTATACCCACTTATCTTTACGAATGTTTTAGGAATATGGAATATTGTTCAAACCGTTCCCCTGCTGTCCTGGAGAAAACAACAGGTGCTTAACGTTTACAAATATTTATTTTGTGTATAAATGTTTTCAAAGTAAGATCATGATATTAATCAGATTGTTGTCCTTTGGAACAACAGTAGACAAGGTTCATAGTGAGACCACTTCATGTTTTCACTTCGTATGAAAACAAGTGTAAAATGTCTATGTTTTAAACTGGTTTCTAAATATGAATAATGAATAACAAACAATTCTCCATCTCATTTTGTTACAACAAATATTCAACCATGGCTTTTTTCACAATGAAAAGAATGCAAAAATAAATGGCAAAATATTTTGTTGCAGTTGGGAAGTGCTGCTGAGATGAGCGATAGAGCAGTTTCCTCTCTCAGTATCTGATTCCCATATACATTTTGTATGGTATTACATATACTTGTGTATTTTGTATTGCATATTAAAGAAAAAAAAGTTAAAGTATGGGGTAAATTCCAAAGAAAAGGCTAATAAAACTTTTTAGGCATATTAATATTTTCTGCCTCTGATTCTTTATCTGAAGACTACAGACCTATGTTTATGTATTTCACATTATATACTGATAGGAGTAAAAAAAAATGACAGATATTCCAGTACTGAACCTCGATTTTTTTTTCTTTTACAAAGAATTTACTACCACCACTTTACGCTCAATTGAATGTGTACCTTCGAAAATATTCCGTTTGGTTTGTATATTCATTCATCGAGGTCAAACACGTATTCTCGACTCGATGTATATAACCAGGGGATAATTTTCTGAGGTACACTTGGAATTTATTGAGTATAAATAAGGGAAAGAGAATACATGTATCTTTGTAAACTAAAAAGAATAATAGAGGTTCGTTGGTCGAGTGTCGGTGAGAAAGACAAAACAAGTTATGAAAAAAGAAAAAAAGAAAAAAAGAAAAAAACAAAAAAAAAAAACAAAACAACCCCCCCCCCAAAAAAACCCACCAAACAAACAAAAAACAAACAAACAAAACAAAACAACAACAACAACAAAATAAAAAAAAAACCAAAAGCCAAAAAAAACCCCCAAACCAAACAAAAACAAAACAAAAACAAACAAACAAAAAACAAACACACACACACACACACACACACACACACACACACACACACACACACAAACAAACAAAAATTAAAACAACAACAACAAAAGAGAAAATAACTCGTAAACCTTTCGAAACTAGGGCATTTAAAAATATAAAGGCATCGAACTCCCGACCGTACCAGCCGTGAACTGAACTCCTGCACCAAAATGGACTTTCCGCGAAGATGACCATATCTAATCAAGTACGTGAAACCTAGTATTCTGAGTGGTAGGATATAAATTTCGTTAAAAAGGAAACCTGCCCAATCATCGATAGGGAGGGAACACAGAAAATCAACAAAACACCCGACTGGAGAGGATTAGTATCTCCATTGTCCATGCATCATCTTAAATTCTATTGGTTATTTCTATTACTAGGCCGATATTGCGTAGCATCAGTAGAAAGACTAGGCTACCAGATATCCCTTACAACCTTACACATATTTTTCTGGTATATTTGTAATTTTAAGGAAAATATCCTATTTAAAAATACTCACCTGCAGAGCGATTTAGAAGAAAATATTACCGAACTCTCGCTTCAACAACGACCCCCCCCCCTCCTCAATGTTGCGGTAGTCTGATACTCAGGTTTGAGCAAAACTAACTCTTACATTTTTTTTTATTTTTTTTTTGAAATCAAATACGTGTAATGTTCAAATCCGGAAATATTTATTGTAAGTTTGTTCATTTTAAAATTAGCGTGACATTATCGTTTCCTATTTGATATTCGCAGTACACACCAAAGTGGCGAACGGGAGTGTGAAGAGATGGCGAAGGAAGGGAGCTGTTTGTTTCGGATAGGGTATTTGTGATTTTAGTCTTTTGGATAATGTGTATATACGGTGTGACCTTCGTTCGATATAATGAAATAATTATATATTATCGTCTATTCACGAAATTCTTGTCATCTTAAACATATAATGAAATTTCTGAAAAAGTTCATAGCAGAAAAGAAATATATATCCAACGATGACCTTTTTGACCCATGACCACGTTTGACCCCTTAAAATGCTAATTTATTCAAAATCACGATTTTCCAAGATTTTTCTCTGACAGCATCGCAATATAACGTGTAAGGTATGGATATATAGGGTTTCTTGGTCGCAGATAACGAAAATGACACTTTTAAGATGCTCTGGTAGACTGGTGATGATTTATGCAGTAATTATATACAAAATGGTGGGTCACGTCATCCCTGATGTCGGCTTTTGGGATTCACTCTGCTAACAGTAACATTGTAAAATCCATCTACATGTATCTTTGAGATTGTGAATGTGATGTGCCAGTGAATTTACTATAGTATTAGCTTAGGTACTGGATTTGGTTGTCATATTCGAACACTGTAATAATGTAAAACATCAATTTCCTGTATTTCCAGACGCCAGGAACCCCAGGACCTAGTCCTCAACAGACAAGAAGTAATCCTGTCACTCCCTCCTCTGTCTCTGATAGAATCCTGGCATGAGTGGTCTTTCTGGAACAAATGGCTCATCATCTGCCTGGTAGTTGTCATCATCAGTATTTCCAGCATTGGGGCCAATGTCAAGTCCTTCTACCCCTTTCTGTCCATCAACCATTTTCATTCTCTTTCTCTCTCCTGGCATCTTTCTAGTTTCCTCTCTTTTCTTCTTTCTTGTCCATTCTTTTGGAATAGTTGGCATGCAATATTGCTTTGTATGCACCATAGCAATTGTCGTGATAAAATTGCTCATCGCCTCTGTCATTTTGACTCCGGTCTCCGTCTCTAGACTCCTCTGAAGATCTGTATGTCATATGCATGGGAGCACATTGCATCAATGAAATTTGTTGCTTTTTTGGTCCACTTGTCATCTTTTTTGTGTTCTGTATGCTGGTATCTAACAAGAGCCATTAGTGTTTCATAGTCATCCTTTATCTGTTTAGCCACTGCACGTTCTATCTTAGGGTAGACGTTTTTTGATATCCAGTCAGAACGTACTTCATCTGCTACTGGTCTACTGGCATCGGCCTTGCTGATTTGCTTTTCTCCTCAAGAAACAGGTTGGCATAAATGTATCATACGTCCCAGAAGGTACAGTCCAGGTGGTAGCTTTGATTTTGGTTCATATGCAGCTATTGCTTTATAGTCTCTCTGCTGTAACTGAACGGTAGGGATACTACTTCTCATTTTCTTTTTGGAGTCAGCCATATCTTCCTACTTATCTGGAAATACACAAAGTTAATGTTTTACATTATTACAGTGTTTGAATATGACAACCAAATTAAGTACCTAACTTATACTATAGTAAATTCACTGGCACATCACATTCACAACACAAAGATGTATGTTGATGGATTTTACAATGTAATTATTAGCAGAGTGAACCCCAAAAACCGACATCAGGGATGACGTGACCCACCATTTTGTATATAATTACTGCATAAATCATCACCAGTCTACCAGAGCATCTTAAAAGTGTCATTTTCGTTATCTGCGACCAAGAAACCCTATATATCCATACCTTACATTACCTTATATTGCGATGCTGTCAGAGAAAAATCTTGGAAAATTCGTGATTTTGTCTGCCATTTTGAATAAATTAAGGGGTCAAATGTGGTCATGGGTCAAAAAAGTCAACGGATTCGCATTACTAAACAAGTTAAAAGTATCAATTTCACAGTATAAATTTCATGATATTGAATTTATCACAGAGGATGCTTTTATTTTCTCAGATTTTAAATTTTTAAATTTAAATAATTACAGATATATTGAAATACTGATTAATGACTGGACATATTTGGTTTAATGGAGTAAACTGAACACTTATAGTCTAATTAGTTTTCTATGTTCAATGAATGGTAAAATTAAAGAAAAGCTTAGAATGCTACTTCTGGAAATAATACCCATGTTATACAAGTTTGAATTGTTATATTTCAAATTTAATTCACCTTTCTTTTAAAACTAGTTATCCAACTTTATTATCAAAGAAACATAATATTAGCGATATATGTTATTTTTTTTATTACATTCACTTACCATCTCAGAAGAATGTAATAAAATAAAAGTGAAAATAATAATTAAATGAATGCTGCTGCAGACACAAGTACTGACTTTGAAGATAAAACAATTCATCCTTTTTTCTTTTTTTTTCAAATTCAAACAAACTTCAACAATGATCTAAATCTTAATTGCAAAACAATCTTTAACAGTACATATCAAAAATATAAAAGAACCTTTTATTGGTACTGTTTGGGGACAAAATTGGCTCAGAAAGTATAGCACTAATCAATAGTTCCCCAGGAGGAATCTACTTTGTGTAACCAGGATTAATATCCAGCAGTATTTTTCATGTAAAAAAAATTCAAGCTGATCCATCTCCTTGTCCATACTTGTGATCTGAATATTATGTTTGTCACAAGTCATACTTTTTTCTTTGATTTTTCAGTCTTGTTTTTAGATTCTTTTTCTCCTAAGTTGTTCTTTTCCTCTCCTTTGTGTTCATCATTTCTTGCATTTCCATGTTAACCTCTTCAGTTTCAACCTTTCTTTCTGTCTCTATATTTTATTTATCATTTGTAATCTCTTTTGTTCTCTATTGGTGGCGAGAAGTTGAATATTGTTCTTCCTGTTTTCAAATCTCTTCTCTATGCATCCCTCTCTCTCTCTCTCTCTCTCTCTCTCTCTTTCTCTCTCTCTCTCTCTCTCTCTCTCTCTCTCTCTCTCTCTCTCTCTCTCTCTCTCTCTCTCTTCTTCTTCTTCTTCTTCTTTGGTCTTTTACTTTAGCTTCATTGTGTTTTTTAATACACCCATTATCTTTCTCCCAAGACCTTTCAGTGCTGCTCATCTTAGTAGCTCATTGAAAAAAGATCTTTTGCATATCATTACTCTATTGTGTGCAACACAGTTAAATTGGTATAGAATTAGATTTATCAATAAACAATTAACATCATGATATATTTTTTAGTTTCCATTTCTTCAGTTGGAAATACCATGTGAAAATGACTTGAAACTTTAAACTGAAAAAAAAAGAATTTTGAATATAATGCATACACTAGACATTATGGGTGTTAATTCCAAGTTGAAAGCTTTCTTTTCACTATATTTTAATTTATTACATGTTTGAAGTTAATATTTGAATACTTATAGTTATGATAAAGATAAATCATAATACATTTCCGTGAGAAAAGACTATGAAATTAAAAAACTGTTGTGGATACTACAGTGTTGCAAACACTACAAAGCACAATATGTCTGCCAGAAAACATGGCAGCACAGTGCTAGAGTCTGTTTCTTTGGTAGATATGTTGGTAGCAGTATAATTCATCAGGCATTCCAAAATATGCACATATTGCGAACACAACAGAATTTGGGACATTTTTATGCCTGATGAGAAAAATGTGTCATTTTCTCCAGTATTGTACAATCCACTCAAACTTTTCTATAATGTTTCCTATATTATTCAACTCCAATTTGAAAACATAATAAAAGTTAAAACAATGCATTAAAACTATTTTTTTATTTGTGAGTTTTAACAGTGGATTATATTAAATTGCATAAAGTACCTGCATTTTCATTGAATTGCACATAAAAGAGGGATAATTTCTCCTTGATTTGCCTTCAATCATTGAAAGCCTCTACTATAAATCTCGTGGAACATAAAGCCATCTTTAAACTGCAACAGCATAGCACACAAAATACCCCATTTATTTAGCAGTACATCTTGAATATCTTGAACTGTTGTGTTAGAGAAAGTCATAAACAAAGAACAGTTTAACATTTTGTCAATGTTCTAAAGATGGGTCATCACAAAGTATTTCATACCTGGATGTGTGAAAGCTTTATTACTTGTGTAGAACTGTGATGAAAAATAAAATATAAATAAAAAGATAAAATAGAATAATAAATAAATACTGGTGTTGAAGTATAGTAATAATTAAAGTGTAAAGATTGATTGATTGTTTATTGTTTTCCGCCACACTCAACAATTTTTCAGTTATTTGGTGGATCCAGTTTTTGTTGGTGGAGGAGAGAACCCAGATACAATGTACCTGGGAAGAGACCACTGACCTTCTGAAAGTAAACTAGCAAACTTTCTCACATATATCGGCGCAAGCAATAATCGAACTGGGCCGACTAGAGGTGAGAGGCCTTGTGATTTTGAGCGCAATGCTCTAACCACTTGGCTACAGATGCCCCAAAGTGTAAAGAAATGGTATGGATAGAAAAAATCACCATAAATATAAATAAATGCCTATATATATATATATATATATATAAGCACAAAAATTTCAAATCAGGTACTCAAGCTTTTATCTATAGCACTTTTGCCCTATGGGCTCATCAGTAGATCTACTGTTTCAGTATGTGCTTTATTTTTTTTCATTTTACTGACAAGCCCTCAGGATGGAAGTGCTATAGAGTAGTGTATCAATACCAAGAAAGAAGAAAAATAATTTATTGAGTTACATAAAAAATCACTAAAAAGCAACAACACTCAATACCCAAGGTGTTAGGATGTTGGATCTGACTATAGATACAAGATGTGATAAATAAAGCTATATATGATATATGATGCACACTCTCTCTCTCTCTCTCTCTCTCTCTCTCTCTCTCTCTCTCTCTCTCTCTATATATATATATATATATATATATATATATATATATTTATAGCTTAATCTAAATCTATTTTGTTTACTTCTTGCAGGTATTTTTTCTACTCAAGAACTCGTATTGGACAGATTTATCACAATCGAGACATAGCCAAAGCACGTGAAAAATATCCAGATGGCCAGACACATTCTGTCATTCAGCCGTTGAAATATGGGGGTCAGTAATTTGAATCTAATCCAACACTCATGTTTTCAGGTAGTCTGGTCAATATAACTTTGAATGTGATATTAGAATTGTGTTGCTGCCATTGCAGTTTATTACTGAGGGAGAAAAGAACATTAAGAAAATTGTTAATTTCCTTATGAAAGCCAGAAAATGCTTCAAGAAAAATAACCATAACAATTCCGCTGTGTTTGGTGTCAGAGATTACATACAAGTTAACCATGAAAGAATTTTTTAAATTTTGGTTTCAGAGCTAACACTCACACCTCTTCCTATTCTCTTGGACAACTACTCTTACATCCTCAAGGATTCAAAATCAGCAGTTGTAGTGGACCCAGGTGATCCGGAGCCAGTCATTGTAAGTTTCCAGAATGATTTTCGTAATTTCATGTAACATAATTGAACTGTATTATGTATAGCTTCACTGCTGTAAGTTTCCAGAATGATTTTCGTAATTTCATGTAACATAATTAAACTGTATTATGTATAGCTTCACTGCTGTACCTTCCTCGCTATTGTCCACGATATAGAATAATTTTGTTAAATTAAACTTTATTTATTTTACAACAATTAACAAGCAAGTTATACAATTTATATTAATGCTTCTCGTCGACTCAGATTTTGGCATTAAGGGGTCATTGATGTGGGAGGAAACCAGAGGAATCTCACATGTACGAGTGGCCAACCACAATACTTTCTCGCTTACAACCACTAACGATCCAGAGAATCAAACTCGGGTCGCAGTGGTGAGATGCGAGTGCGTTAACCACTATGTTACCCAGATATCCTTCTATTATAGCTTCTGTGCTATGCAATACTTCTAGCAGTCTTATGTAAATAAGACTGCTTTCGCATGTATTCACTATTTGATATACAGTAGAAAGAAATGTTTGGGTAATCTTCAGTGGTTGATGATGTGAAAAGAAAAAGTACATATAGGTATAGATTTGGAAATTTTGTAATCGGAGGAATAACTGACATCATGCACATCCCTTGGTTGTATCTAATGTGATGTGTTTCTTTCATAGAAATACCTTACAGATAATGAGATATCTCCTGAAGCTGTTTTAGTCACACACAAACACTGGTGAGTACATCAATCAACAAGTAGAAAACATTTAAAACAAATTTGTACTGAACTCAATATTTAAGATGGTAACAATGCACATAATATTTAGTAATACTTGCATAACTGTGAAAAATTGTTTTTATTTTAAAAATTATGCATGTATTATTGATTTGGGGAATTCATATTCATCATGATGTGTAGAGCTTTCATTTGGTAATAATAAAAATAATAATATCCTTTATTTACCCAGGATCACACAAATTAGCATACAGCTAGTGTTCATTGTGGTCCTGCATTAAAACATAAAATTATTAATTAGAAGTAGTTTCTAAATATGAATACATCATAGAAAAGAGAAGAAAAACAAACATACCATAAGACAAACATAAAATATTATCTAAACATGAATACATGATATAAAAGGAGGAAAACATAGAATAAGACATGTAGTATTACATATATAAGTAATTTGAAAGTTAAGAAAGAAGAAATGTTAAAAAAGTTCAATTTTTAGACAAGATATTTACCACCATTAAAATGATTCTTTTTTGCTTTCTCATAGGGATCACAGTGGTGGGAACAGAGCAATGAAGCAACAGTATCCCAACATTAGGATATATGGTGGAGTCCATGACAACGTGAACAATGTGACAGAGTATGTAGAGCTTCAGCTGTGTCAGTTAATACACACCCTCCCTCCACTAACTACACTTTTTATTGAGTAGGTCAATTTTTAAAGGGCATGAGGTTTGTTTAGCTGATCTACCTGTGTGATGGGACTTCATTGCATCAATTAATTACTCGTATACCTGTTCTCCATATAAAAGAGTCTGTTCTCTCCATTAATTCATAAATTATGATTAGTGAACAAATAATACGTAAAATAGAAGTGCTTATCTGGTTTTTCAATTCAACAACAGTGATAGTCTGTGCATGGCTGGTCATTTGTGTTATTAAATTAGACAATCAAATCCTCGGTTTCAAAGTAATCAGCAGATAGTAAGAAGGTTAGAATTGTTGAATTCAAAGGAAAGAATTACACTTCTGGTTATAATGCAGAATGTTCTAATTGAAAAATAAATTGATCAGCTTCAGCTAAATAGGAATGGGTGGTGGTAATTCAACATGCTGTGATGTTTTTAAGTTGACATTTTTGTCATTTGGATCAGTGTTGGGTGAAACCTTCAACGGCACATTTTGTTTGCTCTTTTTTTTTTTTTTTTTTTTTATAAAAATACCATACATCTCCCATATGAAAAATAAAATACAGCAGAAATGAACATGAATTGATTTCTTTGTAGAAATATCTTATGCACTAAATAATAAAATCAAACTAGATGATAATTTTATCACACAGTGTCCATCCTTCTTCTGGAGCCATTAAAACAATGTGCATGTGTTTATGTATTTTTAAAGAAATGATGTAACATAAAATTAGAAGGATATTTTTATATACAGAAAATTAGGATGAATGGAATTACATGTAAGGGTGGATGGTTACGAGGGTGAAAGTGTTTTTAGGTGAATTATCACTGACATAAAGAACAATACATGCAGGTCAAGGACTCTTGTAGTCGTATTTCAGATGCTGTTCATTAACGTAATGCTAGATGGGTTCCAAGTGGAACAGATTTACACCTGAAGATTTCTCAGCCTTACAGTGACCAAACTTGTATGAATGGGACATGTAGAGAATTTACAATTTGACCTGTATTTTCTGTATGAGGAACAAAAAGTCCCATAAAATTTTTACTTTTTCATCAAAACAAGATGTGTAGTCTTTGGTTTATTTGTAAGGATTACATTAGTAGTAATACAGAGATTTAATATCAAACTCTTTATAGTTAATTGTAATTGTGTGTCCTTCAAGAAAATTGTAAATTCATTCATCGCATTGCTGTATCAAGACTTGTAAACACACTTGTATATAAATGCAAAATGTGTATTTCCTTTTGTACTTTATGTAGGACAGTAATATGGGAAAAATGTGTTTGAAACTTCAGATTTTGTTGATGGTATTATTTCCAGCACAGTGAAAGACCTGGATGTTTTGCAATTTGGTGACATGCGTTTCACTGTTCACTTCACCCCAGGGCACACTGAAGGGCATGTGGTATTTCTTCTAGATGGGACACCCTTTGGGATGTCAGATTCCTTGTTCTCAGGGGACCATCTCTTTCTGGGTGGTTGTGGTAAGATGCAGAAAATAATTTAAAATTTTTCTTGTGGTAATAAGAATCCTTATACAAGAGAATACTTTTAAAAATCTGATAAAAGATTGCATCATATATATTTATATATATATGTGTTCAGTGGTAAATATAATTCAGCTACTTAATTATCTTATCGGGCTCATGGAGGTTGTGACTGGTCAACAGGGGATGCTTACTCTTTCTAGGCACCTGATCTCATCTCTGCTATGGCCAGGGGTCCATGTTTTCCCTTATCTTATTATGTATCCTTTATAGGATTTATGGAATTGATCACTCCTCATTATTTTCACTTTTTCATATATTTGATACCCTCTTGCATTTCAAATACATATACGAAGGTGAGTTAATAAGTAACCAGCTTATCCCATTTCCAATTGATCTAGACAGTCACGATTGTCATGCCTTGTTTCAATACATGTTTTATACCTGGGTATAAAATTGCTCGTGTATCGAGTCATTCTGTGATAAGATATTGGATGTCAAGCATTTCTAGTGATGCAAAGGCATACTTTTCATCTAAAGTTGAGTACTGTGCTGTAATTCAGTACTTGTATTTAAAAAGTAAAACAAGCAAGGAAATACATGGCGAGTTAGCCGATGTTTATTGGTCTTCTGCATCATCTGATGCTCAGGTTAAATTCTGGGTAGGATAACTCAGTAGAACATCTATAGAAGATGAAACCAGGTCTGGACACCCACTGGATGCAACTGACAAAGAAATGTGTAACAAAGTTTAGGATGTGGTATACTCTGATATGTGAATTCAGGTGGAAGAAGTAGTGCAGGCATGAGATATTTTACATGGTAACTTTTCAACAATCTTGCATGATCATTTAGGTATGCAGAAGTTAACAGCCTGTTGTGTCCCCAAATCCCTTACCGATGAGCAAATGGCAACCAGAGCATCAGTATGCAGTGCCAGATGAAGCATATTAGGTCAAAAGATGATTTTCTTTTGCATCTGGTGACTGTAGATGAGACTTAGGTACATTATTATGAGCCAGAGAATAAAGTTCAGAGTCGTCAGTGGGTAGGGCCGGGATCCTCGAGGCCAAAGACGCAACCATCTGTTGGCAAGGTGATGTCCGCAATATTTTGGGATGCAAAAAGGTGTTATTATGTTGGACTTTTTACCCAAGAGAAGTACAATAACTGGAGTGTACTATGCAAACTTGCTAGACCATCTGAAAACCACCATCTGTGAAAAACGCCAAGGTAAATTCTCTAAAGGTGTTTTGCTGCAACAGGATAATGTGAGAGTCCACACTTGCAAAGTTGCAATAGATGTTGTAGAGCAAAACAGGTATGAATTAATACCACATCCTGCCTATTTGCCTAACCTAGCTCCTAGTGACTTCTTCCTATTCCCAAACTTGAAAAAGGATATCCATGGACCTCACTTCCTGTCTGACGAAGAATTTATGACAGCAGTTTAGAAGTGGGTCAATGGGTCCTGACTTTTTCAGTTCTGGGCTGATGGCGCTTAAACACCATTGGTCTAAGTGCATCATACTAGCGGGCAATTACATCAAAAAAGAAGAGGTGGATCTCAACTGGAGATAAGTGAGGATGGTTACTTATTGACTTGCCCTTGTATCATATATACTTTTTAAGTGAAAAAACCCTAACAAACAAAACATATGTATGAAATTGTATCTTTGCTATTTATTATGTTAAGAAATAAATTGATATATTGTTATACATAATCTCATTGCTTCACAGTTCAGATGTGTGTTTTGAAAATTGTTGACTGGTCCAGTATAATTTGATGACAGACCAGTCATGCATTTTGTACAATCACTGGAATTTACCTTCAGTTCCCCAAACATCAGTTATGTGTGATGTCAGAATTTATATCTTCTTCAGGTACAGTAAGGATACTCATTCCATTTTTAACCTTGTTGTAGGGAGGATGTTTGAAGCTGCACCATCTGTCATGCTGGGTTCTCTGGACAAAGTGTCCAGTTTCAAAGGAGATATTTTGGTCTGGCCAGGTATTACATTTGTACTCACCAATTGTTACTGTAAACACAGTTTTCCCATGCTTCTGCTTTATCCATGGTCATAAAATAGTTGCAGAAATCTTCTCCATTTAACTAAATGTAATCAATAATTTTAACTGCTGTGGGTTCATAGACTGAACAGAAAACATTAATCTGTGGAAATTTAACTCTATAGAAAACATTAAATCTCTAGGTGGTATTTCAATCAAACTGATAAATAAAGATATGTGAGGTTGTTTGAAAACACAATTTATATTCAATGACAAACACAATGCATAAGTAATTTAATGGGGAAAATTGTAGATCTATCTTAAATCTTTAGTTATCAGTATGTTTTAATTTTAGGTCATGAATATGCAAAGGATAATTTGGATTTTGCATGTCATTTAGAAAGCAGCAATGAAGAATCAAAGGTAACCACAAAACAGCTTAGAAGATATGCTAAATTCTTATCTCTAATAACATGTGGTAAATGGTTTTTCCCTAAAGAAATTAATATGCATAATTTGACTGTTTTATTTACTCTAAAGAAAAAGTATGACTGGATAAAGAGTCAAAGAGAACAGAACCTGTGTACGGTAAGTTATTGTATTATATGTATTTTGGACAGATATAAACTGGGAGTTATCTTTCTTATGATATCACAAAATTTCAAATTCTGTACGATGGTTATCTTTTATCCACTAACCTCAGCTGAAGGCACATGAGCATTTCTGATCGAAATGTGTCTGACATCAGATTTTGTTGTGAACTTTTCACATTTTCCACTTCTTCTTTAGAACCACTAAGACAATTTCAACAAATTGGCTACAATGCATCACTGGGTAAAGGGGATTCAAATTTGTGTAAATGAAGGGCCATGCCCCTTCCAAGGGGCAAATGATTGAAAAACAGTGAAAATAAGTTGGGGTGTTAAAAAGAATACCTGAACCAGAAAAGCCAAGTTTTAATGAAAGCTTCCTTATACAGTGAAGATTTTTCAAGATTTTTTTTTTAGACAATAAGCCCTGAAGCCAAGATGCTGCCACAATTAGATTTGAAAGTTATACACAGGAGCATACAGAAAAATTCTTTTAAAATTTTCTCAAGAAAAAGATACCATTCTTCAAATCAATACACAAGCATCCTTTTTGTAAATTGAAATTTGCTCACACCAGGGCCCCTGGGACTTGACTAAATTCATGTTTGTGCACATCATGACCCCCAGGGCCATGATACAGGTTCAAATTTTCACATAGAATATTGTTATATGAAAATTCTTTAAAAGCCTTCTTCATAAGAACCCCAAGGACACAGTTTGCCAACTCTGTATGCAAGTATTTTCCAACTGGTGTCAATTCAAGTTTGTTCACACCTTAATACCTGACTAGGACAGAGTCACAACAGAGCTTCAGAGTTTTATACAGGGATATTCAGGAAAAGTCTTTGAAACTTTTCTTGATAACCAAAAGGGTTGGTTGTATATTGTTTAATGTCCCACTCGAGAATCTTTCACTCATATGGAGATGTTACCATTGCCGGTGGAGGGATGCAAAATTTAGGCCTATGCTCCACGCTTATGGCTTTTGAGCAGGGAGAGATATTTTTATACCACACCTGCTGTGACACGAGGCCTCAGTTTTTGTAGTCTCATTTAATCACCTCTATTATATGATGTGGAAATGTTATTATATCATGTCATCGTTTGTTGAGATATCTTCATTTCCTGGTATTTGATGTGGTATCTTCAATATATGATGTGGTAATGTCGTTATGTTGTTTGTTTGTTTGTTTTATGTCCCTTTGAGATTATTTTGCTCATATTGAGATATCACCACCTGTAGGTGAAGTATCAGAAATTTAGACCTATGCTTAGCACTCAGGGTTGTAGCCTGTAGCCTTGAGGGATCTGTAATGTGCCATTGCCTATTGTGACATGGGATCACCGTTTATAAGGTTGTATCTTAGAGACTCGTGATTCTCACTTCTAAATTCTGAGCATTTGATGAAGGGCAATCACTGCTTATGTTTACATCTCTGCTTTGATGCAACTATAGCAAAAGTGGGACATCACCATATCATATTACGGCATTACCACATCATGTAATAATATTACCATATTATAATGTCATTACCACATCATATTGTTATTTTGCCACATCATATAATGTTTCACATCATATAATGACATTAACACATCATATAACAATCTTGCACATTATTTAAAATTACCATATCATGTATTAACTGTACCACATCATATACTAAATAGCTTGACCTTGAAACAGGCAAGGTATCCCATATGTCTGAATTCTATGCATGGTCATCATGTAGTGTAGATTATTTTGTTCATTCTTTGGCCCTGGAGCCTGAGTGGATCGTTTAAAATCTTACACTCCATTACTTTATATGCATGCATGCATACTGATAAATATATACATTTAAGTGATATTTTGAAAACTGAATTACAATGTCCTGGGCTAGAGTTGGTGTACAGTAGAAGTATAAAACTTCAGGATTACTGTAAGAATGTTATAGAAATTTTCCAACAACAATATGATAATCACAGTTTGTGAAAATAATATGCTAGTGACATGTAGTGTGTATAATGGTCCAACAACAGGGCTTGGTTTATTGCTGAGCAGCTATTTGTGTTTCCAAAAGATCTCTGTTTGACTCAGGTGAGCATTGTTGCCCCCCTTCACCTCTTGTGTATATATCTATCTATCTATCTATCTATATATATATATATATATATATATATATATATGTCATTATATTTAGTGTCCATCAACTATTGAAGAGGAGAGATCATACAATCCATTCTTGAGAACAGCAGAGCCAAGTATCATTGAAGCATTGAGTATCAAAGAGTTCGAACAACCAATCACTGATGAGACAAGGGCGAAAGTCCTCCGGGAAATTCGGATCCGTAAAGACAGTTATAAATACAAACTGTAGGATTGCATACTCATTTATATGGCTGTACTTTTAGCCAAATGTGCAAATCATGTAACATGTTATATATGTAAGGAATTAGTTGTGATAAATTTATTTTATTGTGTTTTATTTATGATATTTTATATCTGTCCTTATGTCTATGAAGTATTGATTTGTAATTGTTACATTGATACTATAAACACAAGTTCATGTACAAGAAACAACAGTTTCTTTGTTTTATCCTTAATACAAGTACTCATACATAGACTGGTTTAATATATTCATTATATATCCTGCAAACAAAGTTTGGGGAGGGTATATTGGTTTTGCTCCATTCATTCTGTCCATTTGTCTGAAGACAAACTTTGCCAAAAGATATTTTGAGAGCCCCCCCCCCCCTTTTTTTTTTTTTTATCTTTTACCAAATTTTATGGAAATGTTGTAAACTGTGTAAACCTGAACACCTGGTATTTTCAGATTCAAATTGATCCATTTTGAAAAAGTTATAGCCATTTGTAGCTTTTTTTAAAAAAGTCATTTCATGCAAATTGATATTATTAATGATATATTTACTACCATTTTTTAGTTTTATTTATAAACTTGATTTTATATTTTATGAAAGTTGTATTATTGTTTATTTTATTGAGCAAGAAATGGTAACTCAGAAGGTCACACAAGTTGCACCCATTTGATTCACCATAATAGATGCCATTGAACATTTTCGAATAGGTCAGTCCTAGATGATTCTCATTTCCACACCCTATGGCCTCATTTTACCCAGAAAAGTTCTAGTACGGATTCCAGAGATCTACATAACTTTTGTGAGGTATCATGACTCCCCCTCCTAAGTTTTATACCCTGTTGGATTATGCATATTTACAAATTATACAATGGCATTATCAATGTGTTACATGTGTTGTGTTATGGTTTAAAATTGTATCTAAAAATGGGTATATATATATGTTCTGATAATGAAATTTTATTAAAAGGCTTTTAATATATATGTATAGTTTCTTCAAACTACTCACTGACTGAACACTCACATATACTGAATGTACAAGTGCTCCACTCTGTTTGATACATGTATTCATTCATGTGTAGCAGGTGCTTGAAGCTATGCATTTGACATATCTGTTTAGTTATTAATATTTTATTCAGTACAGAAAAGGATTGTACAGGAGGCAGTTACCCTATAAACATCATTTTTTTAAAAATCAGATTGAAACAGAAAACTGAATATTTGTTCAAGAGTTTGCTTACTTTATTCCAAACACTACACCTCTGAAATAGCTTCCTCTTATCCTTCTCATTGATGTGAAAATGGAGAATATTCAATTTTTAAAAAAAAAATAATTGGTAAAAATTGACAATTGATATTAATTGTAAAATTAAATATGTGTGTTATGAATTTGTAGTCATTCCAAAGTGTAATTTTAAAACAAGTATGATGATATAAATGAAGTATTAAAATTTTGGAAAAGTATCTGTATGAAAAAAAATTTAAGGATGATACAATGTTGTTGATTTGGTTTGAAAGCAACGTGTGTTGTTAGAACCAGAGTGTTGCCTGATGCTGCTGTAGGTTATAGGAAACTGTTTAGTGTGAGGGTGAAAGCCTCAATAACATTGTTAAGAATCATTTTGTTAAACCATTTATTGTTTATGTTTGTTGGTTGAGTTTTGCATTCATTGCCCGGATGAAGGTATACTGACGGACATTAAAAACGCAACACACATTTTTGTTTTTAATTTATTCATTGAAAACATTACATATAAAACTTTTATTGCAAAATTTACCCAACATACATCCTACTGATTTTTAAAACCCATCTCTCGATTTACCTGTGTTCATTGTTTGCGTGTTGTGAGTAGCATCGCACCAAATTTTCAGAGCTTATTTTTCAAACATATGGAAAGGTAATAGAGGAGTTTTTCTCGATCAAACAACTTTGGTGAAAGCATAGACACCACTAACAAAAAAATTCAAAACCAAGATTATGCCGCACGTAAGCAATGAAATGCGCAATCAGGCACTTGGTATGCTGCAAGCAGGCGTTAGTCAGCGTGAGGTTGCAAGGCGTATTAACGTCCATCCTTGTACAGTTAGCCGGTAGTTGTCACGATTCCATCAAGCAGGATCCCTAAATGATCGCCCAAGACCTGGTCAACCGTTTGTGACAACGTCACGGCAACAAGTGTTCATACGGCAATGTCATCTTCGCAATAGGTTTACGGCCGCTGCGACCACGGTGAGAGAAATCATTGGACTTCATGGAAGGCCTAGTCATCCTAGAACCGTTTCCAGAATTTTGAAGCGCCATGGGATCCGTTGTAGAAGACCTTACAAGGGGCTATAGCTTAAACCGCATCACCGACGGTACAGATTGCAATGGGCAAGGCAGCATCTGACTCAACGTCAAAATTGGTCATGTTGTGTTCTCAGATGAGTCCAGATTTAACGTTAGCAACGCAAAGGCAGATGTCGAGTTTATCGTCGTTTACATGAACGTTTTGCAGACAATTGTGTCTTCGAGCGCGACAGGTTTGGAGGGGAAGGTGTCATGGTCTGGGGTGCAATTAACCACAATTTTCGGTCACAACTGGTCGTTTTAAATGGAACCCTCACTGTTAGGAGGTATGTGAACGAAATTTTGCAGCCTGTTTTAGCACCATTAATACAACAGCATAGGCAAGGAAATTGGTTAATTTTCCAACAGGACAATACGCACGCACATACGGCATTGACGTCCTTGATTGGCCCGCTGTGTCCCCAGATTTGAATCCAATCAAGCATTTGTGGGACGAGCTGGGTAGACGTGTGTGCAGCCGTCAGCCTCAGAATCCGCAAGAATTAGGGAGAGCTTTGTTGGAGGAATAGCAGAATATTCCTCAGAGGACCATCCGAAGTGTTTGTCAATCAATGTCACGTCGCCTTCGCGCCATCATCACTGCCAATGGAGGTCATACCCGGTACCAGTGAACGAAACCACATTTTGGACGCACCCTTCATTGACATTCATTTCAACTGTAGCCTCTTTGTGAATAAAATGATGTTCAAAATCAAAGAATAGTGTTCAGTTAACATGGTTTATAATAAACCATTATGAATATGTTTATTAGATATATGACCGGACGCGGCGGCTCAGTGGTTAGAGCGTTCTCTTCGTAACCGGGAGGTCGTGAGTTCGAGCCCCGCTCGTGCCATGGCCGCGTCAAACCTAAGACGAAAAATAGGTAGTAATTGCTCCTTCACCAAACGCTCGGCATTTAGAAGTGAGAATCACGGGTCTTTCGGATATGACCTTAAACACGGAGGTCCCGTGTCACGGTAGGCGTTGACACATTAAAGAACCCTCACTGTTACGGCCCGGAGCACTAAGCATAGGTCTAAATTTGTGGTACTTCACTTACAGCTGGTGACGTCTCAATATGAGAGAAAAATTCTCGACGGGACGTAAAACAAACAAACAATAAACAATTAGATATATTAACGAATTTATGATATATAAAATTATCAAGTGTTGCGTTTTTAAAGTCCGTCAGTATATTTTATGAATTTCAACAACACATGAAAATATTCCTATTATAGTATGAAAGCAAAACTCCTTGATCAACATTTTTTTCTATGTTGGTCAAACCAATTTAACGTCAATTTGTGAAGCTCATCTATCTAGGAAGTAATACGAGGGACACTTTTTAAGTTTGTAGAGTAAGCCTATAAATTTTTAACGCGATTATGAAGTTGCACTATTTTTTACACAGAACTTGCGTGGTCATTCCTCTCTCGAACGATATCACGGTATGCGGCGCACGAGGTCCACGTGCGCGCTGCGCTGTTTATTTTCAACACTTGGTTTTATACACTATAGTAAAATATAGCATTCAATATGGATGGAAAAAGCTCTGAATAGAGGGTATATTGTAAGATTCGAGCACACCTCGGGTTTCCGTCAACGGAAATTCATGCTGATATGCAAAAGGTTTATGGGAATGGTGCTTTAAAATGTGCTGCAGTTTGCAAGTGGGTACGTCGTTTTAATGATGGTAGGGAGTTAATTGAAAATGACCCTCGAGTGAGTAAGCCGGTTTCCGTTTTGACGGAAAAGAACGTTGCTACTGTTAAAACGTTAATTGAGGAAGACACACGTTATACCGTGCAAGAGAAAGAAGAATTAAGTGGCATTCATTCGTCAAGTGTTTTGGAGATCTTACGTGAACGACTTGGGCTACGTAAGATCTGCGGCTCTGGGTGCCCCATTTGCTCACTGACGAGCAGAAATAAAGTCGGGTTAGACTTGCATCGCAAGTTATAAAAAATATGATAAATGTGACCCACGTAGTTTGGAAGAGATAGTTACAGGTGATGGAACCTGGATCTATCATTTTCAACTCGATTCTAAGGCTAAAAATAAGGTTTGGGTTTCATCAGAGGGCGACAGACTTGTCATTGCGCGCCGTTGCAAAACATCAAATCGCATATTGTATGCGATATTCTTTGATTCGAAAGGTCCAGTCCTTCAAATTCCAGTCCCGAAATGTAGTTCTGTCACTGGAAAGTTTTACAGAGAAAGTTTTCTTACTCAACTTGTTGATTTCTATCAGAAACTCAGACCGCGAACCGGTGTCCGTGGCATCAACTTACTCCATGATAACGCACTGGCCCATAAATCCGCTACGGTACAGGAATATCTGAAAGAATCTGGGCTCGATGTCTTAGATCATCCCCCATATAGCCCTGACCTGTCCCCCTGTGACTTTTGGTTGTTCCCAAGACTAACGGAAATGCTGGCAGGACACCGTTTTGAATCCCGTTGTCGTATAGGCAGTGCGGTATACCAGTGTCTGCAACATATACCTAAAGAGGAGTACCGGGCGGCGTTCCAGAAATGGGTAGATCGGTGTAAAAAGTGTGTTGAGGCAGACGGGGCATATTTCGGTCTTGGATAAATAAAATTTTAATATTTCAAGCGGATTTAAAAAGACCGCCCTACTCTACGAACTTAAAAAGTGTCACTCGTGTATATATATATATATATATATATATATATATATATATATATATATAATTTGTCGAGATGCAAGTGTAAGCCTGCAAATCAATACTGGACCTATAATTTACCTTTGCGTAATAAATGAATCTAAACATACAAGCATAAATGTAAAGTTTAATTTATTTTCAAATTTTATTTTCCAAAGTATGCAGTGGAATGGCATGGGACATTATTTGTGATATCTGTAATGTTTTGTAAAATCACCTGAATCAAGAGCTTTAGTTTGTATGCAAAAGTTAAAATAATGAACAGTGATCAATTTCATAAATCCTATAAAAAATACAAAATTGAGAGTAGAACAAACCTGGACATAGCAGAGGTGAATCAGGAAATATACTGGACAAAAAAAGTTAAGGATCATAATTTTGACCTCAAAAATTTTTATTAACCAAATAATTATTTTGACAAATTTTAACATGTATAGTTTCTCCAATGTGTCCTTAACACAATAGATTTACCTGGTTTCATATTGACGTCATAAGTGCACGATTTTTTCGCCCAAACACAAGCGAGGGGTCAAAATCAAAGTGTGCCAACGTGTATATTGAAATTGAAAAATTGTGATTTTCATTTTATTGTGGGTATTTATTGCTCTAATCGACTCTTAGGTGAACAATTATTGACATTAAAAGCCATGAGGCGCCATTTAACTGCTCTGGAAGCTGGTCAGGCAGTAGGTATGCTTCAAGCTGGCCAAGTCCAGAGAACTGTCTCTAGACATTTTAAGGTGTCCCAAAGTGTGATTTCAAGGTTGTGGAATCGTTTTAGGCAGACAGGTAATGTTTCTGAGAGACCGAGATCAGGTCGTCCAAGGTCCACAACCACTCGTCAGGATCGCTATATGTCACTTATGGCTCGTAGACACAGGTTTTAGAGTGCTGTCTAACTCCATACTGACTTTCATGCAGCAAGTGCGCATAACACCAGAAACTCTCAGACAGAGACTTCATGATGCTAACCTTCGGGCTCATCGACCTGCTGTTCGTCCCATTTTGAGAAGACATCGTGTAGCACGACTCAATTGGGCTCAAAATCACATAAACTGGCAACTGCGTCATTGGACGCCTGTTCTTTTCACAGACGAGTCATGGTTCTGCGTGGACTTTCATGACGGTCGTAGGCGTGTATGGCGCATGCGTGGAGAGCAGTACGGTGATTGCTGTGTAGCAGAGCATGATCGTTTTGGAGGTGGCTCTGTGATGATTTGGGCCGGAATCAGTATTGGTGGATATACTGACTTGCACGTGATTAATGGCAATCTTACCTGTGCAATTTACAGGGACGAGATACTGCATCCAATTGTGAGACCTTATGCGGGAGCTATAGGCAACGACTTTGTGTTAATGGATGATAATGCTCGTCCCCACAGAGCACGTATAGTGACAGACTACCTTGCTACAGAGACAATTGAACGTATAGATTGGCCGAATTGTTCTCCGGATTTAAATCCAATAGAACATGCCTGGGACATGTTGCAGCAAGCTGTTTCCAGACGCCCTGTACTTCCGACAAACCGCCAGGAGGTTACGTTAGCTTTACAGCAGTAATGGGCAAGGTTGCCACAAATTGCGTTCCGCAGGCTCATCGGAAGTATGCAGAGGCGTTGTCGTGCCGTTATACAGGCTCAGGGTGGACATACACCCTATTGATATTGCCTTTATAAAGATTCAATCATTTGTAATGAAAGTTGTTATTGTTGCTCATACCGATTTTCAAACTGTTTTGGGGGGTTACCTGACAATGGTTGCTCTGGCTGCTTAACGTATTGATGAATTTGTAAAAACAGGTTTAAAATGTATTGTGCGATTGTCGTTGAACATTTTAAGTATATATTTAACATAATTTATTTGTTTTTGTTATGAATAAAATAATTCTGAAATCATGATCCTTAACTTTTTTTGTCCAGTATATTGCATGCGCTGCTGGTCAATCACACTTACCATCAAACTTGCTTATGTAAACGCAGTAATTTATAATCAAAATCGGCATGTAGAGGATGACCTAGCAATTGGTATGAAACATGTCAGGTAGCATTCAACCTAATGCCAGGCTGTATTTGCAAATTAGATCGTTATAACACCTTAGAATTTGCGGAAATGCTGAATTTAAATGATATTGTTAAAACCCCTGTGATATCAATTATTCATCAATAGCCTGCCTCCAATTAAAAATTGATCATGTGCAGAACATGCTCTTACATTGAAGCAGTTGTGAGACTTAAGTATCATATGCAGGTGATAATCTAATGATAATCTAATTGCTGATTAAATAAGGAAGTTGACAATGGAGAAGCTTACGTTATCCTGTTGTCGTAAAGTTGAGTCATTTGTTTGCCATCAGCAGATATGGATGACTATGACGTCTTACTTTGAATTTATTTGGATATGGGTTTATCAAATTGACATGTAAATGAAAGTGAATATTGTTATCAGATAAAACGTCGATGTATCTAAATGTCGAGTTGAAAGTCACAGCAAGAATTTTTTTTTTTTTCATGTAGAAGATTCCGAATAAATTCTGCCTCATAAGAATAGAAAAGAAGGCAAGCTAATAAAGGTACATAATTCGTGCTCATGGACATTCAGTGTTGGAAGACCTGACCAATAAAGACTAGACAGATATTGAAAGTCTAGCATCTTATTAATAACAACTTCTGCAGATGTTCAGGATGATGTTTCATAAAGTAATCTTTTGGATATCATTACAAAATATGAATATTTCCATGTTCCGAAGTAGCTGTCTGTGTTTTCAAAAAGCCATTGTTCGTTTTGATGCTGTTGACTTCGGAAAAAAATGTAATTTCAAAACGTTAAAACTGAAGCATGATTTTGAAGAATTTCATGTTTTGAAAGAGCAGCTGGAGTATAAGTGCGATTACTAACTGTGGAATTAATGCCAAGATCGAGTAGAGTGCAGTTGTAATGATAAGCCTTACAAATATAACATAGAAAATATATGGTACGCATTCTCTAATACGAGATTTTACATTCCTCTTCTACTTTTTATCCATTATGAAAAAGTGTTCTTCCTTTTCATATCATTCGTCTGACACAATCTTCGAAATAATTTATAATAAAGATGAAGTTCTGTCGCCAATTGAAAGATCGGGCCTCTCTGAATTTCAGACCTTTTAAAATTTGTAAGAAATACAGGGTGTAGATTTGAACTTGAAATATAATGAAATACAAGACGGAACTTATTTTTGTGAACAAGAGTGTTCCTTTGTTAGTGAATAACAACGTGATTAGGAAGAATTATCATCCGTATTTACTATGATGGACAACATCTAGATCAATAATCACAGAATTCGGTCTGTTGTTTTGAAAAATCTCAGTTTGGACTACTTTTGCTTCTCAAGACTTTCGAAAGAACAAAAATAAAATTTTGTGCGAATATGATGTAAAGGAAAAGAGAGATGGGCAAACGCGGACACCTGGACATACCAGAAGTGGGATCAGGTGATCAGGAATCTAAACATCCCATATCGGCTTGTCACACCCGCCGTTGAGCTCTATATCTTGATAAGGTAAACGGAGTAATCCTCAGTCAGAATCAGTGTACCATGGTTGTGCCAATACGTAATTGTCTGTTGACACAAGGTAAAAGTGAATCAAGTGAGACATATATATTTAGTTTTGGTATGAACGATGTCCAAGACTTGCGTCTTTGTTTACTGGGAAATTTACATTATCGGTATTCTTATGTGGACTTGTAAGATCCCCCACATATTTTATATCGCCGTTGTATCCATATTGAAAAGAAGTGTATAAGTGTCTTGTTCAAGTGATATCGCTGTCTACCAATGGTACAACTGGGCTGTTAATATGATGGTAAATTTTATCTAGAATCGTAACCTTCGTGAACAAGATGGAATGATCCGGAGAATTGCAATGTTGATAGAGAAGTTAATTACCTCCATTAATTTGTTTGTTTGTTTTATTTATAGTCGCCTGAGCAATTTTTCAGCTATCAGGCGACTGACCTCCATTAATAATTTGAAATATATCTCTAGATTTTTTGTAGTCACCCCATAGTTTCGTTGACGCAAATCAGTCCACAAAGGCTACACCCAATTGCAAAGACAAAGTTAGAAGAATTGCAGGTAAAAAAATTTCAATTACTGATATCAAAACTTCGTCCAATGAGATTACTAATAAATGAACTCCTATAGATCATAATATGACAGGTTTTACAGTTTGTAATTTGACAGAACATTTTGAGATGGAGCACATGTACACAAAACAATTATCCAAAATGTCTCTTGATAAAACTTTGCATTCTTTAATTTCTGTACATGTATATGATTTCCATTTTGTACCAAAATTGGGTATTTGACGACTATACATATGAATAATCTTTGATATCTCGAAGAATAATCTGAGAGGCCCCAATCATTCTGTAGTGTACCAAGAACCACCGAGGTAATTTCAACCAACTTGTAAATAAGTGAAAATAACAAACAGTGATCAATCTCATAACTCATAAAAAGAATGCAAATTAGAGTAGGACAAACACGAAGCCCTGGACACACCAGAGGTGGGATCAAGTGGCTCATCATAAACATTTTTGAGTAAAGGAAATCAAAGTTTCATCAATGAAGGGTGATGTTCCTTTTCATGGGGAGATAAAATTTGAAAATAGAGGTATCTGTTTACACAATCCTCTTCTCTACAAGACAGGTATATTAATCCAAAAATGTCAAAACGTGTTTGAAGGAATCTTTTTATAGTGAAAATTCAAGCTTATTCAAACCATGAACCTCAGGACCAGAGTGAGACTAAATAAGAGGTTTAAGGTTTTATAAAGAAATGTTTAGGAAAATTCTGTAATTATCTTCTCAAGAACCACAAGGGTATGCCAAACTGATATAAACAAACCCTCAATTATTGTTGGTTCAAGTTTGTTCACACCATCATTCCAGGTTTTCAAGGGTCACAAGAGGGTTTAACTGATGGTTTACATGGGAAATGCTTAGATGAGTGATATGACCCATGCATATAGACCTTTTGTTTTTCTTACCATACTAAGTATTACTCATAGGTAAATCATATGACCTTCTTTGAAATAATGTTGTTACTATGTAACTTGCGCGCTTGTCGAAACAAAAGTTTCATTTTTGCACCCTGCCATCTGATAGAACATCATCTGTAGACGTCATGAACACTTTTGTCACAGGTATAATGTAACGCTCAACTGACAAATGATGAGAAAATCACCTGTAAATGTTTCTCCTTATGAACAAAATCATTAAGGGATTACGTGATTTTTGTCTTCTGTATGAAATGGTGAAGATAACGAACAGTGACAAATCTCATAATACCAGTAGAGAATACAAAATTAAGAGTATAGGACAAACATGGACTCCTGGGTATACCAGAGGTGGGAATGGGTGTCTAGGAGGAGTAAGCATTCCCTTTCGATCGGTCACGTCTGCAGTAAGCCTTATATCTTTATTAGGTAAACGCAATAATCCGTAGTCAAAATCAGTATTTAAAGAATGGTCCAACAGTTGGTATGAAACACGTCAGACTTTGACTTATTGACAGGTTTTCCTTGTAAATTAGATCGTTTTAACGAATTTGCGGAATGTTGACTTTAAAAGACTGTTTAAACCCTTGTAACATCAACTTATTTGTCAGTAGCCTGGCTCGATTTAAAAACTGATCATACGCAGAACAAGCTCTTGCGTATCGAATCAATTGAGAGACATAAACACCATATGCAGGTGATAATGGAATACTGCTGCATAAATATGGGCAGTTCACGATTGAGAAGTTGTTTGTCGTTTACATCTATGTTCAATAGGATTTCAAAGTATGAAGCTGGAAGACTGTGGTGTCTTTTATTTCGACTTCACTGGGATACAACGAACGACATGAATAAAAATGATTCTAGTTAATAGATAAAACGTCCTCGATATATCTAAATGTCGAGTTGAAGGCCACAAGATATCTTTTCTTCTCATATAGAAGCTACTGAATAAATTCTACCTCGTAAGAATATAAAAACAGGTGAGTAACGTAACCTACATGTACAAAGGGACTTATTTTTACTGTTGGGAATTTTACAAATCCTACAGAAGAAACAATTCTTACAAGATATTTACAAAAAATGTTGAAGATATTCAAAACTTCCTTTAGAAAAATAATTTATACTGTGGGATTGTTTTTCAAAGGTGATCATCTTGCATAGCAGGTAGCTCACATCTATTACAAAAGTGGTCCTAAATCTGTAAATAATAAAACTCTCAATTTTCCCTCGAGAATTTGATTGCATCCAACAAAGAACGGGAAAGCAATATCTTTACAAGGTTTTCCCCCATAAATCTTTAATAGTATTGTATTTAATTATTCTCACTGTCGATTTTATACGACTACGCCATGTGCCACATTTAGAAACAATTTGAGCGACATTTATATTATTTGCTAGTGCGTAATCTAGTACAAAAACATTAATAATTAAATCCTTTTGGTTTCATTTAATATATACCTCTGGTATTTTGTGTTTCCCTGGTTCATTTAATTGTTTGCTGTATTCTGCTTAATCTCTCTTCTTCTTTCGCCGTGTTTTACGATGTCATCGCAGCGCCTAGTCTTAGACTGCACGCGTTTATCATTTAAAGCTACATCATTTCTCTGACGGATTCTAAATTCTCGAGTTCGCCAGTAATTCTTGTCTCTACTTAGTGGTAGTCTTAATTTGGTTCACCTCTCATACAATGCGATGTTGTGAGGAACTTCTCATCCTTGAAGTTAACTGATAATCCTTCCCTCTACTTCGTAGCCTGTGCTAGAGGGTCCGTGTGAATTAGCAATGGTCTCAACATTATTAGATGTACTCACTTCTGATGAATGAAGTCCTTATACTAGGGTATTTTCTTTGGTAGTTTGTTTTAAATGTCATCCTGTCTGTTCCCAGTTTTAAATCATACGGTCTTTTTTATTGAGTCGTCATAACGCCCTCTCTGCTTTCTCGGACACCGCTGGTATCTCTTTTCCAGGAATCCTTAACTGTCTTCAGTACCATGCTCCTTTGATGGTTTACACTCTAACATTATCCTTAACACTCTCCTTTATTTTGATGATTTGAACTCCATGCTTAAATTTCTTCTAGTTCCATGCTCTTTAGGTGGTGTAAACTCCACGCTTATCCTCAACTTTCTTCAAGTACCATGCTCTTTTGGTGGTTTAGACTCCACATTTATCCTTAACTTTCTTCAAGTACCATGCTCCTTATCGGTCGCAGTAGCTCAGTGGTTAGAGCGTTCGTGAGTTCGAACCCCGCTCGTGCCATGGCCGCATCAAACCTAAGCCGTAAAAGTAGGTAGTGATTGCCCCTTCGCCAAAGGCTCGGCATTTAGAAGTGGGAATCACAAGTCTTTCGGATATGACCTTACAAACGGAGATTTCGTGTCATGGTAGGCGTTGGCACGTTAAAGAACTCTCACTGCTACGGCCCTGAGCGCTAAGCATAGGTCTAAATTTGTGGTACTTCACCTACAGCTGGTGACGTCTCAATATGAGTGAAAAAGTCTCAACGGGACGTAAAACAAACAAAAAATCAATCAAACCATGTCCTTTGGTGCATGAGACTCCACCCTTATCTTTATCTTTCTACAAGTATCATGGTCCTTTATTATGGTGGTTTGAATTCCATATTATCCTTAATTTCCGTATTATGCCCCTTTATTTTAATGGTTTGAACTCCATCGTTGCTCTGAGAGCCATTTTGTCTTAGTAATCAACTCTGCAGAAGTTTTCTTTAATCACCGTCCCGTCGTCCTTGATGTTGCCTTATCTCAACTGAAGTCTATGATCACCTGCTTTTCCTCTCCACAGGTTTGACTAAAGGTTCATTGTTATTAAGAAAAGTACCTGTAATTTTGCAAACAGATACTGATAGTGTTTTTACTTATGGTCATTCATAATGAATCTCAGCTTCGGTTCGTCGAAGTATGAAACTGCTTTTATGATATTGAACAAACAGAATTCGTCCGATCGAACCGTACTAAGTATTATGTACAACTACATGTAATTTATGATCTCTGATAATGAAATGGTGTGCTCAATACTTTACGTAATAACTACCGGGTATATGTTATATATATTAATTTTAAAGAGAGAAATAATTCAATTACGAACATGTGAGATTGAAGTTCTCGCCGATTGAATTACTGTTGTCTTCAGTTAAATAAGAACAGGCCGTATTCAAATAGAAATGGGTCCAGTTGAATTGAAGGTACATTTAGTCTATATTGGAGATGGTTCCAATTCAATTCGAGTGCGCTCTAACAGAATAAACGAAAGCAGTAATTCAGCGAACTAAATCGATGTATTTTAGATATATTTCCAATTGAATCAAAGATTTCTCAAATTCAAATTGCAGATATTTGTAATTCAATTGAAAACATCTAATCAATATTTGGAAAAACTTTAAATAATCATAGACAGTAGTAATTGCTTGGGTAGTTTTATTTGGTTTCATTGTATGATAAAGTCGGATGCCAATGAAAAATTGAAAGAAGATGAAATAGTGACTCAGGATGGCACTTTTCTATGCAAAAAGGGGGTGGGTTGGTTGACGATAACGGCACAAAGAGACCTTTTTGTGAAAACATTAAACAAATAAAACAAATAGAGGAGGTATCAACCTCCCTCCCCCGATACACCGCTGAATGTATTATAGTATTGCTACCACCATACGGGATATTTAATTATATAATTTGGCACCAATTTATACACCAAAGAACTGGTGGTCTCTACTGGTGGCAATTTAGATCATAAACACAATCAAATAAATCGGTCAGGCCGAACGTGCCGAAACAAATCTTTAATATGATACAAATATGTTGGAATTTAAGAGGTTTTAATGCAAATTTGGTGACGCTTTGTTTTTTAAATCAATTTTTTGTGCTTCTATTGCACATTAAAGTAGTATTAGGTATAATGTAAATCCGGTTACAAAAATTTAAATGACTTAACTGTATCACGTACTACTGACATACAAGTCATGCAAGAATTTTGAATCTGAATTAGCACTTACTGCAAAAGGGGATGATGGTGTAAAAGCAGCTGGATAGTATATTTTCCTTTAAACGTGTGATGACAAAATCTGATATATTTGTACATATAGTTAATTATCCTTGATATTTTGTCTTTCGATTATATTAAAAAACAGGTTTCGTAAATTATATCAATAAATACAAAGTTTCTCCAAACCAAACATGACGCGATACGTAGTATGTACTCTTAGATAGGGTTAGCACTGTTACCAGACGATGAACAACAGACATGGCGAACATAACCTGAACAACTAATAATATACTCTCATTAAATATTGACGTTAGCTAGCGAATTGGTATAAACAGATATACAGGTGATGGAGAGAGAGAGGAACGAATCGTAATGGGCTGTGCCCAAAATATAATATTAGCACTATTAAATTATCTGTCATCCTTTTGGTATATTCTTTCAATCTTTATTGTAATTTGAAAATTCTGCAACTCTTTGATTGTATAATTCTACGATTCTGTGATTTCAATTATAGTTATACAATTCATTCTGTAAATCTACGATTTTGATTTTTTTATTGTGCGATTCTATGATTCTGTAAATCTATGATTCTGTTATTTTTTGTAATCATTATATTATGATTTCGTGCTACTATTATTCTGTGATTGTATTTCAATGGTCTTGTAATTATGCGATTCTATGATATCCATGATTCTGTAATTCTATGATTTCTATAATTCTATGATTTTTATGATTATATGTGAGTCTATGATTTTATGATTTCTATGATTATGCGAGTCTATGATTTGTGATTCCATGATTTTGTGATTCTACAATTCTGTAATTTTGTGATTCCATTATTCTTTGTTATCATTATATTGTGGTTCCATATTACTATTATTCTTTGATTCTATAATTTTATATTATAATTCTTTGATTCAATCAAATGTTTCAAAAAGAAATTGCATTCACAGTATATATCATTAAAACTTACTACATGTACTATATATATGGCGTAGGTGCAAGTGCCTATTAGTGCCAAGTTTTTGGGCTCATTAAATTACAGTGTACTTAAAATTACATCTTTGGAAAGAGAAGAAACAGTCTTTGGGTTATATAACAATAATTAACGCAATATGATTTTTTAAATTACTAAATCAGTATCTTCCATCTTTGGTGAAGCAGTCCCCCGAAACGTGGAGAAAGAGAAAAAAAACAAAACACTACATGTTGTTATCTATGTTGTCGAAGATTTCATTGATTTCTTAACAATGCTGTGTACAAATTCACTTCAGCATATGAAAGATCAATTTTAATCTTAACGTTCAATATTGGTAGTTAGAGATACGAGAGTACTGTCAATTAATTTGACATGTTCGAGTACCCTGTATTCAAACATGACGTGTTGATTCCACGCCATCATCTTAACTTAGTTCACAGAGGTTATATCCCCAAGTAAATCACCACGATCACAAGAACACTGTGTAATCGTGATGATTCTACAAAGAAAATGCATTTTTAGTATAAGTCGCAATCAATTATATATTGATTTATTTATATGTAAAGCATTTTTCACATTTGTACTAATTCCCACTCTTCTTACGATATACACTCTCTAAGTAAACAAGTAGATGTATGAAGGTCAACAATCAATGATATTTAATCTGTTCCAAAGTTTAAATACTTTTGCAAACTATAATCCGTCCTTTTCAAGATCCAAAATGGCTGTTTTTTTCTCATAATACCTTTAGTGCCACTTCAAGGAGGAATCAATATCTAATTTTTGAAAACTAAAATGCACTCTTGTAGAGACCTCATCGATCTAACAAAACGACATTTTAATGGGTATTGTTGGGAAACCTTAAACAACACGGTTTCGATTTTGTTCTATTTTCAAATTACAAGTAGAATTTGTGATTAAATGTCAAACTTTATTGTACAAAATTAGCGTTTTGTTACCTAGTTATATTTCATTTTGGAAAATGTGTGATGAACAATAACACGCATTCATGCCACATAGATCTTTAATCTTGTATGAATAAATACAACAAAAATATATTCTGAAATAGCAATTATGTTGAACACAGATGAAAAATAATTCATAGAAATTGAATACAGTTTCTATGATTTATATTCTTTCCTTTTACGACCTTTCATTTTAAACTTTTTCATATACAGTGGTTTAACGTCGGGTTCGTCCGCCGCCTCTATGTGTAAAATGTCTACCTCATCAGGACAAGCGGGGACGCTATCATCAATGTAAGGTTCTATGTCTTTATCGAACTCGTTCTCCTTTAGACTGTGGAGCCAGTTGAACACTTTGAGGTTTCTATGTGATCGATTCAATACTTGTCCCCTGTTCCATATTTCCAAATCTTTTATCCTTATTTCGTGATAACGTGGTCGACCCATGCGGATACGTATATCATCTTTGATCACAAGGCTAAGATCGGGCGTGATGCGAATTCTCTGCACCATTTTTGGCACTGCGCAGTAATCTTCATCTGTATACGAAGGAAATTCTTCATGGCGACCAATCATCGTCTGTCGTTGGTTCGTTTCCCCAAATCCTGTGACCAAATTTATTGCCATAGTGGTGGACATGATCTTTTTCTGAACACGATTTGTCAAACCTCGCCTTAAATCCATCTCCAAAATTTGTCTGTCTCCTTTCCAGACCGACACTCTTTCTTCTTGATTTGCTGGAGAAACTGATCGGGGAGAAGGAGTTGCTGGTGCAGCGGACCCGAGGCTTGATGTTGTAATTGTAGTTCGAGTTTGCATTCGATGAGAGAGAAATGATCGTCTTCCACCTCGAGAGCGTTGTCTCTGTTGCATCAAGGCTATTTTTTCTCGTATTCTTTGCTGTCTTATTTCCTCCAAATTGATACCACGACTTCGAGGTTTAGCACCAACTGATAAAGCTCTCCGAAGATGTCTAGGTTGTTTCAGAATGTAAATATCCTTTATATTACTTAGACTAGGAGACTTTTTAAGTTTTCCGGCAAACAATCGACTCCTTTTTATACCTACTGATCTCAACATTCTCTGCTCGTCTTTGTCCATCATTCGGAAAGCTTCACTTTCGTCATCGTCAAGTCGTTGTACAACGTCCATTCTCATTGCATTATGGGTTTTCGAAAACCTATCCAAAGCACCTTTGGAACGTTGCCTTGCGAATTCCTCCCATCTTGATCCTATCTTTTCAGTTGCGGAAGGAGCTCTTGAACTTAAGTTTTTCTTTTTACGTCGACGCTTTGTCGCTGTGCATGCAAGTGTTTCCGGTGATGTGGCTCTCGTTGAGCATGAAAGCAAGGACAGTTTAGTTGATATAGATTCATCACTCGGAATTCGCTGCAAAGACGGCTTCTTACCAAGTCGACCCGAGTACACTGGTTGTCGAGGAGGTTTGACCATAGGTTCGATTGGTACTATCACGTAATCAGGCATCCATGTTTGTAGAGCTTGCGACAGACGCCCTTCATCCGTCTGAGTGTCATCAAAACTGAACTCTGAAGATGATTCGAACGCCATCAGGCCATCATCTGTTGTCCTTGTTCGTCTAGAATGGGGCGTTCTGGGTAAACTAACATTGTCTTTGTCTTCCTCCCGGTACGACCCAATTAACGGTCCCATTATATCGTCGTCGTTGCGAAAAAAAATTCAACCAAGTATGAACAATCGAAACATTGAAAAAATTACATTTTAGTTCTTGTCACAGTGTGTCCATCAGAAGCATCCTATCACGATGTCGAAGTTTTATCTCTAACATTAAAACAATGTCCATAGATCAATTCGTTTGTATGAATTTAGAGCTTTGGTTCTCGTGTAAACATTTATTCAACTCTCTGCCAGGTTATTGGAATAGTGGCCACAGAATCAAATAGTCCGAGCTTCCAGGCAAACATGCAATAGTGACGCTGATCCGTTTAGAATCTCAAGATTAACACTGGGTAATCCGCTACGCAAGATTTGTTATTCTAGAGATCTGTTAATACCATTGCTGGGTTGAATTCTAAGGCCCTCCCATTCCTGATTAAATAGAAAATATGATTAAAGGTTTTTTTTTCAAACAAGTCCGAGTTTTAAAAGTCAAAAGCTAAAATCTTTCCGAACTAGGATCTGGGCATTGTTGTATACACTGTTACGTGAAGAACGGAACATTTCTAACATTTCAGGCAGAAAAGGATCAATACATAACGACACATGTCGATCCTTTTTTTTTGAAAACAAAGATTTGTTTTGAGTTATGTGAATAAGCTTCCTAAACCAGAAAATTGCAGCTTAGAACCAATAAGTCAATAACAGTAAAAAAGAAAAATGGACCATTGCATGTGGTCATTTGGAATGTAATTAGCGTATTTGTCTTACGGCATTATGTGTAGGAAGGGTTTGGGTAAATGCTTTTATTGTGTTTAAATCCCTTTAATACAAATGTATAACTGGACAGTCATTTCTTATGCATTTACATTTTGTAGTTCAATTATTGGTTTCTTTTTATGATATATGATATTATGTCAAGTTCAAAGGTCGGTGTTTTGTAAAGAAGTAAAATACTACGAAACAGCGAAGGTGTATTATTTACAAAACATTGGTACATTTACAGGCAAATATTTACCAAGAAAGATCGACGGTCACAGAAAAAAAGAACGAGTAATAGGTTCATTGTTTTAAACTTTATCCAGAACTTCCTCATTCGTAGGGGAGAAATGTTGCAAGAATATCGTTGAAAATTTCTATGAAATTGAAAAGTTCTAATGTTTTATTCTTTCTTGGCTTAGAAGTCATAATCATACATGGGTAAGTTAACTTTTTTTTTTTTTTTTTTAAATCTTTTTTATAGGATTCTCTTGTATTTAAAAAAAAAGAGTAACTGACAATTTCTTATTTTAGTTACATTTTGAGAATGTGTTGTAATATTCACACCATAGATTTTTTTTTTGCGTAATTTGACGCCTGTCGTCCTACATTAACAATTTGTTGTGACTACGGTTTGATTGTACGCTGGCTATCGATTCCACCGTAGGATATCTACTAGGTCCAGGCGCCACCAAATCGATCTTGGGACGAAGAACCAGTTTACCTAAATAATTAATTTCGTTGGGGTTATTTCTTAGCTTGTTTACTAAATGATGACAGCTTTATACGTCTTTAGGTGGACGAAATTGGCAATATGGGTAAATATGGTGAGTAGTTTTCGTTATTTCCTTGAAATTATGAAAAAAAGATGTGCGACTCCATAAATATATTCAAGATATGTCTGCAAGATGTATAAAAGGAGGAAATATATTTACTAAGAAAAAATATAAATTGCTTTTTATTTCATAAAGAATATGCATTTTTCAGATCCAAGCAATGGTTTTAATGGGAGGATGCATATCTTTTTTTTTAAGTTAGTATTTATCTAATATGTTGTCACGCAAGTCATATGTAGTCTGGATACAACAGCGTTTGATCTACATTTCAAATGATATATAACAATAATTATGTAGTTTTTTAAGGTGACACTGAAATAAATTAATTATATTATTATCATTATTCTACATTTACATAGAGTATAGAGGTGAAATCTTAAATGTGGGGGAAAAACGTATAGTAATGGTCGATCGGATTCAATTCAATTTGCATCCTCTTTGTTTTTTGACACGGTTTAAAGTCCAAGGGTCACGGGTCTTTTGATGAATACCTGTATCAAATGTAAAATGATTGAAAATGTTTCAAAATTAGCAGTAATTCGGCTAAAAATATTGCCAAGTATTTAGATATCCTTCTGAAAAAAAAAATGTGCATATAGATGTAATAGTTTATCAATTAATTTTTACACAATTTATGGATATTGGGCGTTTCCTCAAATGTATAACAACGATAATTAAAACAATCGACTGTAACTATACCATGCCCGAAAATAACTTCTTTTTCTCAATTGGAAATTCTTTGTGTTCGATAACTTTTCAAATAAAGTGATTTTGATCGATAGTTTAAAGCCACTCAAACACATTTCTCTCTGGTGTTTGTTTTATTTCGATACTTGAAACTTTATACAGCATTTAAAATCCGGTGGCATGAAAGTAAATTTTACCCGTTTTGTTGCGATAGATAATTTCGATTGCATTAAAAATGTATCGTCATTAAATATCTTGTATCCTCCGAGGTTGACTTGAACACATTATTAATCGCCTCTTGAATAGTTTGAACTTTGTTAGGGCTTTAGTTTCGAGTCCTCTTTAAATCACCCGTATTTTCTCTGGAATTTAAATGTTCATTAAAATGTGTGATACCGAATTTGCCATCAATTGAAAGTCATTATCGGGCTCGTGCTGAAAAGACAACTAGATTAGTTTTCGCTGCCCAGGTCTGATACTTCTCTCAAGTACTTATCAATGACTGATTAAGTCGAGCAGGCCCTTACATGAAGAAAGACCATTTAGATGCTTGTTAAGATGATATTCTCTCCCTTTTTTATTTTCATCTTTTTAAAAAAAAAATTATTTATCTATTTCAACTTTAAACTAGACAATTCATATGCGTTTTTAAGTTGAAACTGTCTCATCTCCCTAGAACTAAGCTAAGAGAGTGAAATATTTATGCAAAACATATATCATAAACAAAAAATACAGGTGGTATGATATTCCGTTTTGGGAATACACACTAAGTAAATGAGACAAAGGGATTGTGTATCTATAAATATTAGATAAAGCCTCCATCACATCAACAGATGGACATCTATGGGAAGAAAATTAATTAGACAGGTTTATTACCTCTCGGCCATTCGTTATCCTCTTTCAGTAAGTCCAAACTCCATCAAGAAAAAAGAACTTCACTAATAAAATCGTGAAGCGGCAACCACCATCCGTTACAGTAAAACTTGCATTACTGTGAATCTGTCATTTCTTGACAATGTTTTCTCTGAAAGACTCCCGTAATTTGCTGTCCAAAAAAAAGTCGAAGGATATATTACATAATTTAGAATCAATTCAGCGTCCTCTATGGTGATTTTTCCCACACATTCGGTCACTGTTATGACATAATCAATGTGTTGTAACTCTGAACGTATGCACAAATGAAGTCAGTTTTAGAATCGGTGACTCGTGTGTTAACATCCTTACAATTCTCAGATTCTTATCTCTCAGTCTTCTACCAATACCTTCCTTATATATAAGTCCTACCTGCTACATAGAATCAACCTTGGAAAAAAAATACATATACCAGGACCGTGGGCTCTTGTGTGAAATCGGAGCGGGGTACCCTTGTATGGCCGTCTTTTGTGCACACTGTAAACTATCGGATTGAATTAGGAAATCTTTACACGTTCCATTCTTATTTTTGAATTACTTATCGTCAATTGAAACGATAAGATTTAAAATTCAAAATCGCACGGCTATAGGGGGTTTTAAGAACATATGGTGCATGACTTCATATCGTTGCCACAAGTCAACACTGTTTGTTATTAACTTTATATATACATATACCCTCTTTGACAACACTGAAATGTCGCAGAAAGAAAAGCGCGGAATTATTGACCAGTATAAGCCATTGAGATATACAACCCATTTATCAACTAATTATGATATCAAGTTTTTCATAATTCTTTTGCATATGAAACATTCGTGTGTATCTAGGGTTCTTGCGTGTGCTTGAGATATCTACATGATCGTATATTTCTACAGTTTCCATATTAACAATTGCTATGACTTTGTGTCATGCTGTCATCGACATTAAACGAAACATTTGTAACTTGGACTACTTTAAATGCAGCAAATAATTTAATTGACTTAGTAACTGGCCACCCCGAAGAATCGTTTAAGACATTAATGGCTTATACATGCTATGAGCTGAATTACAATGTTCTGTTAACTAACTTGACAAAGGCTAATAATGTATATAAGCGTCTCGAAGAGATGAGGAAACATTTTTGAGAACTGCATCACTGCACAACTGAAATAATTGAACAGTCATGCCAAATTTCACATTTTTTTTTTCATTTTAAAGATTTCAACCGTTATCAAAAAGTTCTGTTTCTAAAAATATATTAAGTCTGTACATGATGATAAATTCATCCATTTTGTAAATTTTAAAAACGTGAAATCTTTGAAGTCTATAGATTCGGGTAAATGTCGACCTAAAGAACAAAAAGATATTCTTTAATTTCTCAGTGGTGCTCGGAGAAAGGCAACAACACGTACAGAAATGTATTACAAAACCTACTTTACATCTTGGTATGTTATTTTAAAACACATGGATAATTATCGATCCGGATGACCTACATCAAAGCCGGAAAACTTTACCGTCGAATCGGTAGAATATTCCGTAAATATTGTGCATCTTAAGTCAGTCGGTGACTTTGGTTTTCATTATCTGATAACGTTGACAGAATTCTTAAGTACATGAGCTATAAAATGTCTTTAAAAATATTCGTATTAGTACGTTCCTTGCAGTTTTGGAATTTTAAAACTCTGTTGTACCGTTGAAAATTAAATACAAAACACGATTACTCTCTCTCAACAGATTTTGCATGCAGAAGTACATCCCTGAGCTTGATATTCCTTTCATGTAAAAACATGTAATATCCTGTGCAAGACAACCTTTTAGATTTCAGTCACGTCCACAAATGTAACAACTCACCCCCCCCCCCCCCCCCCAATGCATAAAAATAGTAACTTTCCTAGGCCATAGAATTCACAGTGATGCAACCACTACATGTTTGCCTTTAATGCAGCTAGTTCGAGCTTGTATACATGTAGTAAGAGACATGTAAATACATTGTAACTGAGCTAATGTCATTGATTCACTGAAAATAAATGACGAAATAGTCACTAATCATGACCCTGATGTATTTGAGAAGATTTATAAATGTTTTCATTTCATTCCCACGTAAAACTTTGATCTCCTATTGTGGCCCTACCCAAGGGGCCGTGATTTGAAAATTTAGAATGTACACTTTATCATAAAGTTTTCATCAGAAAAAAATTCACTAGAGTTTTAGACTCTGGTAAGCCAAAAACTTTGATTCTGCGCTACCTGTGGGTGCTTACATATTAATATGACCAATCATCGCCCTGCTGTTCCCTACTGTGGCCCAGACCTACCCCCAGGGGACATGGTTTAAAGAACTCGAATCGCCACTACATGAGGGTGCTTGCATAATAATATAAACAATCATGGGCTTGATGTTCGTTAGAAGACTTTAAAGATTTGGCCCCAACTTTCCCTGGGAAAATGACTTGAACAAATTTGAATCAGCACCACATAAGGATGTTTGCTAATTAATAACTAATTAAAAAAGATTTTTTGTCATATATTGCAAAAAAAACCAAACAACTTAATCCCCTATTGTGATCTCACCCTACCCCTGGGGGCCAAGATTTGAACAAGCTTAAATCTGCATTACCTAAGGATGGTTGCATATTAATATGACTAATCATAGCCTTTCCGTTCCTAAAAAATGTTTATGAAAATTTTCCTATATATTTCCCTGTAAAACATTGATCACTGAGAATGCTTTCAAACAAATTTCACCTGTTTTGATCCAGGTTCTTAAGAAGGGTTTTAAATGACCCCACCAAATTTTCACTATTTCTAAATTATCTCCCCTTAAAAGAGGGTTTCGCTTTTGCTTTGAATAGAATTGAATCCCTTTTACCCAAGGATGTTTTGTAGGAAAGTTTGGTTGCATTCTTCAATTGTTTCTAGAAAGAAGCCGAAAATGTTTTTTAAAAATTACGGACGGACAGGCGCACACCGGATGAAATGTCATCAGAAAAGCTCACTGGAGTATTCAACTCAGGTGAGCTAAAATAGTTTTATGAGGATTTCCGGAAGTGGATGTTAGCGTTCCTATTTGAAGTTTCAATTCACCATCGTATAACTTTGTTACAATGAACAACTGCTGCTTTTCACGACGAGAGTCATTAATTTGTCAGGCAAAAAAGAAAATCTTTTTTGCACGGGCACAACTAGGTACATGTATCTATGCGTTACATTCAACCTGCAAAATAGTTATGCTAGAAAGAGTCCAAACATGTCTCTTCAGGAAAAAAGATTTTCTAAGCACCGAATCTGTTTTTCTAGTGAGATTTTTTACTTTGTATCTCACAGCTCAAGACTGAAGCCATATGTTATTAGAATGTTAAATATCAATAGCTATTTCGAGTTAATTACCCATAACCTGCAATATTCCGATATCAGGGAAGAAAGGACTATGTCGAGTCTAAATGTAGGATTCAGATTATGATAAAAGTAGTTACCATATAATCGAACAGTTTCTAGTTTTCAAAATTCAAAATTGATACATTTGATTATCATTTAACTTTTGGTCGCTCATTGAGAACTCGAATCTCTGTTCTCTTTCGACTACGTTTTGCAACCGTACGTGAACCGTAAGATGAAAGAATTAGCATTGTTGAATTACAGTAACACCAAACCCGATCTAAAGTATCATTTGCTAAGTTTTAGTTGCCTATTTTGATGTTTTAATTCTTTAGTCGTATAATAAACGATTAATCGAGTGTCACTTTCGACTACGTATTGCATTATATTTGTTTAAAAAACGGCCAACCTAATATTGTTTCGCAAGTTCGGGTAAATCAGGTTCGATGTTTTAAATTATTCAATCATATAGAGTAAAAATTATTGACACTTTCTTGGTCAATACAATGTTTTAACTCACCTTGAAGTACAATCCTCGTCCTCCGTTCTCAATGAATATTGTACCTCTCAAGGATAGCTAAACCATCGTATTGCCCTCACATCAATAATGATATATTATTAGCTCTTTTATGAAATGAATATGATTATATGACTACCTTCACAAGACAATATTCACCCAAGTTGCCGGTGGCTAAATTTTCAGTGTTCAATATTATGAAAGCGAGATAACTCAAAATGAATAAAACCTTAAGAAAAATATATATATACCTAATAAAAAGAAACGAAGTATATTTACAAAATAAATTTCTCCGTGTTGTTTGGTGAAAATAAAAACAATGAAAGCAAGGAGGCAATATCTGCTTTATAATTTGCTTCCATAGTCTATATACCTTCATCATAAAAACTACCTAGACACAGTACAGCACCAGTGGACCACTTTCCAGTATTGTTCGCCGTGAAAACGAGGTAAAAATGCAGGGGACGCTTATGCTCCTCCTTGACACCTGATCTCACTTCTGGTATGTCCAGGGATCCGTGTTTTGCCTTACTCTTCATTTTGTATTCTTATAAGAATTACGAGACTTATCACTGTTCGTTATCGTCACATTTTCATTATAAAAACAGGAATTTTTAAAACGTTTCCAAAAACTTAACTTCAAGCACACAACATTAACTGCAGGCCAATAGCTCTCTGAGAAAACATTGGGACAGATCAGACTTCTGCAGCTAACACAGCATGTGATAATGCAATGCATATGAATCTGTTATTGGAGATAGATACAGAGAAAATTAAGTGGGACCTATATATGAAAGGGTTTGGGGGGAGGGGTTGAATCACGTCAGTGATAGTTACACTGTACTAAATCGATATATATTGCTAGTCATAACGCAATCAAGGGAATATTTAATTTATCGAACAACCATAATTATGACTTAATTAACAGTGGAGCAATTTTAAGATTAAATAATTGATTTTTGTTTAACATACACGTCCTTGGAATGTAATTAATTCGTAATTCCGATTCAAGACTTGTCAACGGCTTTACGTTCTTAATCAACGTACAAGAAGTGGCATGTATCCTAAAATTACGACAAATAAAGCAAGGTTATCACCAATCACGCGAGGTTATCATCGCGCCGATTACAAATGAAGTTAAACTTGGAAGTTGATTCTTGCTAAGTAAAGATTTCTGATAAAGCGAAGAGTTTAAAAAAAAAAAAAAAAAAAAGGTGCAATGACGTCCTACACCACGTGACCCGGTTGAAGACAATGCACTTAACAATTGTTATTCATCAAGACGCGGAAATTGACACCTATTTTGACAAAATATCTTTACTAAGCATCCGCCCACCGCTTAATTTATCGTACTGCTCATTTCAAACTCGAACACGATGGATTATTGGCAGATTTAATTGAAATACACAATATGCTGAATTCCACGATCAGTAAGTAATCGTTTGAATTTATGAAACGAACAATTTATAGATACATTAGATTTCAAACTGTGGCGTAAAGGACAACTGGCATCTATTCTTTACGAAAGAGCTTATACCCCTTACAGATTATGTGTATGCCACGCAAGTTTGAATGCGATGTAATTAATATTTATTTTACCAACTACTGCTATTTCATTTAAAATGATCAATCAAATTGCAATATATTTATAACGTGGTCAAATTTCAACGTAATGGAATTATATAAAGTTGTATTTAAAATTGACTTTTCGTCTCGGTAAGGAATTGTGAATGAGAAACCTTTCAACCGAATAAGAAATGTCTTGGATGAATAAGCACTCACTGCAGTAATGATTTATCCGAATGAAAACAATTCTACATATATGAAAAATGTTGAATATACCAAATGGTAAGATTGCATTTTGATATCTTCGTATCTCCAGCCGCGAAGAACATTTTCTTTTGCCAAACATTACGGTATGAACTTTTCCAAACAGTTTCAAAACGATTTATTGATTGTTCCAAATGTTCAAAAACACAAATTTCATCTTCAGTACGCCCTGACATTTACATGCACAGCAAGACCGGCTTTCGAATGAGTAGGTCTATTTGAGAGTTCGAGTAGTCCTTTTTGAAATTATTCATTTAATTAATATCGGTCTGTCATACCACTTGCTGAATGTCGCTGATTTTCCCCATACAGTGCTTAATCGGCGCTTAGAAGCTTTTTCTGCTTACCAATTCGGCGCGATATATTGGTCCTGAACATCAAATATCGGGCAACAGGAGGGGACATTTTGACGAGATAAAACACTGCCTAATCCCTCCTTGACAAAAGAAGTCTCACGAGAAGACAATGTTATCTACAAGAGGCGCGTGACTATGCCTATTGTGGACACATATGTTTTCCTAATCCCGCTTTAATTCCGTATATATATGTGATTCGCCACTACGATAAAGGCCCCATTTAATACAATCAACAATAACCTGCATTTAAATCTTTGAAAACCGTTCGTGTACGACAAACCCCAGTAATTAAATTAACGGGATATATTCAACCAGTACAGTCCTTAGTCGTAATGTTTGGATTTGTATAACCTCTCATGAGATTTAACAAGATATATTTTGAATATATCTTCGTACACTAAGAAGTCTAGTGTTTCACCGATCAGTTCAGACGTGAGGTTCGCATGTAAACTCTTGGAATATGATAGAAAGATGATTTGATGTCGGAATTTATTTTAAAATCCGGGTAAGCGGCATTTTTTATGCCATGATATAGTATGTTAACTTGATTATTAAAATCATTGCAGTTCATAATCACTGTTATCGCTGGAAATTTCGATACTCTTTTCACTTGTAATGGTGTCATAAAAACCTTCACGAACTATTGCATAAAAAATTCCTCATTTCGTACAAACGTTAAATGGAACATACTCATAGAGAAAAGATTTAATTTTATCGGATTAACTTGTTTATTAACTACATGTCACAACGAAATAAAAGAAACTACACAATAAGGGCATGTCAAAAGCCATATTATAGAGGGCGTTACGCCAGGCTTTTCAAACATATGCGTGTTAATCATGTTAATTTGGAATGTGTACAGATCTAATTTTCAGTTGTTCTTTGCAGTGGAAATACCCCAACGTAAGATATGCTACGAGTGTGTACTCCAGCCACTGTACACAGCCAATGTCAAGGACGCATGCGCAGTCCTATGCGTTCGGATGTAGTCAATGATCTCCGGCAGCACATCATTGAATTGGTTAAAGAACAGACAGAAGAAAACCTAGACATGAATATAGAAGAGTCCGCCATCATTTATCAAATAAAAAAGAAAGGAGGGATTGCTCCTATTGAACCGATAAAGACAAAGGAAGACAAGCAAAATGATAAATTGAAAAGAATTCACTTGAAAATGTTAAAAGAATCACGAGGTAGAGGAGCACATCAATTTCCAGCGCTGGATTTAGGAGATATTTCTCACAGGGATGACCTCATACCACAGAGTGATCCAAGAACAGCTAGTGCTAAAACTGTTAGGTTCAGGATGGAGGACACTAACGGTTATGTACCCGGAAACCAAAACCCCGGATACGAAGTGCGTGGTAATGCCATAAAATCTGGACTTCATAAATCCGTTCCATTAATATTACGCAGAACTGAGGCAGCTCAAAGACAGGCTCAAATTCACACTTCATTACAACTGTTTAAAAGACGTTTGAAAATGAACAGTCAAAACAATTACTTAGCGCCAAACAGTTCTGTTCGTGAATCAGACTATATCATACGGCGTGTTCCCCTACAGCTGGATGTTCATGGCCGACCAAATATCAATCGTGGTGTTCCTTTAGCGCCAAGAATATCTGTATCTTCAAAACTGCACGCTCGTCCGAGAACACCTAACTCTGCTCAGCAAAGAGCGGCTTCTCCACGACCAACATCCTCCAACACAAGGCCCTTAAGTGGGGGTCACAAGTCACCTGTCTCTATTGAAGAAAAGAAGGTCAGGTTTTCATACCGACTTCCGGATAACATAGGGAAAGAGCTGTTTCGAGAGGACTCCGAAATCATTCCCAGTGTTAATACATACGTTGTCGAACAAACTCAAGCAAAATTCGGTGGAAAGTACAAAACGCAGGCAATGTTGAACGAGCACAACTTAGGGGTCCACGACGCACTGCACTCTGGTGACAAAGAGAGGGTCACAATAAGCGAGGACTCTAAAGTCGACACGCGAATCATTCGATGGGTGGAGGAATCTACAAACATAAACTTTACAAAAAGAATCAATCGAATTCGATCAGCGTCAACGGAACGCTTTTATCGATTTGAATCGACTGAACGCTTAAAAACAGGATCTGCTGATTCAAGACGAAGTCGAAAATTTCTGGAAGATCCGACTATAAACAATAACACAAACAACAATGAATCAAAAGTCAAAACCACAGAATAATATCATGTGTTTTAAACAAATCATCAGAACGAAAGTGGTGCTTTTCATGAAAAAAAAATTATCTGTGATATTCATGGATTTTGATCAGCAACTGTTTCAGCAATTTGAAAAAAAAACAAACCCCAAAACTTTTTTTTTCATATCGACTGTTTGAACTTCTAGAACATACGGGTATTTGTGCTCAACTCTTTAGGTGGAATGATCACCTTGGTATAATTTGACATCAAGGTCACTCTTCTTTTGTTGAAAATTTAAATGACGTATACCAGTAATGGTTATCCGTTATTAATATTATATGTCATTCAATGATGTAATTGTGCAAGCTTTAAATGAGCTGATACTTACAAAATAGCAAAACAAACATAAAATATTTTTCAAAACTATTTATTGTAAATGAATTTTGCATTCTCATACAAGTATGACGAGTGAAAAACGCAAAACTCTCCTATTAATGACAATACCGTCTCAATTCTCCAAGACATGGAGTACATTTGCCATTGTTCATGAAATCAAAACAGCGATGATTTACTACTTCTCAAACATCCGCTAATAGATTTTAATTATTATGTAGGCATGTCTTCTTCCATTGGAGACGAATCGAGTTAATCACATTAAATTTTAATTCAAATTTTTTTCTTCGGAATAACAAATTCACAGTGTTAATATGACCATTTTAAATTCTATGCTATTTTGTTGACAACTTTCCCTATGTTGTCAATTTCACACTCCACTACGTCACCTTTCTGGAAAATAAAATAAAACATTGTGTTCATTACATGTACTGATGCGAATTTGCTCTGAATAATGCAAGTTTAGTGCGTTTGAATATAAGCTGCATATGAAATTGAACGAGTATTGACTCATACAAGAATATTTACATTTCCAATGTTTTTACTTTCGATATTTTTACCAATTGAAATGATAGCTATTTCTTCACGAATGTGAACGATGTGCCTAACTAAGATTCTTCATAAATATAGTGCGACTATCTTAACGTCTGGGGATATTCCCACAGAAATAAATATAAAATGTAAATTTACAAAATAAACATTTTTGATAATATTCGAGGGCATAAACAGCAACTCGTCACGCCAGCGTTCTTTTCATTAAGAGCTACACACTGCAGTGCGTTGTACTTACAAAAAATGAAACCGATTTATTAATGTTCCGTTTACAAATGCATTGACAGATTGGTTAGTATGAAAATGGACAGGTGTATGCACTACTGCTAGGTTACAACTGTCACATTCTACATTTATCATATTTACCTGCAGGAATTCCGGGGGTTTTCTAAAAACTCCGACACCTGGGGGAGTACCTGTCAAAATCAGGTCTCCTGGTTTCAGCGTCATGAACCTTTAAAATAAGAATTTTATAATGTAAAAAGCATACAGTTTAATACAAGGTGCAGATACTTTTGTTTATCCATACTGATCAGTGGTACCGTGCAGTCCAAGGAATTAGCAGAGATATCAGTCATAAATCGTCTACATTTCTATCAGTATAAAACAAACTTATAGAATATATGTATATACAAGCACGTATAAACTAGCACCATGTTAGTCATTTTTTTTAAATGATGCATTGGTGTTTTCGGCGCTTTATTTTTGGTGATTTCGGTAACTGCCTGGTGTTTCCACGAATTCCAAAGACCCGTACTATGCTCTTGCCGACTGTTTTTTCCACTAAGGCCACGGGAGGGTATATAAAGAAAGAATGTACCGATTTACGACAGCGCAGAAGTAGCATATTTCACAAGGTGGCAACCGCGTCCCAGTACTAGTATGCAAAAATGTCATAAAAAAGTAGTCTTTAGTTTCCTAATAGACAATCTATTATCACATTTTCATGGCCTTTAACTTCACGCGGAAAAATAACGGGAAAAATCTAAATAATTATCAAAAATATTTTGTTTTGGTACCGTCGGTACGTGGCGCACATTCACGGGTATATACATGCATTTCGAAGTAGATTGATCTCACCATCCTACCCAGACAACATCTAGAGAGTTCTATGAACTTCATCTATGTACTTAAATTTAACATTTCTCTAAATATCCCGGTAATGATTATTACTTTGATCGTTACAGTAAGCTCAATCATTTACCTGCACCGTGTAATATAAGATCTCTCTGTGTAATTATCGTAACCTACGACGTGTAATAAGATCTCCCTAAATAATTACCGTGACGTGTAGTTATAGTAACCTACGACGTGTAATAAGATCTCCCTAAATAATTACCGTGACGTGTAGTTATAGTAACCTACGACGTGTAATAAGATTTCCCTAAATAATTACCGTGATGTGTAGTTATAGTAACCTACGACGTGTAATAAGATTTCCCTAAATAATTACCGTGACGTGTAGTTACAGGTGTATAGTAAGCTATGGTCTCTGTACATAATTACTGCTACTTTCATGTTTTTCATAAGCTATTTTGTGGGCGTTACCTGGAGATGAAAGCTACCAGTGCTGCCGTTTTGTGAATGAGCTGATTGGTGTTGCTGTCTTGTTTTGCAATGCCGTTCACCTTACACCGTAGTCCCAGATTGTGAGGATCTGTGAATGAATGGCTATGATGTACTGTGTGTATGTCATTATAGATAATTAAAGAATAAATATATAATACAGTATGGACACCATTTTCACAAAGAAGTCGAATTTATATCTTTTCACCAGGAAATTAATTACAACATTCTAATCCAACGTCTACAACATGTATACTACATCCCGAATGGATGAAGGATGCTGGTCACTTACAAACTTTAACTCTCGATGAAACAAGAATCCTTTAGAATCCAGACAAAGCCATGTAATCCCTCCATCAAATCTGCGGTCGATTATGTTCGCTATCGTAATGGTATGACGACGAAGAAACGAGAGAACAACGACGACGTCAGGATTAGCGAACGACATCCGCATATCTATAGTGTTAAAGATACACACTTTCATCGTACCTTTGTTATCACTTCATCGAACCGCCAAGCAATTGTCATCGCGCTGTCAGATTGATCGTGTCATCGTCATCGCACCACTGTGTCATGAACAATAGACATTCAATCACTGACGTTCAAGTCGTTGTTCTGTATCATGAAAGCGAGCTGCTATATACAATACGTGGCGATGTCTGGTATCACGCTTAAGAAACGCAAGAGTGTGGTCTGGTCATCCCTCATCCCCTTCAGTGTTTCTTACGCTTTGATATATGTGGGAAATGCACAATGGGGTCTACCTTTCCTTATCCCCCCCCCCCCCCCCCCCCTCTCTCTCTACAATCTGTATTATGCACTGAATCATGACACTGCTTCTGATTCATGAAACCTCTTCTGAATCATGACTGTTACCGGTATACGTACCAACAATATCCTCCTTCATAACAATGGCGGGTCCCAGTGGACAGAACCCATCCATGGCTTTTCCTAGCAGCCACTGCCCACCATTCTTCCCAGCTTCAAGCTGCCAGTCACGTGCACTCACGTCATGTGCAACAGTATAGCCAAACACGTAATTCATTGCATCACTTTCCTGTATTTTTTTTCAAAACGAATTAGAATTATACACACTGAGACTGACCATTCACATGTATGTAAAGTAATCAAAATACGAATATGACGTCATTAAAGCAGTAAGAAATATGAGGCAAAAAATGTGTGTACCTGGACACGTTTGGCGTCTTTTCCGATAACAATTGTCAGTTCTACTTCCCAGTCCAATTTCTACAATATGAAATAAAAATCTAAATAGTTGCTAGAGACATTCTTGGGAATCTGTATTTTCATATGAAATACTTCTTTTTTTTTTTTTTTAAATCTATGTAAAATGTTTGTAAACTCCACTTGCAAGTCTCTGTCTCGATAATGTCAACAAAGACTCTCGTCATTTGTTTTTTTTTTTTATTTTAAATATTAAGATAACGATGTTGACTGCATGAGTTTAAAAAAAAAAAAAAAAAAAAAAAAAAAAAAAAGCTTATGAATTTCTCTTGTAATATTACAGAAATTTCATGAATAGAATCAAATACAATTCTAAGTACAAATAGGTCACAACTGATACAGAGATATCATTATTATATAAAGGTTTGTTAACTTACACTACTATTTCGGCGTTCATTTATTATGGAATTTAATTGTACTAATTGTAACAAAGGTACATTTGAAACAAGCATTCTGTGTGTATTGCAGGTAATACAAAGTCTCCTAATGGTAGGATAATTCAGTCAAAGGAAGGTCAAGCATACCGAAACTCAAACTTGATCTGTAACTATTTAAGACAAAGTCATATACAAAATTTCAGTTGAATACTTTCATCCAATGAGGAGAAAAAACCGGAAAACCTCAAGAGGAATGACAGACGGGTCGAGGGTAAATTAAGCCGGTGGGAGACTAATTACTAAATACTGGGATTTTCAAGTGTACCGTGTACAAAAACAAAATAATAATAATAATTATAATATAAAATATAAAAGACGAAAAAAGCATTAGCAAAATCTCTTACGATTTTCATACTAAGGAACGAACATCATTAAGAAATTATATTCTACAAGGTGATACAATTAATTTGAATTTTATTGAATTTTATATTTACACTTTTTCCAGTTAAATATTTCCTGATTCAATTTGAATTCAAGTTTCTACCTACCTTCAAACATCATCTTTGAATTGCGCGACTTAATTATAATTATTTTTATCTGATAAAATGGAACATGACGTAACTTTTAACATGGATTCAACTCAGTTCTGACCTTTGTCTCTGAGGGATATATCAAGTCCTCCGTGGGACCTATGATGCAGCTCGGGAATTTGTTGAAGATTACTGGTTCTACAGGAACAGGTGCGTTCTGTTCCTCACAGTGGTCCTTATAATTCATCCCTACACACAGCACCTTGTCTGGGTTATAGATCGGAGCTGCTATTGTAACAGAATTCCTGGGAATAATTGATCCGCCTCTGTCGACGACACTGTAAAAGTTCGACGTTGATACGTGTAGGAATTCATTTCAAGTGGAGGAGGAAGGGGGGGGGGGGGGGTTGGGGGGTTGGGGTTACTTATAGGTAGGGAGTCGGAAAACATGGGTACCTGCACGCTGTACTATTCAGGGAAACTGCATTGGACCTATTTCATTTCAAACCTCGGGTTACCAAGGTAAATGGCTGACCTTTTTTCCACCACATGTGCCAGTCACCTAATCCTATAACTAATTAATGCAACTGATGTTTCTCAAAATGCTTCGGTGTGAGTGCATGAATCTAGACTATAAGAATTTCAAACAAATAGATTAATTTAGTTGTAATTAATCGGCGGTGAGTGGGGGACCATATACTGTCAGAACACATCTTCAATGATTTTCTATGTAATTAAAAAAAAGTCAAATACCGTGCCACCTTATTTAAACGGATGTGCTGTAATGACCGATTTGGTGCACACTAGCTGTAGTTAAGAGATTGTGCACGCACTGACATAAATTAGGGCTCTTTGTTGGTAATCACCTCATACCTTTTTGCAGCAAGTAAGCTTTTTTGACCACCTTCAATAAAACTTCGCATATCTGATGGAATGTTTGAATCTCCTGCACGCAAATCCACGATGTCTCCGCCATCGTAAACCTCCACCCCCACCTGTCGCACTCCGCCCCTCTCAAATTGGACAAACCGCATTGCGCTGGAAAGGCACGAGAGGTTACGAATATCACTGTCGGTCAGCTGACAGCTCTTATCTCTGAAAGTTCACAAAAGAAGGTCATGAAATATCACTTCATATATATTCCACAAATTCATGCTCAGGTTTAACTTACTGGTTACTTACTGATGCGCATGAATTTGCTGCAAATTCCTTTCTTACCCAGTTCCAACACAGCGAAAATGAAAGTAGACGCTGTGAAAAATGGGTGTAAAACTAGACACACAAGAAACAATCCGGCGGGCGGAGCTTTCAACACGCTTTGAAAATATGTTAGTATCAATATGACTTGTCGTTGCAGTGCATCATTATATGAATCATTACAAATTTATCACGAGACATTAAGAAAAAATTAAACTTATGGGTAATACTACATCAACTTTGTCCCGACTATAACTTATAAGTACCAGTCACATGATCTAAAATTACACGCCACGAACATATCAGGTGACAGCACTTGAGTGGTTGAGAGTCGGACTGGGGTTTTTAACGTTTCAATTTGTACGGAAAGGCTGACGACGAGTAACAAAAAATGCCAACCAAAAATGGGTGAGTATACTATTTTGGATTTCAGTTTTGACCTTTTTTCACTCTCATAAGAATCATGCAATTTGAAGAAAAAAAATTGTATCGGCACATTAATGCATTTATTAACTCTCAGTTTTCGTCATTTGACGTGTTATTTTAGACGACTTTTGCGTCGTCACGTCCCGATCATACCTGCAGTATAATTCATTCTCAAAGGTGAAAATTGCTGTTTCAGATATGTTGTGTCTATTTGCATCATGCAAAAACACACTGTACTGTACAGCACATGCATGCAGAATATAAAAGCTTACTTTTCTTGCAGTTGCGGGTTTTTGTTTTTGCTTTTCTTTTTTTTTTTTTTTTTGTTTTGTTTATTTTGGGGGGTGTGTCTTTTTTTTTTTTTTTTTTAATTGTTTTTTTTTTTTTTTAATTGTTTTTTTTGTTTTTTTTTTTTTTTGTTTGTTTGCTTTTTTTCCTCCAATTTGGCTTTATTTTTTCAAGTGTTTAGAGAGGTGGATAGGCATATCCTTCACCCAGGTTGACTATGTCTGTCCACATCTCAGAAGATAATACATTATTTACTTGACTGTAATGCAAACAGGTCTACCACAGAAAAGAAATTCAATATTATTACCCCCTTTCAATTCATTGTGAGAGGGGATATAGTGATGGTCCTGTATAGGTGAATATGTGTTAGTGTGTGTGTAACACTGAAGTTGTAGACACAATGCAGGCCACATTTTTTTGCTCATTTGAATTGATACTTCACATACATTATTATTATTAAAAGATGACTGATTTTGGGGTCAAATTAGGTCACTACAGGACTTCATAGAAACTGCATGTAGACACTCTAGAAGTCACACTACCTGTACCTTTGTCATTGATAGAGGCAGAACCTTGGGATCCAAAGGTCAAGGTCACTGAAGAACTATAGAAAAAGTGATAGACACTCTAGAGGCCACATGTGTGGGTCGATTAATTTGATACTTCACATGTAGCATTGTTATCAAGATAGGAGGAATCTTATTGATACGGGACAAAAGTTAGTAAATTCATAGGAATAAATTGTACACTTTATAGAGGCCACATTTTTTGCTCGATTGATTTGATACATGTACTTCATGTGTACACTTAATACCAAAAGAGGATGAACCCTGTTCATTTGGGATCAACAGGTCAAGCTCATTACAGGACTTCAAGTGCAGACACTTTAGAGGCCACAGTCTTGGCTTGATGGAATTCATACTTCACATATAACTGTTATCAAAAGAGGAAGACACACTATTGGTTTTGGAGTCCAGTGGTAGAGGTCACTACAAGACTCGATAAAAAAAAAGCTTGTAGCTACTGTAGAAGCCACACAGTATTTTGCTCAATTGACTTGATAGTTCCATGTAGCTTTGTTATCAAAAGAGATAAAACCCTATTGATTTTGGGTCAGGTCAAGGGTATTAGACAAGGGCTTTATATAAAAAGTCTTTAGACTTTGTAGAAGCCACATTTTTTGCTTGATTGATTTGATACTGTACATGTAGCTTTGTTATCAAGAGAGGAAAGCCCCATTGATTTTGAGGTCAATGATCAAGGTCACTACAGGACTTTTAGACACTCATTGCATGGAGATGCCTTGCAGAGTTCTTGTTATCTTATAATAAAGTTCTGTGGATGCTAATTACTTCATACCTGTAACTAAAGTACATGTAAATCTGTATAGATTGCCAGAACTTCTTCCTTGCCTGGATGTAAATGACCCACAGTATGATGGAGTGGTGGTAGTTACAGACACTGTCCAAAAGCTGCGGGACAATCAACTGAACACATTGGCAGAGGCAGTACAGAACTATGCAAAAGTTAGTGACAACTGTAATCGAAGTAAACATAGTGATTTTGCCAGTTTTTATGATGAATATTAAAATTATTAAGTAAATTGACATGTAAGTGTATGATTTTGCTGTAAAAATGATCAGATATGTTAAAAGAGTTTATGCAAATAAGTATACACTTGATTTCATTTTTGAACACATCGCTAGCCAAGGGTTTTCAGTTTATGGGGAGCAGAATGGACTGAAAACCCTCGGCTAACAATGTTTTGAACAAAAAAGTTTGAAGGAGAAATATGCAATTTGTTCAGACAGTGAATTAATTAATTTTTATATCCAGCACAACATTTTGAAGAAATAGAATACTGTATTTAGAGTTGTTTTAAATTCCAGGTGGACTCTGCTTTTGAAAAAGAAGTGGTTTTAATCAACACAGATGTTGTTCCTTCAAAAAGGCTGGTAAGCAGACAATACCAAGCTTCATAACTCAAAACTTGTCAATAAACCCTCTCTGTCATCAAAGACATATTCTGTATTGAGGCAAAAGCCCATATTAGTGATGCAGGAACTATGACGTTAGTGTCTCGTTACCGGTTGTTGTTTTAGAATTGATATCAGATGATATGCACATGTTCAGATGATTGTTTATTTATTGAATTAGATATTTGCTCCTACTGGGCCTTTGAATAGAGACTATGATGATGTCAGGAGATTTGCTGATGCTGCAGTCAAAGGAATGACGAGGTATTTTTACTGTGTTACTACCAGTATCTCATTACAGATTACAGTGTGATATGTAGTATATGTGTTCATACATCTCATTACATAGTACAGTGTATAGTACAGGTATAAATATATCTCATTACAGATTACATGTGTAGTACATTTGTAGTATATTTGTAAATAACCCTGTGGGGATCTGGATTAGAATAGATCCTCAGTACCCCTTGCTTGTTGTAAGAGACAACTACATGGGGCAATCCTTCAGATGAGAATGCAAAAACTGAGGCCATGTGTTATAGCAGGTGTGGGGCGATAATGATCCCTCTGTGCTCAAAAACCGTAAGTGCCAAGCTGATGGGCCTAAATTTTGCAGCCCTTCACCGGCAATGATGGTGTCTCCAAATGAGTGAAAGATTCTCAAATGGACATTAAACAATATGCAATCAATCATTTGTAAATATATCTCATTACAGATTACATGTGTAGTACATTTGTAAATATATCTCATTACAATTGCATGTAAAGTACATTTATCTTGTTACAGATTACAGTGCATAGTACATGTATATGTATAAATATATCTCATTACAGAATACATGTGTAGTACAATACTACATTTGTACATAATATTTCATTGCAAATTACAATGTGTAGTACATGTGTACATATATCACATTACAAATTACAGTGTGTAGTACATGTCTACATATGTTAAATTACAGATTACAGTGTTTAGTACTTGTGCATATATCTCACATTACAAATTACCAGTACAGTGTTTAGTACATATGTTCATATATCTCATTAAAGATTACAGTATGTAGTACATATATCTGAAGTTGCTAAATGATAATATCTCACATACTCATAATGAATACAGGGTGAAAATGAAATTTAGTTACCCTTCTACATGCGTAAGCACTGTATTTTCATTAAAAATATTTGAGAAGTATATGATACATGGCCGATTCAATAAGTAACCAGCCTAACTTATTTCCGGTTGAGATCCACCTCTTCTTTTTAATGTAATTGCCCTTTAGTGTGATGCACCTACACCAATGGTTTCCAAGTGCCATCAGTCCAGAACTGAAAAAGTCCGAGTCATTTCCATTGACCCACTCCTGAACTGCCTTCACGACTTCTTCGTCAGATAGGAAATGATGTCCACGGATATCCTTTTTCAAATTTGGGAATAGGAAGAAGTTGCTAGGAGCTAGGTCAGGTGAACAGGAAGGATGTGGTATTAATTCATACCTGTTTCGCTCAACAGCATTCATTGCAACTTTGCAAGTGAGGACTCTCATATTGTCCTGTTGCAGCAAAACACCTTTAGAGAGTTTACCTTGGCGTTTTTCATGGATGGCAGTTCTCAGCTGGTCTAACAAGTTTACATAATACACTCCAGTTATTGTACTTCTCTTGGGTTAAAAGTCCAACATAATTACACCTTTTGCATCCCAAAATACCATGGCCACCAAGTTGTCAGCAGATGGTTGCATCTTGAACTTCTTTGGCCTCGGGGACCCAGGTTCTACCCACTGACAATGCTGAGCTTTATTCTGTGGCTCATTATAATGAACTCAAGTCTCATCTACAGTCACCAGACACAAAAGAAAATCATCTTTTGACCTAATATGCTTCAACAAGGCACTGCATACTGATGCTGTAGTTGCCATTTGCTCATCGATAAGGGATTTGGGGACTCGACAGGCTGTTAGCCTCCGCATACCTAAACGATCATGTAAGATTGTTGAAACGCTACCATGTGAAATGCCTAATGCCTACACTATTTCTTCCACCTGAATTCAACTATCATAGTATACTAGATCCTGAACTTTGTTACACATTTCGTCATCGGTGGCATCCAGTGGGCGTCCAGATCTGGCTTCATCTTCTAAAGATGTTTTACCACGTTTGAATTGCCCTACACAGAATTTAGCCTGAGCATAAGATGGTGCAGAAGACCCATAAACACTGGCTTAGTTGTCGTGTATTTCCTTGCCTGATTTACCTTTTAAATACAAGTACTGAATTACAGCACGGTACTCAGCTTTAGATGAAAAGCATGTTTTTGCATCACTAGCCATGTTTGACATTCAATATCTTATTAAAGAATGACTCGATATGCGTGCAGTTTTGTACACAGGTATAAAACGTATTGAAACAAGGCATGAAAATCTTGATTGTCTTGATCAATCAAAAATGGGATAGGCTGGTTACTTATTGACTCACCCTCATGCATATAAACTGAGATCTTGATGCTTTGTGTTCAGAGCCCTGCAGGCTGGCTGTAGGAAACCTCTCCTCGTTCGGCCAATAGATGACAGTTTTCCAAAAGCAGGAAGTGTCACAACACTGGGAAGCCTTTCTGCTCTCTATGTGGTCAGTTTAAGAATTAATGTTTCTGATTTTCATGTCTCTGATATTGTCGTCATCACAGTGCATCTGAAGATCATGCCACCATTAGATTTTAATCAACTCATCATAATTCAAACAATTTATGAACTTTACCAGCTGAGTTTGCAATGATTTTGAATTAAGTAAACAAATACTGCTGAAAAAAGAGATGCACTATAAATGTGTCAGATTTTTTAATGCTGCTTAGAATTTTAGATTTTAGATAATTTGTTACATTTTCTGTAATAACAGTTAGTTTATATTTGTACTGTAAAACATGGTTATAGGGAACATGTTGATAATAAATGGCTGCTTATAATGAAGTGATTTTCATTACCCACTTTTAGATAAATAAGTCATTGGATATAATTAAGGAATGAAAGTAATTTTGGTGCATTTTATACAATATATTAAAGTGAGTTGGGCTATTTTACGTATTATACCATGCAGCGGGTTATAAAACAGCGTAAACTGTCCCAACTTACTGTATATCATATAAAATGAACAAAATTACCTTCATTTCTTATAGTTTTATTTAGTAAGTCATGTTTGATATTATTTGGTGAATCATTTTAAAGAAAATATGGATTTTATATGACATAGACCAATATTGCCATAGCAACAAAATGGAAACAAAACAGCCAAACGTATTGTGACGTCGTTCCTAGTAGCGGGACTAAACAGCAACTTTGTTTATACACTTTAAAGAATGTTGATAAAGTTAAATGAACCAATCAAATTGCGTGTTACAAGTAAAATTAATTTGTTGAATTATAAAGCAAACTAAGATCATGATGTATCTGGTACTTTGATTGCTATAGCTGTGTTTTGATTCGTAGCCTGTAGAGATACGAGAGGATGTACCATCCAGATCCTATAAAGCTGAAGCTGTGGGTATCTGGTGTAACTCTGAGGAGAGGGTCAAACAGGGCATCGCTCTTGCAAAGGCTGTGGAATTGGGCAGGTATTGTGATACTCGTGAATATTTAAAATAGTATCAGAACTGTTGAATATTTAAAATATTGTCAGAATGTTGAACATTTAAAATAGTGTCAGAATGTTGAACATTTAAAATAGTGTCAGAACAGTTGAACATTTAAAATAGTGTCAGAACAGTTGAACATTTAAAATAGTGTCAGAACAGTTGAACATTTAAAATAGTGTCAGAATGTTGAACATTTAAAATAGTGTCAGAATGTTGAACATTTAAAATAGTGTCAGAACAGTTGAACATTTAAAATAGTGTCAGAACAGTTGAACATTTAAAATAGTGTCAGAACAGTTGAACATTTAAAATAGTGTCAGAATGTTGAACATTTAAAATAGTGTCAGAATGTTGAACATTTAAAATTGTGTCAGAATAGTTGAACATTTAAAATAGTGTCAGAATGTTGAACATTTGAAATAGTGTCAGAATAGTTGAACATTTAAAATAGTGTCAGAATGTTGAACATTTAAAATAGTGTCAGAATGTTGAACATTTAAAATAGTGTCAGAATGTTGAACATTTAAAATTGTGTCAGAATAGTTGAACATTTAAAATAGTGTCAGAATGTTGAACATTTAAAATAGTGTCAGAATGTTGAACATTTAAAATAGTGTCAGAACAGTTGAACATTTAAAATAGTGTCAGAATGTTGAACATTTAAAATAGTGTCAGAATGTTGAACATTTAAAATAGTGTCAGAACAGTTGAACATTTAAAATAGTGTCAGAACAGTTGAACATTTAAAATAGTGTCAGAACAGTTGAACATTTAAAATAGTGTCAGAATGTTGAACATTTAAAATAGTGTCAGAATGTTGAACATTTAAAATTGTGTCAGAATAGTTGAACATTTAAAATAGTGTCAGAATGTTGAACATTTGAAATAGTGTCAGAATAGTTGAACATTTAAAATAGTGTCAGAATGTTGAACATTTAAAATAGTGTCAGAATGTTGAACATTTAAAATAGTGTCAGAATGTTGAACATTTAAAATTGTGTCAGAATAGTTGAACATTTAAAATAGTGTCAGAATGTTGAACATTTAAAATAGTGTCAGAATGTTGAACATTTAAAATTGTGTCAGAATAGTTGAACATTTAAAATAGTGTCAGAATGTTGAACATTTGAAATAGTGTCAGAATAGTTGAACATTTAAAATAGTGTCAGAATGTTGAACATTTAAAATTGTGTCAGAATAGTTGAACATTTAAAATAGTGTCAGAATGTTGAACATTTGAAATAGTGTCAGAACAGTTGAACATTTAAAATAGTGTCAATGGAATCATTGAATGTCACACAAATGTTGAAGTATTATTGCAGAAGAAAAAACATTTCCTTATGTCACTTAAGCAATCAAACTGTATGATTTTGAGGACTATTGTGATACAGAGTTGTATACAGAGATGTCTGTACATCCGTCCGTTTGGGTTTTCTGTTTATATTTGCATTTCTTTGCCATATAACAAGTTGAAACTTGCTGTGCAGCTTCTTTGTGGGTCAGTCTAGACCTTGTTGCAGTTGTGGTCCATTTTGGACCTCTTTTGCAGGAGTTTTGCCCCTTTATTTGAATTTGATGTTATATGGAGGGTACATGACTGTTCAACTCCTTCCGCAGTTGTCAAGTGACAACCTTCATATTGTACAGAGTGGTTGTATGTGTATTGAAGATGTGCATGTGGCAAGGATTTTAAATTTCGTAATTTTCTAGAAAAGTACAGATTGTTGAACTTAGTGAGTTTTGAGGAAATATTACATAGAGAGTACATGATTTGTCCATTAAATCCTACTACAGTTATCAAGTAAGTATTATTATACAGAGTTTTGTTGGGGTACTGGAAATATGCATGTAGCAAAGATTGTGAGTTTCTTAAATTTTAGAGAAATTACAGGTTGTTGAAGTAACTTAGGTTTGAGGAATAATTACACAGAAAATACATGATTTGTTTGGCTGACTTATACCACATGTACAGGTTTCAAGTGTGGATCTTCTTATTTTATAGAGTATCTGTATGACTCATTAAAGGACATAGGATAATGAAAGAAAAGATTAGTCACACAATTTTGTAAAACTATTTGTAAATTGCTAAAACCCTACATATATACCACTACACTTTCCTATGAAACCACATTTATTTTTGCATGGTTTACAAATCTTTACTGGAAAATTCAATGGAAAAACTTGACCCAAAAATTACAATCCATGAAAAATGTCTTAAAAGTGATATTTTTCCCCCCGACAGGATTGTTACAAGGGATATTGGTGGATCAGACCCAGAGAGAATGGCTGCCCCCAATGTGGCCAAGTATGTGGAGGAAGAGTTCAAGGACACATGTGTCAAGGTCAGATAAAATAAGATTTTATCATGCAGAACAAACCTTTCTAACTACACAAAAGCCATTGATGTATTATGTATACTAGAAAGAATGTGGTACATACATAACCAAATATGTATTTGATGTTAACAATTGAGGGCTGTTTTGACAGCTTTGAGAACAGAAATGTAGTACTCTGAAGCACTTTTAGACTACAGGGCCATACTCTGAAATTGGGTCAATGTGATTTTTGGCTGGGTCTACTAATATTTATGACATTTTTACAATTTCCTTAGAGTATCATTGTATGTTTCTTGTGAGATCTCTGTGGGATAAAGCAAAGCACTAAGACGTGTCTCTCTTTAAAATTAGGTCACAGTGATATCTGATCCTGTTAAACTGAGTAGAGAATACCCACTGTATGCTGCAGTTAACAGAGCTGCCAACCGTACGTACTGACAAGAGTTGTTTCAATATTTGCTTTTTAAGGATTTACAACATCAGTCAGAGAAAACTATGTTTACTGTATATTTTTAATGGCCCTGTTAAATTTGCAAGTCAAGTATATGCCCATTTATAATGCCCAATATAAAACAGAACTCTCATAAAACATTTCAACTTCTTCATCAGAGTTCAGTTGTGGAAAAACAAGGTATGCAGGCTTGTAAAGCTTTTGAATTTTATTATACTACTTATACAAAGAATTTTAACATGAGCCTGAAGAAATACATGAAATGTATTAGGTATCAATATCAATTCTATTGTTAAATATATTTAAAAAGTAAATCACATGTAATGTTCTTTATATAAAAATATCTTACATGTATGGTTGTGTTGAATGAAAAATTGACAAAATAAGGCTGGATAGTGACTTGCACAATATATACATTGTATGATTATACTATATAGCATACAATATGTCATTTTCAGTATATAAGGTACAGTATATATTGTAGTCAAAGATCTTTAATCATGATGCACATTCTAAATATTTCTGTACTGAAAATTGAAAACAATTTTGTATATTTTTTGTTTTATTTTTTGAAAATTCACAAGGTCAAATAAAACCATGTGTGATCTGTGTTCTTTCATTGGTTGCAAGATTTGTTTAGTCAGACCACTTCGACTAGATACATATAACATGAATATGACTGTCGAGTACTACATGGGTCATAAATCAATAAAAATTTTGTCGTATTATTATACCCCCCCCCCCCCCCCCACCCCCAGCAACAAAGTTGTGGGGTATAGGTATACTGGAATCAGGTTGTTCGTCTGTCCATCTGTAGACACAATAGTTTCTGGGCTCTAAAGTGTTATCTTTTCACCCAGAGTCAACAAACCATACATACAAACTTCCCATGGGATGAAGATGATCTCTATGATTTTGGGGTCAAAAGGTCAAAATTCAAGTGTACTGGACATTAAATTAGCAAAATGGTTTCTGGGCTCTCATGTGTTATCCTTTTAACCTAGAGTCACTATATCATGCATATGGACTACCCATAGGATGAAAATGATCCCTATTGATTTCGGGGTCAAAGGAACACCCTTTGGCAGATTGGGGTGAGGTGGGGGTATTCTTAGTGAGCATTGCTCACAGTACCTCTTGTGATAGTTTTTTTTTTTTTACAAAATGATGTAAAACTTAACAACTTGATATATACAGTACACATTTATGATTAAATATACATTAAATGTTTTGACTTAACTCTGTGTATAATTATATGCATAAAATTTATTAAATGACACTTCTAAAGTAGTAAATCTTTTTTGATAGAGGTAGAGAGGCACCAAGGTAGGGTGATTTTCTTGGAATATGTTGGAGCAGGAGACATTGAGGAGACTCTGTTCCTTGTTGGCAAGGTAAATAAATGTTAAGACTATATTATGTATTACCAGATTATGATGATAAACATGCATATTCATGAGATGAATACACATTTTACCAATAGGGTGTGACTTATGACACTGGTGGGGCTGACATCAAGGCTGGTGGGGTGATGGCAGGAATGCACAGGGACAAGTGTGGGGCTGCAGCTGTAGCGGGCTTCTTCAAGGTATATGTACAAGTACAAGGTTATATTAGGGATTGACACTGTTGAAAATATATTTAGTATATCTACATGTAAAGTCACACTTTCATTTATAAATTGTCATTTCATTTGGTTACAGATCTTGAGTGAAATGAAACCTAAAGGGCTACGAGTTGTTGGGTCAATGGCAATGGTGAGAAACAGTGTTGGTGCAAGTAAGTAAATGGACAAGTACTTTTGTGATTTTTTTTTTTTCACTCTTCATTCAGGATTTGAGGATATTATGGACTTTCCAAAGGAATATTTTCTGAATTGAATTTTTTAAATCAAAAAGTTAAATTGTTCCAGTGGTCAAGTTTTGATTGATATTCTGCATCATAGATTGCTATGTGGCTGATGAAATTATCACTTCACGAGCTGGAGTCAGAATAAGGATTGGAAACACTGATGCCGAGGGTCGCATGGCCATGGCTGATGTTCTTTGTCAAGCTAAGGAACAAGTAATTCATCTTGTTACATTTTATTTTATTGATAGTAAAAATCAATATTTCAGTTGATGCATGCATTTATTAGATGTTGTCGTTTAGTGACTGTTCAAACGTGGGGTTTTGTTTTTTTTGAAGGCCTTAAATGCAGTAAATCCTCAACTATTCACCATAGCAACATTAACGGGACATGTCATCAGAGCATACGGACCAAATTATACAGTACGTAATTCTGACAACAGCTGCAATTGTTTTAGATATATATATACATGTAATGTGTCATATTCTGCAGCCCAGTGTTTTATAACTAGTCACAGTAGGATTACTGTGAATGCAACCATGACACAATTTAACAACATTTTTCAGGCTATTCTTGACAATGGACCAGCCAGAAATATGAACAACGCCCAGGAAATCCAGGCAACTGGAGACACCTGGGGGGATCCCTTCGAAATCTCAACCCTCAGAAGAGATGTAAGTCTGAATTCTCTGTCCAAGAGTTTACATTGTGTCAGTGTTAAAATTTCATTGCTGAGGTCAGGATGTAACAGTTTGATGGGAATTCACTAATTTTCAGCTTCCTCCAGAATTCCATTTATACTTTGCTTACATTATATATATATATATGTTCTATATGATTTTTCTATGAAAAACAAAAATATTCAGTGGTTCATTTGACAATAATTTATATTGACATCAAAACGTCACACTATAAAACAATAACATTGACATCAGAATACTAATCCAACTAACAATTGAGTTGAAGAAAGCATTGAATGTTCCATCATAAGGACTGACAAACACAGAGAGTTCTAGGTTGTTCCACCTAATGACTGACAATCTTAGAGAGTTTTAGGAATAAAAACCTTTAAAAAATTCACATCCAGATTTAATATAACTTTAAATGTCTTTTTGACATCTCGGGGGCTGATAAGATGCAGTGTTGTACAGACAATATTGTGAAATCAGCGCAGTTCAATTTATTTACACACCAATGCATACTATGTGTGAAAACAAACATTTAATACCTAGATAACACTTACAGCTTGATCAAATTGTGCAGCAGAGTGCTTGTACATGTACAAAAGATATAAATGCAAATTCTGAATGATTAAACCTTAACATGTGATGTAATAAAGAAAAACAGGCTATACCTGAATGCAAAAACTATGTCTATCAGTAAAGTGCCACCTAGTGGTGTTAGAAACGTTTGATATTTTTGATTTAGGACTACGACTTCCATCGTGGACCATCGGAGTATGAGGACGTTCTCCAGTGTAATAATGCACCGTCTTCAGCTACAGCCCGAGGTCACCAGACCCCAGCAGCATTCCTGATAGAAGCTTCAGGACTGGAGAAGGTGAGATCTACTGTGCTGGGAGTTACTGATGAAATAACCTCATTACAATATTGACACAACATATAGCTATTAATGAAATAACCTCATTATAATATTGACACAACATATAGCTATCAATGAAATAACCTCATCACAACATTGACACAACATATAGCTATTAATGAAATAACCTCATTACAATATTGACACAACATATAACTATTAATGAAATAACCTCATTACAATATTGACACAGCATATAGCTATTAATGAAATAACCTTATCACAATATTGACACAACATATAGCTATTAATGAAATAACCTCATCACAATATTGACACAACATATAGCTATTAATGAAATAACCTCATTGCAATATTGACACAACATATAGCTATTAATGAAATAACCTCATCACAATATTGACACAGCATATAGCTATTAATGAAATAACCTCATTGCAATATTGACACAACATATAGCTATTAATGAAATAACCTCATTATAATATTGACACAACATATAGCTATTAATGAAATAACCTCATTATAATATTGACACAACATATAGCTATTAATGAAATAACCTCATTACAATATTGACACAACATATAACTATTAATGAAATAACCTCATTGCAATATTGACACAACATATAGCTATTAATGAAATAACCTCATTATAATATTGACACAGCATATAGCTATTAATGAAATAACCTCATTGCAATATTGACACAACATATAGCTATTAATGAAATAACCTCATTGCAATATTGACACAACATATAGCTATTAATGAAATAACCTCATTGCAATATTGACACAGCATATAGCTATTAATGAAATAACCTCATTGCAATATTGACACAACATATAGCTATTAATGAAATAACCTCATTGCAATATTGACACAACATATAACTATTAATGAAATAACCTCATTGCAATATTGACACAGCATATAGCTATTAATGAAATAACCTCATCACAATATTGACACAGCATATAGCTATTAATGAAATAACCTCATCACAATATTGAGACAGCATGTACAATAGCTGTTGATGAAATAGCCTCATTACATTATTGAGACAGCATGCAGCTATTGATGGAGTAACCTATCACAATTTTGAGAGCTTTTAGCTATTGAGGAAATAGCCTTTTTACAATACTGGCACAGAATGTAGCTGTTTATGAAATAGATCATTACAATATTGACAAAGCATGTAACTGTTGTTGATAAAACAGCCTCATTGAAATGTTGTTATAACATATAGGGAAAAAAAGCATGAATGATTTCAATTTGTTTGAATTGGTATCATTACAATCAGAAGTAGGTGCAAATTAAAATGTGTACTTTTATAACTGTACTAGTGTTGCAGTAAGATGTAAGTATTTGATTGTACTTATTTAAAGCATGGTAAGGATTCAGACAAACCTTTGCCATATTCCCATCTGGATGTCGCTGGCTCATCAGGACCATTCCCAGGAATCCCCACTGGAGCCCCTATTGTTGCCTTGGCAGCACACTTTGTTTTCCCACGGTGCTAAGCAATTACAAATAGGATTGATGGACAAGAAGCTGTACTAAATTAAATATACTAATATCTAGAGTATGAATTTGTCATTCAATATATGTACTTGGACTAAATCAGTATATTACATCTAGAAATTAGTTGTATGCATATCTTAAGTAGGTGTTTTTCGATAGAAGTCTTTTTTCGCATAATTATATATACAGAAATTTATTAGGGTGATTGTAAGGCATTATTTCATTTGATAAAGGAAAATTTACCACATATGATGTGTCTCATATTGCTCAACTGTAAACATTTGTATTATAATTAATCAAAGTAAAGGTGATGTGTTGTGATAAATGATTATTTTCTTAGTAAAACATCTCTTGAGTCACTAGTGTTTATTTTATTTGAATAATCAATCAATACCAGTATCAGGAGACAATATATAATAGTAAGAGGATAAATCTGCCAAATTTAATGATGGATCAATCAATTTTTTTGAAATATTAACCTTGAATATATCTTTTGAACCAAGGGAGAAAGGGCTTTGCTGTTTCACATATCGATTTCTCATGACATGACCTTTCATTTGGTACCAAGACTTTTGACTTAGTGACCTTGGACTTTAACCTATATTTCAAAAACTTAACCTTGGTTATATCTCTTGAACCATATTTCAAATTAGTATGTTAGCGGAGGCATTCATGTCGCACTGACAATGTAGTAAACAAATAGATGACTTAAAAACCTTAAGCACAAAACAATTTTAAAATATTGGTTGTTATACATTATTCATACCATAATCGTGAATTCTTTGATCATACTTTACAATAGGATATTACGTAGTCAGGAGTTTTTTTCTTCTGTAAATATTTATTTCATATAAGAAGGATTACTCATGATTAGTTACAGGGTGTCAGGTTTCACTTATTTCCCCTGGTATTGATGTATATTGCCACATATAGTTAAAGAGTATAACACTGCAGAAAACCTTTACTAATTTGAAACAGTTAAGGTGGAAAGAGACTTGCTACAGTCAAGTTTAATCCCTATGGACATAGCGGTTTATTGTAACCTTATTTTGGTAATTTTAGGTATTACATTTGGCCTTTTTCATAATTGTGTACGAGGTTTACGATTTAGGACTAACATGGATATTTTCCTTTAAGAATCAGCATTAAAGTACGATGCGTAATTGTGTCAAGATTGTAAAATGATTGTACAAAATAACTTTGACTTTTGATAAGCGCTACAGCGCTTTTTTGTCACTAGATGGATTCTACTTCCGGTAGCCGCCAATTGCGCATGTATGAGTTGATCCTCCCGATGAGATATCAGATAGGGGACTAGATGAGCATAGTATCTTATGAAGTTAACTTGCAGTCATTGCCGTTAACCATTTAGTTGTCAGATATATCTGAAAAACTGATCAAACGCAACTTTGCAGAAAGCTGTGATGACGTAAACATACATGATTTAGTATCGAATTCTTTTATTATTGTACTCCCATCTGTGTCTAGACGGAGCATATTGTCTTTGCATTGAGGAGACTAATAGTCTGCACTTCAATCGTCAGGCAAAATGGATATGTGAAAGTGAAAAGCCCACTGATTACCACTGTAATCCAGAAAAAAGAAATTAAGTGGTAATCCAGAATAAAGAAATTAATCATGAAGTAAGACAGCAAAGATTTTATGAATCAAGATGATATGATGGAAGAGACATGTAAGTATGAGAACTTGTGTCAAGTTTTTAAAAAAATGCACAAGGTAAATTGAGAAATGGAAAAGAGATGAAGTGTTTGATAACAAAAGAAAAATATCGTATGAGGAAGCTAAAAAAATCAGAAGGGGAGGTAACTTAAAAAGGAACAACAAATTTAAAAAATAGTAATACAAGTCCTGGAAGTGATGGTTTTATAACAGTTTTTAAATTTTTCTGGAAAAATTTAAACCATTTAGTAACTAGGTCATTAAATTCTGCATATGAAAAGAGAGAGCTATCTAGTATTCAAGAGCGGGGCAAACCGAAACAAATTTCAAGAAACTGGATACTAATAACTTTTTTAAACACTGTCTATAAAAGAGGACTGGGATGTATAGCAGATGGGATAAAACAGATTCTACCGAAATTAATTAATGGAGGTCAAACAGGATATATACCAGGCAGCAATGTTACAGAAACCACTAGATTGATTTATGAACTATACGCAAGCAAAAACATATCCGGTATAATCCTCTTTGACTTTGAAAAAGCATATGATACTGTGTGATGGGATTATTTAAGTCGTTTTATGAAACTATTGACTTTGGTGCATCTATCATCAACTGGATTAAACTTTTTCATGAAGATATCACATCAACAATAAATCAGGGTGGAAATCTATCAAGACAGTTTAAAATATGCGTGGTTTAAGGGAATCCTATCTCCCTATTTGTCTCTATTATGCGCAGTACTAGCAATAAAATTGAGGAGTAATATTGAAATTAATGGTATAAGTATAGGAAGTGCAATGCATCTCATTTCACTATTCGCTGATAACACTTCTCTTTTCTTAGATGGCTCTAAAACTCACTAGAAACCACGTTAAACGAACTAAACGACTTTAAAGATGTTGGGACTTTTAATTACTTTAAAAGTCAAGTAATATGGATTGGAAGTAAAAGAAATTCAGTAGAAATAGTAATGGATGGTACAGATATAATATGGAATGAAATACAAATGTAAGGTTTTAGGTATTGAGTTATCTGGTGGCGTCCATTTTTTTGTTGGTGGAGGAGAGAACCCAGATACAATGTACCTGGTCTCCACCGACCTTCCGCAAGTAAACTGGCAATCTGGTGGCGTCCAGTAAACTGGCAAACTTGCTCACATAACGCCGCGGCCGAGATTCGAACACGCGCCGACAGAGGTGAGAGGCTTTGTGATTTTGAGCCCGATGCTCTTTTTTATTGAGCCCGATGCTCTAACCACTCGGCCACGGAGGCCCCTTAAAATAGATAAAAAATCGATGTATTTGAAGGAATTGTGTAAAAACAATATTTATTTGATAAACTCGTTATTGGATGAGGAAGGGAATATAATGATAAATGCTCAATTCAAAACCAGATATCCAGAACTGATTCTTTGGAGTAACACAAGCAGTAAAAATGTGATGACATCCGTAGAGATGGGAATTTTGTAACGGAGGACAGAGTGATGAAAACTCAGTATGATATTCTGTAATGAGGTCTAGAGAGATAAGAACAAAGTCTGATGTGCTTTAATAGAATATTAAGGAAAGAGAACACAGTGTGGTGTGCTGTAATGGAATCTAAAGGAATGAGTACGCAGTCTTATGTGTTGAATGGAGTGTAACAGGAAGGGAGAAAATGCAACAGACCAGACCGGCGGGATTCAAACCCGCCCCCTCCTGAATCTCTAGTTAGGTGCTCTACCAATTGAGCTAACTGGTCAATGGCGATTGAACCCGGCTGACCGCTTTAATAGTTTAGAGGAACGAGTACGCAGTCTGATGTGTTGCAATGTAGTTTACAGTGATGGGAACCCAGTCTGATATTTTTGTAATGGAGTTTACAGTGATGAGAACTCAGTCTGATATTTTTGTAATGGAGTTTACAGTGATGGGAAAATCTTTGAATGGTGTTGGAACTAGTATATGAGCCACTGATTCTAAACTTTTCTGATTGGCTGAGATCCAACAACGTAGGAAAATAGATCGTTATACTTGCTTGTACATGTACGTGCCTTCAAGGTGAATATAACATAACGTCGGACCAAAAATGAATTGTCAATTTCAAAATTCGGAAGATTTGTTATATAGTGAGACTGGTTATAAAGTAAGCCTTCTCCCAGGGAAGTCTCACTATATAGCCAGACTTCCAGTAGGAGTTCCGCCTATATAGTCAGACTTCCAGTAGGAGTTCCGCCTATATAGCCAGACGTCCAGTAGGAGTTCCGCCTATATAGTCAGTCTTCCAGTAGGAGTTCCGCCTATATAGTCAGACTTCCAGTAGGAGTTCCGCCTATATAGCCTGACTTCCAGTAGGAGTTCCGCCTATATAGTCAGTCTTCCAGTAGGAGTTCCGCCTATATAGTCAGACTTCCAGTAGGAGTTCCGCCTATATAGCCAGACTTCCAGTAGGAGTTCCGCCTATATAGTCAGACTTCCAGTAGGAGTTCCGCCTATATAGTCAGTCTTCCAGTAGGAGTTCCGCCTATATAGCCAGTCTTCCAGTAGGAGTTCCGCCTATATAGTCAGTCTTCCGATGGGGATGGGGTATCTCACTATGGGGGAAGCTTCACATCATGAGCCTCCAGCTTAGGATAGCGCTAACTACTACAGCGATAAAAACATTCGCAACACTGACATATAACGTATGTTATTGTTTGTTTGGTTTTTTTAAGTACATCATTATGTAAAGAAGGTAACAATTGAAGAGCAATTGTGTAAAAATAACAACAGTTGTAATGGTACATAAATAAGAATTTTTAAAAGAGAATACCGAAATGTTAGATTATTTTAATGAATTACAAAATAACAATAATGGTTTAATATATATATATATATATATTTGTGTGTGTGTGTTAAAACAATATATCGCTTCAATATGTGTATAATATTGGTACATGGAATATAAATTGACTAGTATAAATAAAAGATACGCATGTTCGTTAAATTTACGATGAAATGTACCTCTTATATATCAAAATCAGTAGCTATATATAATTGTTACATATCAAAACCAATTACATACATACATACACACATACATACATCGTTAAATACAGACATAATGTCCAGTTCCTCTTCTGTTATATACAGGTATTTAAAATCGATAAGATTTTTCGTTATATTGATTTGCATTGATTATAACCAACAGCATGGTATATGTATATATAAACATTGGCAACACAAGCAACATCCACTCCCCTCAGCAGAGGTGGGTCTTTATACGATTGGTACGCAGACTTTGCACGCCAATTTGCAGTAGTTGAGCATGAATGAAGGATTCCTGCTGCAGTGACCATATCGAGACCACGCGCGACAGTACTTGTTGGTGTCTTTACAGTTGGGATCTCCGTTTCCTAGAGAGAGAGAAAAAACCCCAAGTAGCTATGTTTGTGATTGCTTTGACAGACACGCAGCAAATCACATTTGTTTCATATGCGTGTATTTCTCCTTTTTACATCAATCACGACAATCAAATAAAGAGTGAAAGGTAAAAAATATTATTGTTTGAATGGTGTTAGAACTAGTATGTGATCCACTGATTCTAAACTTTTCCGATTGTCTGAGATCCAACAGCGTAGGAAAATAGATCGTTATATTTACCTGTACATGTACGTGCCTTCAAAATGAATATAACATAACATCGGGTCAAAAATAAATTGTCAGTTTCAAAATTGATACTTTTGATTTTTGGTCCCTGAATGAAAACTCGTGTTTCTGCTCACTTTCGACTATCCTGCACTATAATTGTGAAAACGGGTGAATTGATGTAACAATTATTGAATTATATAGTAACTTCGAATCCGATCTAAAGGTGATTGATTAGACATCCATTGTTAAGTTCTACATGTTCAGTAGATAATTTCAATGTTTTCAATTATTTAATCATTTAAGAAACAAAATCCCTTTTGATTAGGTGTTGCAATCTGGCTGTATACAAAGATGGCCGACCAGGCATCTTTTCTTAAGATGTAGTGGCCAGTTTCGATGATCTAAATCATTCAATCAAATGATAATACATCTGACATTTTCTCGGTCAGTGTGACGCTTTAGCTACCCTCGAAATACAATATTCACCAAGCACTCTCATCTAATATATAATTCTAATTATTTTGGCAAAAAAATGTATTTAGTATCTGCGGTAGAAAAAAGGGTTTTATGCTAATTATTAACTATTAATGTTTCTGGGTGGGTTTTCCATGCCAATAATCCACTACACATTTATTTAACCACAAGTTTCCAACTTACTGATCACGGGTTCATCTCTCTGCACGGGACACAAGTTACACGTGTCTTTACAATGTATCGACATCCAGCTTCTATAAACTGTACAGAACTTCCACTTCTTTTCAAACCTTTGACATTTTTCTGTCGGGTAGCTGTTTCTACACGTACTATTTCCAGCTGAAATATGCATGTCAACTGTAGACTGAAATCTTTACAAATTGTATTGATTGCTATTTTTTCATGTACATGCCGCAGTTGTAAACAATGCTCGTATGAACCTTGATAAAATAGTCAGTTTATTTTTACTGCTCGGAATTCCGACAGAAATGTAAATAGAGTGTAAATATAAGAATACATCTCATTTTTGAAAATGCATTAGGGCACGAACTGCAAAGCTTCACATATACATATTTTTCGTGATGTCTTTACGAACAAACAAGCATTCTCAGTGTATTGCAGCAATACAAAGTCCCCTACCGGTAGGATAATTTAGTCAAAAGTAGGTCAAGCGTAACGAAACTCAAACTTGATCTGTAATTATTCAAGACAAAGCCACATATCCAATTTTATATGAGTATCTTCATTCAATGCGGAGAAAAGTTCGGAAAACTGATTCTTGAGATTCATCAAGGGGCATAATTCAGTAAAAGTAGGTCAAGCGTAACAAACGGAAACGTGATCTGTAACTATCTAAGACAAACTTATATATAAAATCTTCATCCAGTGCGGAGAAAAGTTTGGAAACTGATTCATGCAATTTATCAAGGAGCATAATTCAGTCAAAAGTAGGTCAAGCGTAACGAAACTCAAACTTGATCTGTAACTATCCTATACAAAGATACATATCAAATTTCAATTGAATTTCTTCATCCAAAGCGGAGAAACCACGCTCGGAAAATTGATTCTTGCAATTCACCAAAGGGCATAATTCAGTCAAAAGTAGGTTAAGCGTAATGAAACTCAAACTTGATCTGTAACTATCGAAGACAAAGCCATATAAAATTTCAATAGTCCATTTTCGAGTTACCGTATTCCGGCATGATTCTAACATTTACTTTGTACTCGATGCTGGCACATCAACATCAGGTTTTCAACATGAATTTCGAAAGTTTTAAAGTGCCAGAATTAAAACGGTTTATACTGGATCGAAATGTTACATGTCACTTTTATAGAAAAGATAACATGTTAAGACTATATCAACTTGCAGCAGAATTGAATTTAAGTGTATCGTGGAATGGTGCATCTCCAATTTCGATGACGTCATCATTCCGATGATTGATTAATCTTTTCTAGATAGATGATGCTCCCCGGGTTTCCTGCAAAAATTTGAAGTTGTTATATACCGAAAAGCTTGGAGTAAAGATGATGTGATGTTGGTTCACAACCTACAAAATGTCTGGAGCATAATCTGTCGTGACGTGAGCGGTTGCAGTCACGATGCCTTAACACTTCAAGCCATTTTCTGCAGAGTTTGGGCTGTTTAGATGTGGGAAATGGAAAGAATTTCACATCAGCCATGAACCCATAGCTCTCCTTCTTTCTCGTATTTGACGTACATCCTTCCACAACACAACAGAACTTGGGCATTTCGAAGCAGACGAACTCGTTTCTAACAAAAACAATTTCACCCAAAGTGATGCGTCCCTCAATTTTACAAAAGTCATTTGACTCAAGTACAAAGTAAATGTTAGAATACCGACGGGTACGGTAACTAAAAAAATGGGCTATTGAATTTCTTTATCCAATGCGCAGAAAAGTTAGGAAAATTTATTCTTGCAATTCATCAAGGGGCATAATTCATTCAATAGTAGGCCAAGCGTAACGAAATTGAAACTTGATCTGTAACTATTCAAGACAAAGCCATATTAAAAATTCAGTTGAATATCCCCATCCAATGCAGAGAAAAGTTCGGAAAACTGATTCCGAAGGACAGACCGAGGGTAAACTAATAGTCCCCTTCGGCAAAGCCGGCAGAGAACTAAAAATGGACTCATGATTTTATATCATCGTCGCAAGCCACGGCTGAAATGTCCGCTCCTCTCCCTTTTGAAAGGGGAAAAGAGAATACATTTTAGCCGTGACTTGTGACGATGGGCATGATATATATTTTCTGGTTTACTTTGGTTGTCCGAATATAAAAATATAACGGACTTGTAAATTTTCTATGATGTTCGAAAGTTAACAAAAATATTACCCCTCCCTATATAACTCTATAGAAATGTTCCTTAATGTTTTAGACCTAATTAAGAAATCATGTAGATAAATCATTCTATGTGGTCAATATATTTATTTCACTTAAAGTAAAAACATGAATTTATCTTTCTTTTTCATCATTTTTGAAAAAAAAAGTTTTGTTTGTAGCAAGTGTCGTTAAATGTAGACTAAAATTAGATGGAGATACAACTAAAATGAAATCATTCTTACACAATTCATACACACATGTGTGTGTCAAGAAACACACAAACTCGAACAACTGTCGGAAAAGGCATGAAATGTTATTCGAGTTTTATGTTCCTGTTTCCTGTATCAAATACTTGATTCTTCTTACAAGTAGCACATTTTCGAGTTACTGCCGGAACACTTGTTTCTTTTAGATTTTATGTACCCTGATCACGTGATTTCAAGATTTTGTTAGCCTTCGATACTACCGGTAAAATAGCGTCTATTAGTAACAGTGTTACAAAGAAATGGAGGGATCAAAAGCGAGGTACTGCTGCTCAGCGGAAGGGTGTAGTGCAGACAAAAAGAAGATAAGAATATATGGTTATATGGAAAGGATTACATTCTACTCCTTTCCGAAACAGATAAAGGGTCCGTGGTTAGATGTTGAAAGACTCTAGCTTCAGTTTCACTGCAAGTTCACACAACTAAATCAATTCGACATAAGGAACACGATACTCTCGATCCGAAAGAAAGCACTTCAGCTCTGGCACTTGCCATGATAACAAAGCGATTGAAAAAGTTGTTTCCATCATTTTGAAATTAGGTTTTAAATCCGGAAATACTAGGGCTAACCATATCTGAGGGCGCTTGTAAAATTCGGGTAAAAACGGTGTTCTGGCAGTAACTCGAAAATGTGTATTATATATATATATATATATATATATATATATATATATATATATATATATGATCTATCTATATGTATGCATTTCCACCCATCCATACATGTACTACTAGGATGTATTCAAAGTTGTCGAGCGATCACCGAAGGCATTTTTATATCAGAGGAGATTAAAAATGATTTAGTGATTAAATAAAACCAACAAAATCGTATTTTGGACGAAACTTGAAAATTCATTGCTCGCAAAGTATTCTTTTTGGTGTGTACTCCTATCGTATGTCAAATTATTGTGCATGCAGTGTCTGACTTACCAATTTTCTTCGTAGTTATCCTTTTCTCAATGAATTTTCCAGTTCCAGCACTACTAGTGGAGAAGAACCGGAAGGAATATGTTGTTCTTGGCGTTAGGTTAGTATATTTAACTCTTATGTCTTGTGGCTTACCATTTACAATCTCTGAAACAATTATACCATAAACGAGATTTGTAATCTTACTCGATATAGTTAGACATTTCATTTTATGAAAAAAAGTCATATTTGCTACTAAAGCCGAGAAAGACTTTTAATCTTCTTACTTCCAATCTAGCTTTATTTTTTTCATTCCATTTTAATTATTTATTTTTGTAGGAGAGTGTTAATATGAGGTCTCCCATTCAACACACAATTGTATATCATAGAATCAACTGCTACAGAATTTACATTGATTAAGAATACTCCATCGTATTTTTAAAATATGTACACCGACTGCGAAATTCTTTCAATCGTAACACAACAATAAAACGCCTGACAATTTTAAATTTGTCGAAGATTGTTTTTTCATTTATAAATTGTGACTAGAAACTGTTCAGCTATATATTTATGAAATTATTAAACTTTGATTTTTCTCTTCATTGTATTGTTGATTTCACTATGTATTTCGTAAAAATAATAATAGTAAAAAGGGTTATGAAATTGTTCTTGTCCACATCATACTTATTGCATAATCCCTCGATTTAAGTTCTCGCAAGTATGGTTTTACTTTAAGACGGGTTGGTGTTGATCTGTCTCGTGGAAATGTCACTTTAAATTCTACTGACGTGGATGTAACTAATTTGACGGAGACGGCAGGAGCAGAGGGTAAAACTGAAAATACATGAAAGTGTAAAATTAAGCACCTGGTATTTATGAAACTACATCATACTATATGTATCAGATCATATACGTATTTATTGATTGATTGATTAAATATTGTTTAACGTCCCGCTCGAGAATTTTTTCACTCATATGGAGACGTCACCATTGCCAGTGAAGGGCTGCAAAATTTAGGCCTATGCTCGTCGCTTATGGCCTTTGAGGAATCTTTTATGTGCCACACCTGCTGTGACACAGGGCCTCGGGTTTTGCGGTCTCATCCGAAGGACCGCCCCATTTAGTCGCCTCTTACGACAAGCAAGGGGTACTGGGGATCTATTCTAACAACCCGGATCCCCACGAGGTTATACGTATTTACAATGTCAAATACATGTACATGTGTATGTACATTAAAATGCCGCTATAAACGTGCTTTTTCAATCCCTTGAATGGAATGACAATAATTACTTGGTCTCTGAGTTGTCGTCCTTAATTCGGTGGTTGTTTCTGGTCTGGTTGTGGTGGTAGGTCTAGTGGCGGTGGTGGTGGTAAGTCTGATGGTAGTGATTGTGGTGGTAGGTCTTGTTGTAGTGGTAGGTCTGGTGGTGGTTGTTGTGATACGTTTGGTGGTGATGGTAGGTATAGTGGTGGTGGTAAGTCTGGTTGTGGTAGAAGGTAATGGTGTGGTGGTTTGTTTTGTTGGTGAACTCGTGGTGGTTCCATTTCCAGGACAAAAATGACACGACTTGCGACAGTTTCTTTTCATCCACCGTGGGTTGACTGAACACTCACCTTTTATCGCCCAGTCATCGCATTTCTTACCAGAATGTTTGTTGGAGCATCCAGCTACAAGAGAAAATGGAACAAACGCGAAGTTATATCATGCATATGTAAGGATTATTTGGGGATGGGTGAGTGGGGTTGCCAATTTTAAACTAATTTACACGCAAGATCTTGTTTCATAAAGAAAATTAATGCCAGTTTGTTGTGGACTACGTTTAATAATACTCACTTCCGGGTGGGTCAGAATCCCTATTACAAACGCCACACGTCCTTTTACAGTTCTGTGTCATCCACATTTTATTAGATACACAATCTCCAAGCACTTTCCAACCTTTACATTTGTCGTCAGGAAAGGCATTGGTACATTGATCTCCAATCACTAAACAAATCGAAAAATGGGGATTTTGTCATCATAAATTTCTCGAATTAACGGTATGAGAGCTGTTCTATATCAAAAGAAATCAGAATTAATGATTTATTTGGAAACTTCAAATAATAACTGCTAATGACGTCCAGTTGTAGATTCAGCAATTTTAAATAAAACCACCAAAGGGGTTTCAAAGGTTTTATAATCAGAAATCGTATTTCAGTGAACAAATATGTTAAAATTCAGTTTAAAATAGTTTCTCTCAAAAATCTGTTACAATTAATGTCATCATCGTATTGTTGAGAAATCTTAACAGTGGACCGGGAAGTCATACAGAAATTTGTACAAATCATTTGACTGATAATAATATACAGATATTTTTGTTTACCTTTATTTGCATCAAGTGCGTCACTGCAGACTCCACAAGCACGTGCACAGTTTACCTTCATGTATCGAGCATTTCTTTGACATTCTCCCTGTTTTGCCCAAACGTTGCATGACCAGTTTTTGTCTTTATTTCTACAAACTAAGGCAAGCTGTGTTTGTAAAATACGGTGTCTTTGATTCGACCAATTAAACATCTTGTAAACACAAAATCAACAATGTTCAGATTTTGAATCACTTTCCTCAATACTTCATATGTAAAGAAACATGTAATTGAAATGATCAAAGACAGGTACTCGAGATATAAACGAGTAAATGAAGTAAACAAATCCATTCGCTAAGCTGTGGCGTAAACAGTAATTAAATGATTTGCATATCGATAAACACCCCCAACACACACACACACAAACAATATATATATATATATATATATATATATATATATATATATATATATATATATGGGGGGGATCCAAAATATTTTCAAAAGGAGGATTGCAATCCCATTTTGTACATTTTCCCCTTGCCTTATCCGTATTACTAATACATCTCGATACAACAAACCATAATAATACATATATATTATGACATGTGGTAACTTTGCAATTCTTATTAATGGTTCCTTTATATACATGAACTTTATACTAAGACATCCATCTTACATTGAAACTGTGGTACTTTGAGATATCTTACATTGAAACTGTGGTACTTTGAGATATCTTACATTCAAACTGTGGTACTTTAAGATATCTTACATTCAAACTGTGGTACTTTGCCCTCTTCACAATCAGACGTTCCATCCGGACATAAACACCGGCAGTTCTGGTCAACAAATCCACCATTTCTACATCGAATACTCTTACTGCAATGTCTATCTGAAATTTACACGTTCATCTTTTTACCATATATATATATATATATATATATATATATATATATATATATATATATATGCACAACAACAAAACATGAATGTGTCTTTGCATTTGTTGTATGATAACTTTTTAAAAATATTTACCAGTATCAATTTACCACTGAATTGCTTTATAAAGTTCCTTGACTAAAATACCATCATCAAAGACGCATAAATAAAGTACTCCTATAACCTACTACAAAAGTACATGTTGTTGACTGTTGCAATATCAGTGAAAGATAGCTCTTTAGAATACACCCGTCCTATTTCCGACTCCCGAGTTTTGTATCCTGGTTGTGTTTCTATAGTTTTGGAACGTCCATCAAATGAAAATGCCTACAAAAGCATTTGTTAAAATTATATATATATATATATGCAATATCCGGTATCATATACACGTTAGCGTTATCGCTTTACGAAAAGTATGCCGGTGTGAAGCGTCGCACTTGATAAATTTATATATTTTTAAAGATGAAATTATTTTTTAAAGGCCCATTTATACCCTACTTTCAATTCTGTTGAAATTCACAGCCGATAGATGTACTGTATTTATCATGAGTTCTGTATTCACACGCATATTGTTTACAATTCAGTGCGTTCATTTAAGAAATGAATTTCAGTTTTGAAATACATATAAATGGATAAACTGCGACGTTTTACAACTGCATACGCTATAAAGCGCTTTAGCACTTCATGAAAAGTATCTCAGCATGAAGCGGTGCTGTTTATACCCTCATATCCTTATGTGTTTTTAAAGCTGAAATTTATTTCGTATATTTACATTCTATCGTTAAAACAGTCGCACTATAGTTATCAAATTTCATACGCACATCGTTCACATAATTCATGAGGAAATAGCTATCATTTCAATTGGTAAAGATATCGAGATATCGAAGGTTAAAACATAGGAAACGTAAATATAAAGATATAAAAGACAGAACGGAGAGAGAGAGAGAGAGAGAGAGAGAGAGAGAGAGAGAGAGAGAGAGAGATTATCACTCTTAATAAGAATGTGAATTTCTGATTACTGACGTATCTCAACCCGAATTTAAATCCTTCTAACTGAAAAATGCAACACATATAATTTTTAAAATTCTTAACTTACCGTAATACCATAGTGCATGACAGAAGAAAATTCGTAAGAAATATTGAAATTTTTGATTTGGCGGGAGGGATATTTCTGGAACCACTGTCGGAGACTAGGATGTACATTCCTATAGTTAATACGAATAAACTGATCTCTGATTGGTCGTTGGTGTTCATGGACCAAACCAATAGCGTGGCCAATCTCATGAAGGTACAGTCCTTTCTGCAATATCAAAAGATACAGTATAGATCGTACAATATAAACATGCAGAATATGTGTACAAGCAGTACACACGCACTCTGAATTCTGTAGGTCAGTCCATTTATAAAGTATATCATACCTAGATTTGTACAAAGTGGGAGAGGGATGTTCTTTAAGGAATTTAAACAAAAGTGTATCAGTATATTAAGGGATTTGAACAAAAGTGTATCAGCATATTAAGGGATTTGAACAAAAGTGTATCAGTATATTAAGGGATTTGAACAAAAGTGTATCAGTATATTAAGGGATTTGAAGAAAAAAAGTGTATCAGTATATTAAGGGATTTAAACAAAAGTGTATCAGTATATTAAGGGATTTGAACAAAAGTGTATCAGTATATTAAGGGATTTGATCAAAAGTGTATCAGTATATTAAGGGATTTGATCAAAAGTGTATCAGTGTATTAAGGGATTTGAACAAAAGTGTATCAGTATATTAAGGGATTTGAACAAAAGTGTATCAGTATATTAAGGGATTTAAACAAAAGTGTATCAGTATATTAAGGGATTTGAGCAAAAGTGTATCAGTATATTAAGGGATTTGATCAAAACACAATTTTCACTGTTCCTGTCGTGTACAACTGCATTGGAACCGCAGCTTCTCACTGAGCATGATAGATGGAGCTTACTTTAGCTGAAATATCTTCAGTTCACTCTTTTGAGTAAACCGATATATTTGTTTTAGGATAAAAGTCATCGCAGGAGATGATGTTTGTTTATTTACTATTTCTTCTCGCCATTAACAGTGAAAAGGACGGTCTCTGAACTTATAAAATTCTGTATTGTTTTCATTAACATCATAAAGAAGGGGGCATGTGGTTTCCGGCCCGCTAATATGTAACGTCACTGAATTTAACTTACATATCGACATCCATTCCTGTCTAAATTTAGGGCCTGGGAACCGCCCACCATACCTAACTGAGAGTTGCATCTGAAAAGAAAAAAATTACCAGAATATAAATTACTTTCGAATTTGTAACCGTGAATAATAATAATAATAAAAACACCGACATTAATTATTCAAATACAGTAACTCATACTCACCCAAAATTGTCTTGAAAATAAACATAATTATAATCGTTTTGTCTTTTTCTAAATCGTAGACACGTATATTTTTCCCATTCTCGCATTGCAACTCGGATTAAATATTTATCCGCATTACCTGTTAACGAAAATTAATAAATCAGTATAATGAATAGTACATGAAGAGCAGTTCTGTAGGAAACAAAGTTTCATTTGTCTGCAAAAATCACTTGATTTGTCTACAAAGAATGGCGACATTTGTCTACAAAGAAATGCTTCATTTTTTCTACCAAAATTGCTTCATTTGTCTACAAAGATAAGCTTCGTTCGTCTACAGGAATGAATTCATTTGTCTACAGAGAGAAGCTTTGCTTGTCTACAAGGAATGAATTCATTGGTCTACAGATAGGAATTTCGTTTGTCTACAGGAATGGATTCATTTCTATATAGAGAGGAGCTTCGTTTGTCTACAAGGAATGAATTCATTTGTCTACAAATGTTCTATCTATCTACCTACTATATGCACCCCGTTTGAATTCATAAGGCACTTCTCCGTTTGGCCAACGTAGAACACCCGATCTCACTGCTTTTCTCTTTGTTCTTTGCCTGTGTAGGAAAGTTGCATTATTTGCTTTTAAATCTTTTCGGACTAACTGAACGCATTTAACCTCATACTTTGGACTTTGTATGCTTAAAGCCAGCATTTGTCACGCACCTTCGTTGTGGATACAGCAGTCTGTACTGTTCATTTGTAACGTACATATCTAGTTCTGCCAGTATATTGGAGTCTGGAGACACAATCTTGTTGCTGATGTTTACGTAGCCTGTAAATAAGTTATCATGACATTACCCTCCAGCATACTCTGTATGATGATAACGGTAGTTTACATCAATATAGTGAATATCGTTTCCAGTACTTCTGCGAGCAAATTTCATAATGTTTTATGAATGTTTTATAGGAGAATTACTGCCACTCCCTGTCAGTTTCAAGCTTCAATAGTTCAATGCAAGAAAAAAACCAAAACAAATACAAAAACAAACCAAAACACCCCCCCCCCCCCCGAGTTTTTAGGGTAGAAATAAAGAGCTCATTTACTGAACAATACCAAATCTCAAAAAATTAACAGATTTTAATCATATAATTTTTCTTAAATAGCCCAAGCCGTTTGTAAAGTCATGAACTGGAGAAGGCGTGTACCATATACTCCGACATTTAAATTACACCTCTTAAATTACTCCTCTCTCTCTCTCTCTCTCTCTCTCTCTCTCTCTCTCTCTCTCTCTCTCTCTCTCTCTCTCTCTCTCTCTCTCTCTGTCTGTGTATGTGTGTGTGTGTTATTAATTTACAATAAAAGCTACATACACGAAATAATGTTGGCAATATTGTTGTATATGTATTGTACGACTTCGTATAGCCGCTAGTTGCATCATCAAATAGAATTCATGCCGGAAAGTTATTATCTATTTATCTCTTTGCCGTAGGATTACCTATAACTACAAAACATTTTGCAACGATGTATTTTTTACAAAAGAAATAAAATCAATAGATAAATAAATTATATATATATATATATATATATATATATATATATATATATATATATAAAGCATCGCTAACACAACTGTGTGTAAATTTTTTGCGATTTAGAAAAAAAATTAAGACTCCTTGCACGAAATTGTAATGTATCATATCACACAAAATGTCAAAGACAGCAAGTAAAGATAATGAGTTCATCTATGTATATTTTTTTTATATTATTGATGGAACAAGACAGAGAGGCGAGTTGTTCTGAATACTTTTTAGAAAGTTCATTAGGTGTTTAATTTACTATCTATCAGCCCCCACACCTCCACTGATGTGTGCGAAACTATTCTGGGAATTCAACCTTGTTTAGGTCTTTTATCATTTTTTTGTCTGTGAATACAACATTCAATCAAGAATTCTGGTAGATTAGTGTTCGAACGGTGAAATGTTATATATCGCGCGAAATTTGTTATAGTTTTTGCTGAGGTTATTTGTTTAGAGATTATAATATGTAAATAAAAATAATTCTGATGAGATCACAAAATATTTGCAAAAAAAAAAAAAAAAAAAAAAAAAAGAAAAAGAGTTTTGCTTTTATTTCCAATAATTACGATGATTCTGGTTTTATAGATTAGGAATGTGTCTGAAACATTTCTATCGTACCATTACAATTTTATTACGTCGGTGCGTAATGAAATATACATACTAGTACATATTCATAGATGGTCTATACATAAAATTCTTTGATATAAAAGCTCCAGAAAAAAGTTTCTCGAACGTGTTCGTTTGACTTTTGCTGGTATTTAGATCCTGGTTGTAAGAGTTATGATAATTTTTCTGTTCTATTTCTCATTACGCTGGCGTCTGCAGAAAAATATTAACTATGCCGGTGTTCCCTCTACTTCTGCATCAGAGGTTAATAGGGGTGTTGACAGCAGACCTTTGATCGTTTCCCTGACGGTAATGGTTTTATCAAATTTGTTACGGTCTCCTTACAAATCAACTTTTTAAAAAATATGGTTTCCCTAACTGAATTTGACATCATTCACTCATCAGGTGCCGTTTTTTGTACTTTGTTTTAGCAGTTTTGGAATTGGAGCATTAGTCTCGAATCTCTTTGAAAATGTTACATTCCCAAATGATGTAACGAGGGGTTCAACAGACATTGTTATATTGCGAAAAACTTACGACAAAATGAAAATTATGGTTTGAGTACTTAGTTATAACGCTTTTCTTGACTTAGGCTCGGGTGTGTGTAATGGATAGTGTGTCGCTTTTTCACAATGATTTCACGCATTAGCCATCCCTAATGATTTGAAACAACTGATACGTTTCTGTTTATAAATCTGTTAACTTTTTGTGATTCATTCTCTGATTATCATAGAAGTCTTTTTCTTGAAATTCAAAAGCCAACGAAATATCAATTAAATGCAAACAGGGCTTCATGCTGCATAAACTCTGGTGCTTCATTTAGTAGACACCAAACTGCAACAATCTACCTCGCATCAGGACCTCTGGATAAAAATCTTCCAAAAAAATTTCATCTCCAGAAAAATTTATTAGCAATTATCATTTTATTTTATAACTATTTTCATAAAATCAAATCATATATACTATCTATAACCTACATTTATACTTCTTACACTTTGGGTCAAAACCATGAACTTAAAACTGCAATGATTGTCCCCTTTTTGTACTAATTTATACGTATTTGCTTCCATATATAGAATATATGCTAACCATGAATTGTAAGATAAATATGAATAGATTAAACTAGAAATATTAATCAATTATTTAATCAATTTAAGTCTATTTGCAATTTCCAATTCATAGGTTCCGGAGCACAAGCTTGGAATTACATATGATTGCAAATCAAAAGTTTGATATGAGATAAATAATGCATTAAATGTTTCTCAAAAACAACAAATCTACACTTTGTCAGATTGATTTGAAAGCATTTTCATATAGTGAGAACCATAGCTTTAACACACAAGAATATTTTCTAGATGTATCTGCAATAAAAATGATTTATACATTCATAACATCATACGGAATGTGGGTCCTACCTTCGATTCCCCCCATAGAACCTGCGATGAGCTGGTCAATAGTGGCACCAACTGGTGGCAAGCGTCTATCTCTCTGAGGTACCACATCACGAAACAAACTCTAAAAAAGAAGAATGACCCCGAAAAGAACAGCGACAGAGAATGAATTGACACTATGTATAACCAACAGCACAAAAAGATTTTTTCTAGAAAAATACCAGAATAACAAACACAGGGACGACTGTAGTCTTCATCATGTACATGTAAATGACTCGGTGAGGGAGAGCGCTGTGTTTTATAATGTGTGAGTAAGAGGTCTGCCTGCTTCAAGGTTAGTGGTGCGGAACGAACAAAGTGTATTTCTGATCAAATCCCCATTAACAGACCTTCCCGACCCGCATGTGCGCAAAGATCCATGTTTTTACTTCATTATGATAAAAGTGCAGAATTTGTTTAATCCTAGGTTAAATTGATACACAACATGCTGAAGCCCCAATATTTGCCACTGGAACGTAAAATTTGTTTACGGAATTTTGTTTATTTTTTCGGAACTTCTAGGTGTGTCGTGAATCTTCTAACATCTAAAGTAAACCATGCCACAGTCGCTATCTTATCATTAAGGAAGACACTAACGGCCCGTTTCAGTTGATGTCAGTGTATTTAAATGCATATTTAAAGTAACTGACGAAGCCGACCATAGAGGCATCTTAAATGACTCAGAGTGTTGAATCATTTTAAAATGCGTCTATCTTAATTTCGTCTAACTTTAATTTCAAAACGTTTTAAACAATTTGCAGCGATATTGACACATACTGTATACTGACTATACAAAGCGCAGAAAGAAACAAAAAACAAAAAAACAAAAACAAAACACCAATGGCACATGTCCTTCTCTTACACGAAAGTTTGAAACAGAAGTGCAAAATTATATAACAATTCGATGAATCTTTATAAAAATTAATGTTAGATTTTAAAATATTTTTCATCACAAAAAAATTTCTCATAATGTTTTTGAAAACTTAATAAATTAATGGAAAGAATATGAATATGTAAGTCAAACATTGCAGCAAACGTTACTCTCCTGTAAACCTGGTAAACGCACAGCAACACAAACATGTACAGGTATGCATTATCTACGAAGTCCGGAAGTGAAATCACAACATTTTTGTAAATTCAACATGAGGCAGAGACTCCAATAAAGGTTACAAATTCAGAATAAATTTCTGTAAGTATCATAGGGAGGCTGAGATGAAATTTAGAAAGATCTGTATCTATCACAATATTGTATGCCTCTTTAGAACATCAGTTTAAAATGATTCAAATATATAATCAACTTACTATTATATATATATATATATATATATATATATATATATATGTATATGTATATATATATATATATATATATATATATATATATATATATGAATCGCTCCCTATTGAAGACAGAGATGATGATACCATTGTGTGAAATTGCATATATGACGTCACAAAATGAAGTATTTTGAAATACGTAACAGCCAAAAGTTCAAAATAATGTTATCCATGCCACATTTTAATTTTGAACTGTTAGGGCGCATGTGTGACCAAACCCTATTCACATACTTGTATTTCATTAAATTATTTTACACACTATGTAAATAAACGGCGTCTGATCAAGCATGCGCTCCAAGCTATCCATCCAAAACCGACATGAGATACCATATTTGTGCTAAAAAGTAACATTAATGTGAGTCGCTGAGATCTGTCACGTGGCTGTCACAGTGCACGTGAAATTGTAACGTCATGTTCGTGTTATCATTACTACTTTGATACAGCAAAGTAATATATATATATATATATATATATATATATATATATATATATATATATATATATATGCGTGTGTGTGTGTGTGTGTGTGTGTGTGCTGTTTAAAGAAATTTTGGCACTTTCATTTTGGATATTTTTCGTTATCCACTAAAAACGCCAATATTTCCACTGCACCAAATAACCAGTTCCTTAAATGTGTTTTACCTATACTTTTTCTCCCTCCATCTACAGTCATAAATTCACCAACAAAGACGTACAAAATATTTAGGAGAACGGCTGAGTACTACCTAGAACATATAAAAAGTGACAACAGTGTTTGATATTACCTCCTTTTGTTTATGCATAAAAATCCAAGGAAGATTGTGTACGTAAGTACAGTGTGATTGATTTCCAATCCATGGATTCCAACGGCCGTGTTACAAGTAAACACATGACACAATACTACTATCTAATTAAATCTGCTATATAAACCCATTGAAATGGAAAGCTATTCTCAACCAAAGGGATTTCATAAGGCTCACAGTGGCTGTGACTGGTCAACAAAGGATGCCTACCACTCCTCGGCACCAGATTCCACCTCTGGTATGTCCAGGGATCCGTGTTTGTCCAGGGGTCCGTGTTTGTCCAGGGGTCCGTGTTTTTGCTACTCACACTTTGTATTCTTTTGGGGGGTTTTGATACTTATTACTGTTTATCTTTTTTCTTATGCGTGATATCCAACAGTCGCCAGATAGCTGAAAAATTGCTCAGGCGACTATAAATAAAAAAAAACAAACAAAAATGTGATATCCAAGGAAAGAGATAAATTCCTACTCGTCCCGTGGAGACTCGGGTTAGAATAGGTCCTCAGTACTCCTTACTTGTCGTAAGAGGAGACTAAATGGGGCGGACCTTCGGATGAGACCGCAAAAACCGAGGCCCCGTGTCAGAGCAAATGTTGCATGACAAAGAAAGACCGTAAACGCCGAGCATAGGTCTAAAATTTGCAGCTATATACATGTACCGTCAATGGTGACATTTCCACATGAGCGAAAAATTTTCGAGCTTGACGTTAAACAATATACAATCAAATCAAATTACCGAGTGTGACGTTTATAGATCTTTATTTCACACAATTTACTATATCAGATCATTCCCCTACGAATGAAGAGGGTACTGAGTCATGAACATTCTGTGAACAATTAGATTGTATCCTGCATCGGAGAAGATATTTTTTCATGTTGAGTCTCAAAACACATCGTCAAAACCCAAGGGTTTTCTCTCCATTACACTACATTCAATACAATGCTCCGAACATGGACAGGGGAGATGTGAAATAGCAACTTTAGTACTTTTAAAAATGGCGACAGTCTCCGCTATGAATGGTTGGAAGAGCGAGAATACTGTAAACAGTTTTAATTTTGCTACAGTTTGATGTTTGCTATATTAACTGTAGGGAAAAACCAGGAAAATGAAAGTGTTGACTAAAATATAACATGACCATAAGAATTTTTTATAGAGTAGACAAAGGAAATGTGGATTTAAAACAAACAACGAAAAAAAACCAGGAGAGAATTTGAAGCTGTACACAGTGCAGTGTACATGCACGTCATGTGGTATCCTTTAGACCACTGTAAGTGAATTAAGAAGTGAGCTTCTCTGGAGTTAGCTAAAGAATTCTTCGTTCTTGATGAAAGAAAATTACATTACAATGTACCATATCGGAGATCAAGGTCAAGCAAAACAGGCTTCATACGTCTAAACCCATGTTCTATAGGCAGAATTCCCATGTTGTTAAAATAGCTTCTCCCGCTCCGATCGATGTTATGATTTATCTATTCTTGTTTAAATCCGTTATTTATTCACTCGTTTAATTCTGCTTTTGTTTTGTTTTGTTTTGTTTTGTTTGTTTTTTTTTTTTTTGGTTTGTTTGTTTGTTTGGTTTTTTTTTTGTTTGGTTTATTTTTTAAGATTTCATGAGCTGCTACAGACAGGTCCGAGTTCTCTACTGAAACAAAATGAAGTGCTGTACCTAACAAAATAAAGTGCTATTCAGAACAAAATGAAAGGAAGAAATAAACACGGACCGAATTAGTCGTGGAGCGAAGTTGAGAAATAAACCACTTATTCTACTTCCGGTAGTCCTCAGCAAGGACGAAACCGAATATTAGTATATTAGAATCTGCAAACAGAAGAATGTGGTGGTCGATTCTTCCGTCCACCATACTGTCGGTTGGGTTTCTCTGTGCCCCTGGCATGTTATGTGATAAATTTTTCCGATTTATTCGTTATAATGACAAAGTAAGTAGTCTATTAAGTACTCTACCTTATAGTTTATTGAGGAAATTCGGTACAATGATGAGTATTTTAATGATAAAACTTTTCTAAATAACTTGACGAGTAAAGATGATATAAAAAAATAATTCTTAGGGGATTCCAAATCAGGAAAGGTTAATGATCTCGCAGCAAACTAGCTATATTTTACCAAACTTTTTTGTGTACTTATTATTATATTTATTCAGATAAAAGACACATTCATCATTTGGTAAACGAAACATATTTACAATCATGGATAAAAGTATTAGTATTTAAATATGATATATATAATTATGGCAGTCATTTGTGGTGTGCAGCATTACAGATTAGAAATGAGAGTTTTAACTGTACACATTGAATAAGAATGCTTCTGTCATGACAATACTTTATATGTTACATTTTATTTCAGAGTGTACAAAGAGACACATTTGACCCACAAGACTTTTTATTGAGTCACAGAGATTACTATATAATGGGGAGCAGATATGTTCGAAGGGTAGGTATTTGCAGTTTTCCAGCTCTTTTCTTGTACCCAGATACTGTCTTAAACTCGTAATGTATACACTAGCAATGCTGGCCATTTCTTTTGTGTTAATATTTTGTAGTAACACTGTCAACATAATTTTCTTGTCAGATCAGTTCCACCAGTATACAAGATTTTGTCTCTAGTGACTTACTTACATACCATACTTTTTATGTTCCAATTTGACCAGTCTCAGCCGAATATTGATTATTTATATCCTTATTCAAAAATCAAATCAAAACACCAATATTATGGGTAGCCATTTTTTCTACTGTTGCAGAACATTACCAAAGCCCATTCAATTCAGAAAAATAGCATCAAAATTGAACAAATTGGAAATTTTCTTTCATGCCAACAAATGGCATATGTTCTGAAATGAATACTGAATAATTCATATATTACAGAATAAAGAACTATTCATTGTTTACAATTTTACAATATAGCACCATTTAATTGACCTTAAAGGAAGGGAAGAAATTAGTTAACTCATACTTGTACAATATTTCATATATAATCAAATTACAAACCTTGAATTTTTAAGACTTAGCAGTTTGTTACTGGGCATTTTTTAGCCTCAAAATTGCGGAAAATTTGACAGTATTTGGCATTGAGAGTAGAACCGTTTATCTGTACCAGTCACATAAGGGGAAAAAAATACACTGGTCTGGTAGCAGCTCCATGCATATTTTACTGATAACATTGCTTAACATTTAATAAAGTGCTACGAAAAAATATACAATGTACGAGTCAACATAAATTCGAGGGAGGGGTGGCTGTGGTATTTAGACTGATATGCATGCAGTCTTGAGCTTGATTGACAAAATATAAAGAACACTCTACATACATGTATAAAGCCATTACCCACATACTGGTTATATAGGTATTCCTACTCTCTGTAAAATTAGAAAATTGTGTTTGAGAAGGAAATCGCATGATTTCTAAACTTGGATTTTCTCAATATGTGATGTATACATTATATATGATTTCCCTTCATTAGAATCTTGCTCCAAACAAATGTTTGCTCCTCATATCCAGCAGAAAATACTTGTTAAGTCTAGTTGGTTTGTATTATGAGGGATATATACCGGACAAAAAAAGTTAAGGATCATGATTTCAGAATTATTTTATTCATAACAAAACCAAATAAATTATGTTAAATATATACTTAAAATGTTCAACGACAATCGAACAATACATTTTAAACCTGTTTTTACAAATTCATCAATACGTTAAGCAGCCAGAGCAACTATTGTCAGGTAACCCCCCAAAACAGTTTGAAAATCGGTATGAGCAACAATAACAAATTTCATTACAAATGATTGAATCTTTATAAAGGCAGTATCAATAGGGTGTATGTCCACCCTGAGCCTGTATAACGGCACGACAATGCCTCTGCATACTTCTGATGAGCCTGTGGAACGCAATTTGTGGCAACCTTGCCCACTCCTGCTGTAAAGCTAACGTAAGCTCCTGGCGGTTTGTCGGAAGTACAGGGCATCTGGAAACAGCTTGCTGCAACATGTCCCAGGCATGTTCCATTGGATTTAAATCCGGAGAACAACTCGGCCAATCCATACGTTCAATTGTCTCTGTAGCAAGGTAGTCTGTCACTATACGTGCTCTGTGGAGACGAGCATTATCATCCATTAACACAAAGTCGTTGCCTATAGCTCCTGCATAAGGTCTCGCAATTGGATGCAGTATCTCGTCCCTGTAAATTGCACCGGTAAGATTGCCATTAATCACGTGCAAGTCAGTACATCCACCAATACTGATTCCGGCCCAAATCATCACAGAGCCACCTCCAAAACGATCATGCTCTGCTACACAGCAATCAGCGTATCGCTCTCCACGCATGCGCCATACACGCCTACGACCGTCATGAAAGTCCACGCAGAACCGTGACTCGTCTGTGAAAAGAACAGGCGTCCAATGACGCAGTTGCCAGTTTATGTGATTTTGAGCCCAATTGAGTCGTGCTACACGATGTCTTCTCCTCAAAATGGGACGAACAGCAGGTCGATGAGCCCGAAGGTTAGCAGCATGAAGTCTCTGTCTGAGAGTTTGTGGTGTTATGCGCACCCCACTTGCTGCATGAAAGTCAGTATTGAGTTAGACAGCACTCTGAAACCTGTGTCTACGAGTCATAAGTGACATATAGCGATCCTGGCGAGCGGTTGTGGACCTTGGACGACCTGATCTCGGTCTCTCAGAAACATTACATGTCTGCCAAAAACGATTCCACAACCTTGAAATCACACTTTGGGACACATTAAAATGTCTAGAGACAGTTCTCTGGACTTGGCCAGCTTGAAGCATACCTACTGCCTGACCAGCTTCCAGAGCAGTTAAATGGCGCCTCATGGCTTTTAATGTCAATAATTGTTCACCTAAGAGTCGATTAGAGCAATAAATACCCACAATAAAATGAAAATCACAATTTTTCAATTTCAATATACACGTTGACACACTTTGATTTTGACCCCTTGCTTGTGTTTGGGCGAAAAAATCGTGCACTTATGACGTCAATATGAAACCAGGTAAATCTATTGTGTTAAGGACACATTGGAGAAACTATACATGTTAAAATTTGTCAAAATAATTATTTGGTTAATAAAAATTTTTGAGGTCAAAATTTTGATCCTTAACTTTTTTTGTCCAGTATATAAACAAGAAATTAAATAAAAATTAAAACTATTGATTATTGATGGATGGATTGTCAGGGACAAGCATTTCATCACCACTGTATCACACATTCATGACCCAGGGTAGGTCGTACAGGAATGTATCACAGTGTATCACACATTCTCGACCCAGAGTTAATCATATAGGAATGTATCATATGGTATCAAGAAAAAAAGAAAACAGGTTGCATAGAGCTTTTCAAATATGGATGAAAGTTGATTGTTTTATTGTGTTATTATTTTAAAGAGTCATGTCAGAGCACTCAGCACAAAAAAAAAATTAAAAAAAAAAAAATATCAAATAAATATATAAATTGTAAAAATAATTAAATAAATAAAAATGAAAATCTGTATAGTGATAATTTTCCCCATGTTCAAGTCCATTGACTGTACAGTATACAGGGACTGACTAAGGTCATCATGATCACACACAATCTAGTATCTGAAATAAAATTATACTACAGTATGTACTAGTAGTGACATTAGTGTCTCAGCCAGGACTTGAACTTAGTGTATTAATTTGAAGATATTTTATTATGTAATATGATGTATTAGGATTAGGCAGCAGACAGAGCCTATATAGCCCTCTTGTAATCTCGTAAACCTGGTGACAAACGGTATATGTTTTCTAAAATTGATGTTCAACTTGTATTAAAACTCTTTGCCTCTAAATATTCTTTATTTGATAATTAATATTGAAGGATTTGTATTGCAGGGCTTGGATTTTATTCCGGAAGTTGATTAGAGAGAAGAATTGCTAGCACTTGTCGTTGAAGATATGTTACCGTGATATAATTATCGAATATAAACAAATTCTTTTCAAATTGTACAAGTGTGCTTCTTAATTTCATTCTTGTATTTAGTTGTTGTACTTATGTAAGACTTGGCTCGCTAATAGGAAAGATTGAACTGTCAATCCACAGTTGCCAATTAAAGAAAGATTGTTTGTTTGTTTTACGTCCCGTCGAGAATTTTTCACTCATATTGAGACGTCACAAGCTGTAGGTGAAGTTCCACAAATTTAGACCTATGCTTCGCGCTCAGGGCCGTAGCGGTGAGGGTTCTTTAACGTGCCAACAGGGGACCTCCGTTTTAAAGGTCATATCCGAAAAACCCGTGATTCTCACTTCTAAATGCCGAGCGTTTGGCGAAGGAGCAATCACTACCTATTTTTCGTCTTAGGTTTGACGCGGCCATGGCACGAGCGGGGCTCGAACTCACGACCTCCCGGTTACGAAGCGAACGCTCTAACCACTGAGCTATTGCGACGTTTTCCTTGATATTATGGTTATATTTTTATTTTGCAAATTTGTGGCTATTGACAACATCCTAGGCATACCATGTAAAGATATCGACGTTAGGGTACTAAAACAACCTTCGTAATAATTATTATTTTATGAACGTTACCTTGGTGTGAACACTAATTGTTAGGCAGAAAAATGAAATACGTGCGTAAGGATTTTTTTTTTATCACCACATGGCTTTCATTCTGGTGTTTTGTTGTTTTTTTTGCGCTGATGTTTATATTGTCCTTATAATTTCATATTTCACCCGTATTCGTCAATCAGTTTGATACAACATACATTAAAAAGTCAGGACATCTTGCTCTGTTGCTGTGAAAAGTATACGTTCTACTAGCTACTCTCAGCGGTTAGGCCGTTTTAACAGGAAGGTCGTGGGTTCAAACCTCGCTCCTGCATTGGCCGCGTCCAACTAAAGCCGTAAAGATCAGCAATGACTATTCCTTCGCTAAAGGCTTAGCATCTAGAAGTTAGAGTCTTTCGAATGATGCCTTTAAATAGGGTCTACAGGGGAGTTACAATGGTTGCACATTCCATTTGGAGGGGGGGGGGGTGTAAACAGAAATGGTATAAATTTGGGTCGCACCCTCTTTGAAAGTTGACACTTCATCAACAATCAGTAACATCTCAAAGCTAGCGTTGGTTGGCCATTCTACCCACAATTATTTATTTATACTACCAGTAAAATTAATTTTACTACCAGTAGTGAAAATTATTTTTACTACTGGCATAAATATTTAATTGTGGGTGTTTTATTTATACTACCAGGAAAATTAATTTTAATAGTAGTATAAATAAATAATTCTGGGTAAGATGGCCAATAAGAATTCAATGAATTCTTATTGTAGTAAAACTATTATTTATATTTACTAGTAGTATAGATAATATATTATACTACCAGTAAAATTATTTTTACTACCGGTAAAAATATTTTTACAACTAGTATAAATAATTGTGGATAGCTTTGGCCGGTGTTTTATTTTTACTGGTAGTAAAATTAATTTTACTGGTAGTATAAATAATAAATTGTTGGTAGGATGGCCAACCATAATCGATGAAACGCAAGTCAAATAACAAACAAATAATGACAGCTTTATTTGAACGTAATAATTACGTTAACATTCTGATATCAGAAGGCAATCGTGGTCCTTTTGATTGTTGCTAGAATTTTAAAGCAGTAAAAACTGCAACTGATGGTAAGTAAAGAACAAATATAATAACACATTTGTGATTGAATATATATAATCTTATTGAATCAGAGTGAATCTGGAGCAATAATCCCATCAAGTCAGCAGAAAATGTCAATTCATGAATTTTTGTCATCCCATCAGTAATTCCAGCTCGTATTCACCGATGTGCATTGACCTCGGAGGTCACCAAATCGGGAAAATGCGAAGGAGAGGCACTGTCAGATGTATAAACAATTCAATATGCCAGCTGCAGCAAATTCATGATCAAAATTTCATTTGAGTGACTTGTTTGTCAAATTTGATTATTTTCTTACACTTCGAGTACTTCAAGTCATTCATGGTACGATGTAATATTTTAAGACAAACGAAATGTGTATTTACTCGCGCCAGTCTCCATCTTGATATGACCTCGGTCTCAGCAACCTGATTATGTTCGGCAATCATCGTTTCAACGACTTTGAAAACGACGCAATGGCGATTTATACGAAACGCTTATTGTAGGTATGCTCTAAAACAATATTCTCTTGTTTATTTTGCTGAATTTTTCTTCGAATATTGGGGATTATATTAGTTTTATCGATAGATGTTTGCTTAATTGGTGCATAATTGAATTGTTGAAAAATACCATCAGGTACAGCTTGTATTATTATAAGTTTTACTATTGAAATAAATGTGGAATATTAATATATCTAAATGAAAGAATTGAGCAGAGAACATTAAAAATCACTCATAAAACAATAGATAGTTAATTTTTTTTTCGTGGTTGTTGTATCGCCCTTTTTTATTTTATTGAAATCAACAGCCGAAATATTAAACTAATTATTCATGTGCATAGAGATACGTTATACGTTCATTCAAGAATTTTTCACACATACAGAGACACTACTAGGACCTGGTGAGGTGCCATAAATTTTGACCAAGCATGGCGCTAAGGGCCGTAATATTCAGTGAGGGATCTTTATGGAAGCTTGGAATTTGAAAAAAAGATAAGTCTTTGTGACAGACAATTTCTATAGCTCCTGTTCACTGGTTGATAAAGTCTCTGCAGTAATGTGCATGTGCAGTGATGATGTCCCAGATCACCACGATCTGATCCACTCTTTCTGTTATCTTGTTTGTCAGTAATCAGATACTTTTAAGAAGGGGTGGGGGTTGCTATCCAATTTTGTACCCCCACTCTAAAGAAAAGGGGGATTAAAGACCCCAAACGGCAAAAAAGACTTATATAAAACGAAATATTGACCGAAAGGAATGGTGGTGGTAGTGGGTGCAACCCCCGTAACGCCCTTCTAGATCCACCTCTACCATGACTTGATAATGAACTTCCACATGGCACTGTCTTCAACGTCATTGCCAAATTCCGGTCAGAGGAAAAGATGCATTGTTATTCTATATAGTCGGGCAAGAGTGGTGATTTTTAAACCTCAAAACTGAGTATATGGCAGAAATTTTCGGCAGTTAAACTTCGTTTGTAAATCTGAAATCATTCCATCAATAAAAAATCATTCCTTCGAATAGTAACACATCTCAGAAGAAATAGCACATTTTGCTCAGTAACGATGAACAACATCGTAAAGCTTATTTATTTTTTGCCGAGAGGTTGATTTGATACGATGTTATCGTGAAGATTTCCTGGTACAAATAACATAGCGGCTGAATTCATGCAGTACCGAAGACCTGTAGGAGCTGGTCCATCACTGAACACGTGACCAATATGTGACCCGCACCGCTCACATGTGACTTCCAACCTGTGCATGCCTATGAAATTAGAAGAGAAATATGCAAAATATCCAGCAGAAAACATTATGAAAATTTAAGAACTAACTACTACATGTATATACGATGTCTGTGATGTTTGTGTTTACTTTACTTATTTACGCTACTGGCCATGATGCTTATTAAGGTACAACCATACCTGCAAACAAAGTAACATGCAAACAGTCCATTGTGATGACCCAATATTCAGGAATTTTCATTGACTGAAATACGGTTCTTTGCAAAGGAGATAAATTGATGCTGATATAATCTTCGTAAAACTTGACAATTTTACAAGATTTCCAATCTTGAATAAAATGAGACAGCGAAGAATAAAACCAATCTCGTCTAACGATATAGACTCTTTTTCATTTATGTATGATTGTTAAAATTGGAGTGAGTTCCAGTACCCATGCATACATGCATCTATTTCAATGTATAATATGCTTCTTTAATATTTCTTTAAAAGATTATTCATAAAGATGGAAAACCTTTTGAAAAAGCTATACTTGGAGTGATCCCATACTTGCTAAAGCTATACTTGGAGTGATCCCATACTTGCTAAAGTTATACTTGGTGTGATCCCATACTTGCTAAAGCTATACTTGGAGTGATCCCATATTTGCTAACTTTTTCTGACTACCATTTTTGTTTCCAAAGCGTAGCGTAAATATAGAACTGGAACGAATCGGTTTCTGGAAATGTGCTCCGAATCGAGCACTGAAAATAGCCATGCAGCAATATTTTCGCTACACTGCACATCCCGATAGGTAAAACAATTTATGACTGTAGTGTATGATGATTACATTGTTAGATATATCGGTTATAGTAGTCCCATGACGATCCAGGTTAGAATATGTCCTCGTTACCCCTTTCTTGTCGTAAGAGGCGACTAATTGGGGAGGTCTTTCGGATGAGACCGCTAAAACCGAGGCCCCGTGTCACAGCAGGTGTGGCACATTAAAGAGTCCTCCCTGCTCATAGTCCTAAATTGTGCAGCCCTTCACCGGCAATGGTTGATTGATTGTTTGTTTGTTTTACGTCCCGTCAAGAATTTTTCACTCATATCGAGACGTAACAAGCTGTAGGTGAAGTTCCACAAATTTAGACCTATGCTTAGCGCTCAGGGCCGTAGCAGTGAGGGTTGTTTAACGTGCCATCTCCTACCGTGACACGGGACCTCCGTTTTTAAGGTCATATCCGAAAGACCCGTGATTCTCACTTCTCAATGCCGAGCGTTTGGCGAAGGAGCAATCACTACCTATTTTTCGTCTTAGGTTTGACGCGGCCATGGCACGAGCGGGGCTCGAACTCACGACCTCCCGGTTACGAAGCGAACGCTCTAACCACTGAGCTACCGCAACCGGTAATGGTGACGTCTCCATATGAGTGAAAAATTCTCGAAAGGGACGTTAAACAATATATAATCAATCAATCGGTGGTAGTGTATGATGTTAACATTGTTAGATATAGCGGTACTTTGAGTATCGTTGGTTTAAACTGCATTTATTTCAACAGAGAAGAGCATGGTTGCATTCATTCTATTAGGAATATCGAGAATGCATATACGCACTTAAATCAACTCCAAGAGAGAGAGAGAGAGAGAGAGAGAGAGAGAGAGAGAGAGAGAGAGAGAGAGACTGAAGAACAATTCTAATATAAGACTTTTAACTAAAAAGAAATATTTGTAACTGGATCACACAAGTTACGTTGGGACATGAAATATGGAATTGTATAAATAGTATATGTATAGATATATATCATTCCCTATTTTAGCTCTATATGATGAAAAATATAGCTCGCTTAAAAATCGCTGATTAACTACAGTTTACTATAGATAAACTTCGTATATGAAATGCAAAACTATGTTCACACATTTCTGTGAAATTTGTGTGCAATGCTGAAACACAATTTATGTTAAAATGCCTTATCTATATCATCAGATATTCTAAATCAAACATGTAATTCACCTCAAATAATATTTATCTGAATTACATTCAACATATTTATGTAAAAATGCAATATGAATACATATGTCAACATGTAAATTTAATGAATTGACACATTATATCACTTTTTGTTTGTAATGAAATTTACATGTAATTATAATTTTTATCAAAATTTTGTATGTTAACACAAACACGTTCACGTCAAGAAAACTTGCATTTTGCATGTACATGTGAGCACATTTTGTTCCAGAGCTATAGTTTTGTAGACATACAATCTGAAGACAGACGTGTGTCATTATTGCATACTTACCATAGGAATAATCATCAACGATCCCCATCTGCGTTCCAATTTTATCGTAAAATGAAGGCCACCCGGTCCCGGAATTATACTTATGAGCAGACGAGTAGAGGGTGTTATTGCAGACGATGCAGTGGTATGTTCCATGTTTGTGGTTGTCGTAACCCGGGGAGAAAGGTCTATAAAAGTGGGAAATGCGTGCAAAATCAATGTATACTTTTGAAACACAAGAGGAATGCGACATTAAATGTACAATAGTTGAAGTTTTCATCCTATCTCTCTATTTCTTCTAAGTACCGAAGTACATAGTGTTAAAACATATCTCTTTTTATCTCCAAACGTAAATTTATGATAACCTTTCTGTTCCCTTTTCACGTGTCACGTGATACTGCTCAGGAGTTAGACGAGCGCGCAGACTTTCTTCAGAATAAACTATTGGACAGGCCGCCGTGTCTCGACAAGAGTTTTTAAGGACAGTGAGTGCCGAGAAGGGATCCGGCGGCACAGCTGCTCCCAGGACTCCTCCAAGTAATGTTAGTGACACCAGGATGTTGATCATTCTTCAAATTAAAAGGATACGTCATAGGTGTGATTTTGAATTCATATAACTACAATGCACCATAGGTATACATAGGTATGAACTAGTAAGTAAATTTGAATGTTCTATCCACTTCCCTCGAACGTCTGGGTACGCTTTGCATGTATGAAACAGTGGCTTAGCTAGCCTTGAAGTGAAGTGTACGCATAGTGACAAATCCAGAATAGGCTGGGGATCTGGGGGCCGTCTTAAGGCCCCCATTGGGTCCAGAGCAAGGCCCTGGTGGGGGCCCAGGCGGCGAAGCCTCCGGAAGCTCATGGGTTTTGAGGCTTTTTAGGTTACATTTATGGGTTTTTCTAGCTAAAGAAAATCATGCATAATAAAATGAAAAATTAACAATGATTTTTTGTTGTTGTCAAATTGATGTGTACGCCCGGGCGTTTTGTCGTCAATGGCAGCTACGCCACTGTGAAAGGCTCTTAACTTCTATTACAGGGTGCACAATTTCGGCGATTAAAATCGCAAATAAGAGCATTCACACAGTAATTTGTATTGTTTAAAATACATGCAACTCATCTAGACTGTCACCAAACATCGTCAAAAAAACTGAAGTATTGTATGAGGTATCTTTTTTTAAATTGAAGAAAAAAAATTAACAAATTTACGTTAATTGAAATCAGCCTGGGCCTTCTGAATGCCAGGTTATTTCACATGTACACCGACGGTATGTGCGAATGCATCCTGTAACTCTCATTTAATAACATTTTCCAATTGAGAAAACTTACTCGATTTGAAAATGAATGTGCCAAATAATTCCAGTAGAGAACTATTCCCATTTCCTCAACTGTACTTCACAACTGAAGATCATTTTTAAGCTTTTGTGTGATTCAATCGTAGCGCTCCTTTCGTAGATAATAAACATGTTTTACAAATGCCCACCAGTTAAATTACTTAGTACAGTGTATGTAATTTAGAAAATAACTCAACCGGTTTCATTTTCAATCTTCAAGAGTTTTATATATATATATATATATATATATATATATATATATATATGTGTGTGTGTGTGTGTGTGTGTGTGTGTGTGTGTGTGTGTGCTAGATATTTCGATTTTCAAAGTAGTATGCTGCAGTGTTAATCAAATAAGCTCCTTAAAAATATTGAATTAATGCCTTTTTTCGGACAGTGTGTTATGGCATACGCGACGTTCTTCAGTAATATATATTTTTTCGTGAAACTTTAGGTACAAATTTCTTGCATTTGATCTCGTTTCTACAAAAGAAATCGGGGTATGATACCATGTCTGTATTAGAGTTAGCGTAGTTTGATGGTTCGTTGTTGCTGCAAGTAAAAATGTAAATTCAGCTCTACTATATAAATGGACATTACCGCAGTAAGGAGAGAAAAATCTTTTGAACAGGAGGATATTGAATCAGGAACCTTAATATTACAATTCATGTGATCTAACCACTGAGCTACCAAGGCCATTATAAATATGGAACTTAATCCATATGGTTGGAGTTTAATCAATATGGGTGGAGCTTAATCCCTATGGGTGGAGCTTAATATTGTGCAATTACTGTACAGGATGACAAAAACATCGTCGAATTTTATTTTAGACAAGTAAATAATATTTAAAACACACTTCAAATATATCAGTACACTAAAATATATTGGTACGATAAGATCTCTGGAAAGGATAGTACCAACTGATATTGCTTTAAGTAAGTGCATATTTTTACTGGAGAAAGTGTACGCTAATTCTTGCAAAGTATCTATAAGCAATAGTAATACATTGCAGCTAATTCAATCTTTAAGAAAAGCTGTAATTGTCTCTTATACAAAATAATAGTTCTAAATGTTTATCTAAACGTATCTGCCGATATCATAATTATTTTGTTAGTACTTTCAATGAAAATGAAAAATTGGCAAAATAAAATGAAAAAAATAAAATAAAGTCCAGTGTATTGACAACTTGTAGTTCATTAAATAAACCAACAAAAACACGTGAACTGACACCTACCTGATGGGGCTTTTTATATACTGTGTACTGTTATCTTTAGGTTCTGGTCACGCTTTATAAGGAATGTGACGTCAAAGGTCAGGGCCAACAAATAAAATCTGACAGAGAAGACAAATTCGTGTCTTTCTGAATTCCTATTAAATCAAACTTGTTTACGATTTTACGATAAAACAGATATTTGATTATTAACTTGAAATAGTAAAGTTCTGTTTGAAGAAAATCCACAATATCGGGATTTTATTATTTTGGCTTTCTTCTCGTAATGTATATAAAAAGCATTACATATACTGAAATATTGTCAGATAGTGAATGATAAAACTTGTCGTTCGGCTTACTAGTATTTAGACGACCATAACCATGAAGTATTATTTTAAATTAACTATTTACATTTTACTTATTCTCCGTGTTAAGTTGATATAGTCAACTGAAAACAATACAGAGTTAATCCTTTATACGACCGAAATGTGGAGATCAAACATTTGTTACGAAATGTAAGAAGGATAACTCTCGCAACTTATTGCCATGCCCAACTTTTTCATACTCCCCATATCCATGTGCGGGCTGTTCTCCCCTGTATTACGCATGCGCCAGTAATTATTCTCATCTTAAATTCGCATCGATCAAAAATCAACATTCAGCGTATAGTTTATCTAAACCCGCCGACATCCTTAATTTTCGTCGCCATCTAACTATTTTGTAGAAAAGGAGACAATCATCAAGTTGTGGTACGTTCATACTGCCATTTATTTTCATTCAATTGCCTACGATGTAACATTGGTAACTGCCTTAAACTTTCCTTTTATTTGTAACTTCATATGCCGCCATTTACAACTGTTACATGACGCTCTAATACATAAATATATCACACAAAAAAAAATGTCCCCGATAACCCGATAATGGAAAATTACAATGGTGGCCATGTCAATATTAAAGTTTTTTAAAGGTAGGTCACAAGGTCAAATATCTTGGTACCAATAGAATATCTTTTCACAAGGAATACTCATGTGAAATATGAAAGCCCTAGTATTTAGCACTTACAAGATATGACCAATGTCAAAATTTTTAAAAGGTTGATCTACTGTCAAGATCAAGATCAGGACATTTAGTACCAACAGAATGGTCTTGTGACACATAATACTCATGTAAAATATGAAACCTCTAGTACATACCATTTATAAGTTATGTCCAAGGTTAAAGTGTTTAGAAAGTACGTCAAATACCAGGGTCAAGGTCACATCAGAATTTTTGGAACCAATACTAACATCTTATCACAATAAACACTCATGTGGAAGTCCTAGTATTTACCATTTAAAGGTTAGGGTCAATGCTAAAGATTTTAAAAAGTAGGTGATACCCAAAGTTCAAGGTCACAAGGTAAAAAAAAGTCATGTTACAAGAAGTACTTACCATTTAAAAGTTATGACAAAGGCTAAAGTTATCAAGAAGTAGGTCAAACACCAAGGACACAAAGTATGAAAGTTTGGTACCAACGGAAAATTCTTGTCACAAGGAATACTTATGTGAAATATCAAAGCGCTAGAATGTACTGTTCAAAAGTTATTAGGAGGGTTAAAATTTCAGACAGTAATACAGAATGACGGAACGACAAAATGACAGACAGTATATAAACAAAAACAATACCCCCTCCCCTATCTCCGATCTCAGGGGACAGAAAAAATAATAAAATGTTATTGTACAACCTTCATAAAGGGAATGTTGCAATGCAAAAGAAAAACGAAATCCCTATATGTCAGGCCAAACTGACATTCACCTATTAGTCAGAACAGACAACCCAGGCGGAGCGCACACCCCAGCCTCAAGTTCCACAGGCATCGGAGCAATACCCAAACGTCCCACAATCCCAGCAGGCATTGTTTCATCCCACAGACGTAATCCAGACTCAATATGAAACGATTCACCCTTCGGACGTCCACTCTCCTGAACCAACAGCATCAGTCGCGGCACCATTTATGTATGTATGTTTAGGTGAAAGCACTTTAATCAGCATTTCTTATGACCTCTAGGTTCATGTCCCCCAAGTCATTAAAGAAAAATAATGGTCAAAAGGATTTATCTAGATTTGTCTAAAGTTCTCCTTTCGGAGACAGATTCCAAAGACCTGCACATATTTTCAATTGTAGTGGGTCAATTGGTCATTCAGTCCAAAGCCAAACAAAATATTTTATTGATTGATTATTTATTGCTTTCCGCCACACTCAACAATTTTTCAGTTATCTGGTGGCGCCCAGTTTTTGTTGGTGGAGGAGAGAACCCAGATACGATGTACCTGGGAAGAGACCACCGACCTTCCGCAAGTAAACTAGCAAACTTGCTCACATAACGCCGCGGCTGAGATTCGAACACGCGCCGTCAGAGGTGAGAGGCTTTGTGATTTTGAGCCCGATGCTCTAACCACTCGGCCACGGAGGCCCCCTCCCAAACAAAATAAAATCAGTACAATTCATAGTGGGGGTTGATGTCTTCTTAACAATTTCCAGTTTATACCTGGCCAGACACCCGTTGGATATTCTGGGCATTTTGAAATATATTCACACGGTGCGCTTAAGTTCTAGTCGTAACCCAACTGAAAGAAATGAATGGAACACGTTAGACAATTCCGTCTTTAAGTAGCACAACAAACATCAATTTTTTTCCGGATCAGTTGATGCTGAATTATGGTTGTTGAATATGCAAAGTCATGTTGTTTAACCTATTGTACAACAATTAAAACCATCGCTCAAATTTCAAAGGTTCTCGCCCAAAGCCGTGATGTTTATAACAACATGCATGCATGCACTGCACCAAGAAACATCCTCACATACAAAGTTGGTCATATCAATCAAATCAAACTAAGTATGTTGAACAAAATTTCACTCATCCTAATTCAGTTCAACAAAATCAGAATAAGTATCGTCTCTATCACCCAAAGCTAACATCATCAATCGCAAAGACCAAGGTTTAATTCACTCACGTTCATTTGCAGGTTCCGGTACTCCATAAATGCCTTTTACATGTACAATATCCAGACATTTTCAGGTTGTCCAAGTTTTGTTATGTGGTGTCATATTCGGTTTTCTGTTGGAATAATGCAGGTCTAAGAGCTCCGTTACTACAAAAAAAAAAAAAAAAAAAACAAACAAAAAAAACAAAAAAACAAAAAAAACACAAAAAAACACAAAAAAACCAAAAAAAAAAAACAAAAAAAAAAAACAAACAAACAAAAAAAAAAAAAAAACAAAAAAAAAAAAACAAAAACAAAAAAAAAAAAACAAAAAAAAAAAACAAAAACAAAAAAACAAAAAATAAATAAAAAATAAGAAAAGAAAAAAAACACTATGAAGTGGGCTAGAAGATGTTGATGAATTTATCTTTATCAACGAAAATGAAGTCAAGTATGGTACATGACATGGCAAATCTTTTCCTTAGTCTCCCCTTTGTCAACTGTGGATGTAATCATGTTGGTCTCTTACCTAAAAGAAAGATGAGAGATGTGGTTAATCACAAATCTTTCTGCACCCATAGGCAGCAGAGTTAATGAGCATATTGACCCAGTCTTGTGGTCAGTTTCGTATGCTTCCTTTGATCACCTTTGATCGGGAATTATCTATCATTCAAAAGAACAGCAATGGGGCTTTATTTTTCTAGTGTATCCAGAATTTTGCCGATTCACCTGCCAGTTTACTCTTTGTTAGGAATTGATTTGCAGGCACTTTTACTTTTTTGCTAAAACCATTCCGGGTAACAGGGCTTTATAACACTATTTTTCAGAAAATATTTCTTTATTATCAAGGTTACACAAGCTGTTAAAGAGGATGTTAAGGTCTGGCTTACACGACTGATCTTTTCCTTTTTTGAACTAGGTCCACTCATGAGGCTTTAAACCTCTTTACCAGTTGGTGCGGATCCTGGGGTGGAGGTGCATTTTTTGCAACCACTGGACAGTTGTATCATGGTCAACAGCAGATTTCTTGAATTCAGTGGGAAAAATTCAATGCCCTGACTTCTTAACTGAATTTAGTTAGAGGGTGGCATTGACTATAACAAACTTTCATCGTTAAACAATGTTAGATTGTGTCCATATCTTAAATCCTGCTGAAGATCTACGATCCTCAGTTTCTTAAGATATACCTTATCAATTTTATCAGTTCTACGCACTGTTTGCGTAAGCTCCCAGGAATCTACGACGTTTTTAACTGTCTTCCAGTTGGCTTTTTATTATTATTATTATCATTATTATTTGCACTTTGCGCGTTGGTGACTAATTTACATTTACGAGTCATCATCCTAGACGTATCCATGATTGAAGTTTATCAAAGATTATCATTGATCAATATAACAAGAGTGCCATGCTATAAATTGCATTTAACTCTCAAACACAATCATTATTCACACATATGTGCACTTTTGGTCAGTTAGAGTACAACTTAAAGGCCCCTTTTTTCTGCCACTGCAACGCCAAACATCTCATTCATTTTATTGCTACACAGGTCGGTCTAGATACATCTACCTTTAAACCTCATTCATTCAGAATAGGTAGGGCGATGCAACTATACACACAGGGGGAGCCAAAGAATGGGATGATGGAAATCTGATGGATTCAATTTTTGTATTAGATTACATCTGTCAAGCTTAATTCGGCAACATGATTTTTGTTTTTAATTGAATGCTACGTTCGCCTTACTTCTGTCACTAAATCTTCAATAATTCATTAAGGGGCCTCCGTGGCCGAACAGTTAGAGCATCGGGCTCAAAATCACAAAGCCTCTCACCTCTGTCGGCGCGTGATCGAATCTCGGCCGCGGCGTTATGTGAGCAAGTTTGCCAGTTTACTTGCGGAAGGTCGGTGGTCTCTTCCCAGTTACATTGTATCTGGGTTCTCTCCTCCACCAACAAAAACTGGGCGCCACCAGATAACTGGAAAATGTTGAGTGTGGCGGAAAGCAATAAATAATCAATCAATCAATAATTCATTAAGCTTGCCTTCATACCGATAAACATTTAGGAAACCCCTCATCTAGATCTCCAACCGTGCAATAGTACATTGATTTGTTAAGAGTAGTATGCTTTGGGAGGACCCACAAATCAATATTTGTGGGTCAAATGGGTCTTCCGGATTTCGTACTGCTATGCTGTAGGAGTAAAGGCATTGGCACGATGTCGCCGTGCAGGTTATAAAAATTTATGAAATTCACTATACGAGGGTTGTTCAATATGTAATGTGTATTGTACGATATCTCAAAAGTATTCGACTCAAATAGTGAAATGAACATTACATCCCTTCAAAGTATTCTCCACAGTTTGAAATCCATGATTTCAATCTCTGACGCCATTTCTGAAATGCATCACGGTACGCTGATTTAGGTAGACTTCTTAGGCACTCTGAGGCACTGACTGATGGCTGACCCAAGGACTTGTCGGAATTTGTAACTACGACAGATAAGAACTTTTTTAAGTTTTGGAAAAAGGAAAAAGTCGCATAGGGCTAGATCTGGAGAGTATGGTGGCTGTGGCAAGATGTCAACTTTTTCCGACTGATAAAATTGCTTCACAAGCTCAGATGTATGTGATGGAGCATTATCATGACACAGGGCGTCGTTTATGATAATATTTCTTGACCTTTTTCAGTATAACATCTCGGTAATACCTACCTGTAACACTGTTGCCCTTCGGCACCGGAATTTGTTCGGCTATACCATCACATGAGAAGAATATGCAACAAAGAACCTTCTTTGTGCTTATGGTTCTTTGGTATCAACCACGCTTTCTACCGTGTTTAGTTAGCCATATTTTGTTTCCAGTTTTTCTTACCGGTGAACCCATGTTTCGTCACCAGTCACAATGTTTGCAAATTGTCTTTGATTGAATTTGGGAAACATTTTGAGCAATTCCTTAACGGTACTCGTACCCTGTTTGGTCATCTGTCAATATATGCGGTGTCCATTTGGCAGAAATCTTTCGTACTTTCAAAATACGCTTCAAAATGAAATACACCCGCGATAGCAATATGCCACAACAGCTTTGGCAATATCACGTATCGTGTACCTGCCATCACTTTGTATTATTTCCCTGACTTTTGAGACATAAAACCCTTGCCTGTTACAGTAATAGGTCGGCTAGATTTTGCTGCATCTTTGACGGACTCTGTGCCAGTCAGAAATTTCTTTCTCCACCTACAAACTGTTTTATAAGATAAGTTATCAGACCCATAAACTTCTCCCAATTCAGTAAAAATCTGCATTACCGAATGACCGAGTTTTGTGCGAACTTTATATACTGTGGAATCATTAAAGTTCGTGGTAGCCAATGTTCGTGGGTAGCCAAATATCTACTAGTTTATGGAGATAAAATTTTGAGGATTAACGTTATTTTGAAAATATACATTATACTATAGAAGCTATTGCAAAGAATACATAGTTCGTGGGAATGTAAATTTGTTGATAAGAGGTATCCACGAAATCCACGAACATTGAGCCCCCACGAACAATAATGCTTCCACAGTAAGCTCTAATTGCTTCAATATTCTTAACCCGTTTCCCAATCATTTTTACAGCAGTGGTCAACGACTGGCTCTATTGAAATGACTGTATGTTTACAACTGTGTAGAACTGAAAGCTCATGTTTATATCGTTGGAAAGGTATTGAATAGCGCTATTCATGAGTGCCATCATCCAGGAAATCGTGCAAAGCGTTATCGCGCTGTGGTACAATACACATTACATATCTAATAGCCCTCGTATATAGCCAACTTACACATACACATTTTCCTACCAAACGATCGTTTTATATGATCGCAGATACCCCCACGAAATTATTATACAGTCATATGTTCTAGAATATTGTAGCTACGAATGCTCGAATCAGAATCAATAAATCCTTGGATCCCTATATTGCAGCACATAACGGTGCATTAATTACCCTGACCTCAAACAATGATCTTCTGCATTATACCGTGATGGGATATACTTGTCCGACACTGCTGGTTGTAATTTTGAATTGCTTACTTTGCATTATCTATGTCTGCCCTCATTTTTCCTCTGCGTCATGGTGCTATCTCTCTGTCGTGAAATTGAAGCAAAAGTTTGCCCACGTGTGTCTCATGTCTTCATGTATCATGATAATCATTATTCATATAGCCGAACTTTGCTTAAGTCTGCCTAAGATTCTTCTTTCCAGGTCTGTGGTCAATAATTGTTGCTATTTTAATTGCCACATTGATTGATTTATTGAATACATTGACTGATTGAAAACATTAATATACTGACTGATCGTTAGATTGATTGATTGAGACAATGATTGATTGAAAACATTGATTTCCATATTGTTTGATTGATTGATAAGTTGATTGATTATTGCTCTTGCATCATAACTATCTAAAAATCAATGTATCAGGTAATTGTTGTAGATCATAAAGACTAAATATGTGATAATAAAATCAAAATACTCGGAAGGTAATGGTGTACCCCTTGCTGTTCACTAATGAGTTTGAGATGACACTCTCCCATTTAATTTGAGGTGCCATATTGTTGTACATGTACCAGTTCTTCATCAAGAGGCAGTCAGTGACGTCTGTTCCGTACAGAGTTTTTCAGCATCGATGTGTCCAGGAAAGTTGTATGTAGTACTGATTTCAAGTCATTTGATTCTGCTATAGCCTGAGTTGGGAGCAGTGCTATAAATACCGGTGAAGTGCCTTTTGTGAAGCACCTCTGTATTGGACTCTATTGTTCATTCGTTCTCCGCTGTATAGTTTTCAAACAGATTACCTATAATGCTGTAAATAGGTAATTATGAATATACTATATGAATTAGGGTTTTATCTTGTGTTTTGTTATTTTCCTTTCTGAATAATAAGGTTGAAAAACGTACTAAGGAAGTACCACAGGTAGGTCATTCCATATTTTAAATATTCAGTAGTGATATGGTGAGCATCAGAACTTTTTCCATATTTTAAAGACGAAATTACTTCTGTAATGCTTTCCATACATACATCCAAGTTAGAGCGTTGTTGTTGCCAACATAATTCGTCGATACTGAGAACGTCGAGTTCAATTTGTTGTCTATATTCCTATCGTATCTCGGATTTTTATCTGTTTGACTAAATTGTTTAAAGTACTAAGCCCAGTTTTCTTGAATTTTGTCTTCTTCTGACAGCTTTACATCATCAATAAATAAATGAGATAATCTATCTGCTTTTCCTTTTCGTTGTGAGCTGATAAATTCTAGATGATGAGCTTTAGATAGCTGGAGTTTGAACTCATATCTTATGATTTTGAGTGCATCCTTTCAGTAGATTCGATCTACTCCATGCAATGTATTTTTGCATCTTCACATTCAAGATTTTGTGCAAGCCTCTCAGATTCCGAGCCAGTAAACTTTTTGAGTATTTAGTATGTAGTTTTGCATGCAACGGACATATTTCCCATTGCTTTTGAAATGAATTTTCTTGTGTTTTCGCTTTTTGTTGCTGTCTTTTCACAATCAATTTTTCCGATATTTCTTGCAAGATGTAATGAGGTAGTTGTAAGCAAGCATGATTTCGCATTTGGTATGTACGCTATATCAGATTTTCAATACGCTGTTCCACTATTTGTTTGTACCTTCATATGTCAACATTGTCCCATGTGACTTTGGTATCTGTAGTCATTTTGTTTTATTTGCAGAGTCTGCCCTTTGTAACTGTTCATCACAGTAGAGTTAATGATGCAGTCTAGAGCTGCATGAGTTGAGGAAATCATCATTAACCAACACACTAACTTCTTGTATGATGTTATGTAATCAATTTGCGATGCATGGATTTTGTTAGGATGATAGAAAATGGGTTCCACAGAGTAATTCCTTTTCAGTTTTAATTCCCATTTGTTTTAGCATGTTACGTAGGAGTGTGCCCCTCTTTATATATAGTTATTGATGTAAGAAAAGGATGAAATCTTCAATGCATATCGTTGTGAAGTTTTTCACATATTTGCAAGTGCTTTCTAATAAGTCGTCGAGATTCCTCAAACAACCTGCTAGAGAATTTTTCACTCATATAGAGACGTCGCTATTGCCGGTGAAAGGCTGTAAAATTTAGGCATATGATCGGCGCTTATGGCCTTTGAGCTGGGAGGGATATCTAATGTGCCACACCTGCTTTGCGGTTTTTGCGGTCTTGTCCATTTATTCGCCTTTTTCAACAAACAATGGGTACTATTCTACGCTGGATCCTCATTGGATTAACCTTTTGGCATCCTCAGTTCCCCTGACTGCGAGATTAACTAAACATAGTTGTTCATAGTGCCTTACGACATCTACTTTATTCCCTCCTTCGTAGATAATTTTTACAGCACTGTCAAGAGTTTTTCCTACATGATGGCCACACTCCCTTTTCCTCTAGGTTTGAATTTTGGTATATTGGATCATTGTCATCATAACGCATGAATATTACAGTCAATTTTCCTTACAAAATCCCTCAAAATACTTTTTTGCAAACGAGAATAACCAATGCTGTTGTATGGCAATTATTATTATTGGCCAAGTGCGAAACATAGAGTTCATTTGAGTGGAAATTCTCAGCGTTGAGTGGCATCTCAACTCACATTTATAGGATACGTCTATTGTCTCACTTGATTCAAAAGCACTTGTGGATGCAATGCACGTATCACATATTAAAGTTGCATATGTAGGCACAGTATAGGTTGCTGCTATAGAAGTACATTTAGGCAGATTGCCGATCTTTGAGTCAGGAGGTACATGTATTTTATTTGGTTTGTTTTCTGATGTGGCTGTTGTAGAGGGTGATTGAGTTGCGTTCGAAGTGATGTTCATCGGAACGTTTATATATGTGGCCTTCCGCTCACATTCGACTGATGCACATTTGTCTACAATGACTGATCCTATACTAAAGGAGTTGGAATTATTTCTACTGGTTGAGCACTTTACTGTGTCAATACGTTGAGTTCTATTATTCCGTTGTTGTTCGACTCTATTGTTTCCCCGGTGGGTGATTTGCGTCGCCCACAAAGGTCTTGATTTGTCTTGTACTTTTGGGCAAAGTCTTTCCACCATTTATCAGAGTTATCCTCAAGGTAATTCCTTTTATCCTCGAGACTTTGCAAAGGAATTGCATGATGGAGTTTTCAAATGTTGTTAGGCGAGTCTCAAGAATTGAGAGTCTATCTGTCCTTTCGGTGCACTTTGTGGCGCTTTCTTGATCAGAGGAGAGTCTAATTTCAGATGATTTCTTGCGTTCATACTTATGCATTATATGATTATGTTCCATTGAAATTAGATATGCTCTGGGGCTGCTGAGCTGTTTGTTGAGTCAATTTGTTACCCTTTTCCTTCAATTATTTTCCTGGTTGTTTGATATTTTTTTTACATAGTATTGTAATCCTCTATATCTATTCCAGTATTAGGAGTGGAAATGTTTGTTATGGTTTCTTTGTTGATCATATTTAGACGTGTACTGCCCATCTTAGTAATAGAGGAGTCGGTCATAATCCTCACATCAAATAATTTATGACTGACAACCTTTGCATATGGGTTATGAGTGGTTTGACAATGTAATTTCTCACTTTCGATTGATTTATCTGCAAAATCAGACATTTGTATATTCAATAAACGTAACTTTGTGTGATCATGATCATGACCATCAGCATGAGCAACTTTCCATTCCATTGATTCATAGAATGTTCTATACAGTTACATCAAATGGAAACGTAATCGGTTTCAACATTTTCATTATAATTAATTTCCACAGGTCCTCACACTTGTGATATTCCCAAGAATGACATATATTACAGTCAATGCTTTCTTTTTCATAGGGGGCCTCCGTGGCCGAGTGGTTAGAGCATTGCGCTCAAAAATCACAATACCTCTCACCTCTAGTCGCCTGGGAACATTTTCAATGGCTTTTTTCACCTTCATGTATTTACAGATTCACATTATGTTTAGGTTTGTATTTTTTGGATCTGAACATTTCCTCAATGACCTCATGCATGCTTCTTTAAATTTGCGATTTGAGGCCTCTATTATCTTCTCAATGATGGATCTTAAAAAGGTGGGGGCCATCCCCCTCCCTTCTTGATTCTATGTCTTGGAAATATAACCATCATCATTTATATTTTGAAATACCTTTATTAATATTCAGAGGCTCAGTCCAATGAAAAGTCCAGAATTACATAACTTAGCTATCTGTCCATCACTTTATCCCATGGGGATCCGGGTTAGAATACGTCCTCATTACCTCTTGCTTGTCGTAAGAGGCGAGAAAATGGGCCAGTCCTTTGGATGAGAGCAAACCCAAGGCCCCGTGTCATAGTAGGTGTGACACGATAAAGATCTCTTCCTGCTCAATGGCCTAAATTTTGATGCCTTTCACTAGTAATAGCGACGTCTCTATATCAGAGAAAAATTCTCAAGCGGTACGTTAAACAATATACAACCAATCCTTAGATTATAACTGTTACTCTAGACTGCATTACAAAACGTCAGTCTGAGTTCTCATTACTTTAAATCCCATTACAACACATCAGACTGAATTCTCATCACTCTAAACTACATTACAGCACACCAGACTACGTGCAAAGAGAGACATATATGAAACATTTTTTTGTTGCTCTCTTCAATCAGGAATAGGCATATATATATATATATATATATATATATATATATATATATATATATCACAGAGAGACATACATTTGGTAAAATGACTGCAAGATATACTTTTTCTTATATTTAAAGTAAATGTGAAAACTGGTTCAGTTATTTAATATTAAAAGTACGGTGGATATATAATGTACATGTTCATACTAAGGATTATCCATAAAAGCCACATGACTTATTTTCAGTCGGGTCCTTTTAACATTATAGAATGACATACACAAAACATTGTAATTAACAACGAAAAGAGTAATTATTGAGAAGAAGAAAAGTGAAAGACATTGTACTACTTTATAATGTAAGTACAACAGAATTGATTATTGATAATTTCTTGAATACAAAACCATAAAACCATAAATGATAACTATAAATGTATTTGACATTGTACCGATATATATATATATATATATATATATATATATATATATATATATATCTGTAGTGTGTGTGTGTGTGTGTGTGTGTGTGTGTTAGGAAAATGGTGCCTGAAAAATGAACAAAGTGTTGTACATAGTTTCATATACAGAATTGTTCTTTCTGTTCATTTACACCGGTACAAGCCGCCCGCGTGGCGCAGTGGTTAGAGCGTCGGGCTCAAAGATCTGATGATCCTTGAGTCGGGGGTTCGAATCCCACTGTGGGACGTGGGTGCCGGTCTTTCGGATGAGACCGTATAAACCGAGGTCCCGTGTCACAGTAGGTGTGGCACGATAAAGATCCCTCCCTGCTCAAAGGCCCTGAGTGCCGAGCATAGGCCTAAATTTGCAGCCCTGTCACCGGTAATGGTGACAGCCGCCGGATAGCTGAAAAATAGCTATAAACAAAACAAACAAACAAAAAAATACACCGGTACAAGTAAGTTTAAGAAATATATGTTGCCAAATTCATGACACAACGAAATAAAACATATCAATAACTTTTGATACCCAATAGGAATGTTCAAATGGACAGGTGTGCCATTTATCATTCAACTCATTCCACATTCTCTCCATTTCTACCGGGTAATAGTGATGTCCCGTGACTTTGTATCTAAAGTGTGTTCCACATGGTCCTTCATCGCGATACCCACAGCTGAATCCGGGATGTCCCTCCGCCTTTGCGTTTATATATTGTCTGCATAGTCCATTGATGTACACATCCTCTAAGAAAATGCGCGGCACGCTTCTCGTAGCAAAATAGAGTTTCGACAAAATGTCTCCGGCAATGAGGTATGCTGGTCCACTTATATAATCTGGAAATGTATCATACTTGTATTGTTGTCGTGATATGTACCATTTTGAAAGCGGGAATCTAAATGGTGAAGTATTCTTTACTTTACATCCAGTGATAGAGTTGACTGGAGTAGACTGTTTCAGGTGATTTAGCAGATTTCTTATGTTTAGAAAGATATCATCATCTGCTTTCAAGAAATATTTTGCGCGATTACAATTAACATGCAACCATTTCAACATATATATAGATTTTTCAACCAGATTTTCATACTTCTCCTTAACATCTACTTTGATAATATCATTATACACTAGCTTTTCTTTCCCCACAATATCATTTACTTCTGCTTCGTCGGAATTTCCCACGAAGAATGCAAATTTTATGGACGAATCGACTAAGGCTAATTTCCCCCACGTATTTCTCACTGACTCCCTTTCTTTGAAATTGGCTACAGCACTTGGAATAGCTACGAAAAGGTAAACGGACGATCCATTTAGAGGGCATACAGACGGTAAGTCTAATCTAGAGTGTTGGTCACGTTTGAAGGAGAAATTGTCGATACTGTATATATGGCGTGTCCTGAAAACTATTGGACATAATTTCAGTACCATGAAAACACTAAGTACCACTGCTACATACGATATACCACGACTAAATGTTCCGGATTTCCGAGTTTTCCTCTTAAGTTTGACAGGAAATAGTAGCATCTGAAAGGACAAAGAAACATTGAATATAGAGAGTGACGCTGAATGTGCTTTCTGTATAGCTAAAGTATACCAAATCCACAATAACAACGGACTTCAAAATATTTGTATCTGCATCAATATTTTAGGGGGAGGGCAAAAATAGGCTATGCTTGCTGTCCAATCTCTTCACAATTTGAGAATAAAATTACTAGGTATCAAAACATTTTAGAAAGGAATCCATATTTACAAGCTTACATGACATCTACGGGAAAAGGAACAAGAAATATTACTCTGTTGCAAACATTTCCTCAATTCGGTACTTACATGGAATCAATTACAAAGTCCATCTTCACATTCGATAGACTTTTATTTACTTGACGACGATAACCGGAAGACTATGCTTAGAAAATGTCGCAGTACTGATTAAAATACAGAATGAATACCGACATGGAAGAAGTTGAAAATACAGAGGATAATCGATATTTTGTTGTTGGATATTGAATTTATTTCACGAGTGAGACGTCTCAAGAGAGTATATAGAAATAAAAACATTTGAATAATAAAACAACGTTGATTAAATTTTATTTTAAAATTCAAGTAAAAACACGATAAGGTATTTTTTGTTACGTAAAATAAAGGTGGTCGTATTTATCAGGGATGAATATTACGACATCCCGGTTGTTATTTCCACAGTGATAATAACACTTTTGTTATTTTCACTGTGAAAATAACAACTATGAAGATATCAATTTTATTGAAAGGATAAATTTCAGTATTTTACTGCTGAAAATGTAATAAATAATCTCCTTTTTTATATTCTAGATAAAACGTATCGAGAATGCAAAGAAATCAACTTATTTTGAAATACATGTATTAATATTCAGAGAGTCTGATGAGAAATCAAGAAATCAAATGCCCGTCTCTTAGATTATTGTTACTCTAGATTGCATTTCAGGAATTCAGACTAAGTTCTCCTCACTCTAACCTTCATTATAACATATCAGGCGGAGTACTCATTCCTGTACACTCTCTACCAGAGTGCATTCGCATCCCTTTACATACCATTAGAGCACATCGGACTCAGTCCATATCACTATAAACTCCATTAGAGCACATCAGACTGAGTTCTCATCACTCTAAACTCTATTACAGCACATCAGACTACGTTCGCAAATAATATCGCAATTATCACGTGACCGACAAGGATCCGGGATAGCAGTCTATTTAGAGATTATATGACTTTTTTGTTGCTTTCTTTATTCAGGAATAGGCAAATATACAAAGTGTATATATTGTATATTACAAAGTTGGTCACGTTTGAAGGAGAATTGTTGATACTGTATATATGACGTGTCCTGAAAACTATTGGACATAATTTCAGTACCATGAAAACACTAAGTACCACTGTTACAAACAATATACCAAGACCACATGTTCCGCATTTCCGAGTTTTCCTCATTGATAGGAAATAGGAGCATATGAAAGGACAAAGAAATATTGTATAGAAAATGTCGCTGATTGTGCTGTCTGTACAGCTGAAGTATACTAAATCCACGATAACAATGCCTTCTGTTGTTTCCATATTTATTGCGAGTGTGTATTGAGTATATGGTAAATGGCTGAAAGTAACAAAAATTGTCATCAATAAGAAATAGAGAATTATAATAATATGCAGGTCTTGAAGTGTGACACAAACAAGTTACCGTACATAATCAAATTCTGACTTATTATCCGGTAATATATATATATATATATATATATATATATATATATATATATATATATATATTAAATCTTTAAATGAAAGAAAATATTATACAAGTCTGCTTAAGATTCAATGCAAAGATATATACAGAAAACAAGTCAAAACTCTACCATATTATGACAAAATTATGTTCAATGAAACTAATAAAAAACAAAACAAAACAAAAAAAACAAACAAACAAAAAAAACCAATTACATGGTAGTGGGCCACAGTTAAAATAAATATCAGTGGAACCACTGGTTCCTAAATCAGGTGAGGAAACCCAAAAGTTCCTCCAAATGCAGTGAACACTGCAAACTGCCTACAAAATGGCAACCAAATCAACTGCTGCACGTGAAAACATGAGCAAGTAACTCTATTTCCAGTAAAAGGAACATAACATGAAAACTGCTGAAGAGTACCAAGAGAGATAACTCTTAAATGGGAAAGTAAAAAAGAAATGATGTGGCAACACACTCCCCGCCTGGTGTGTATAACATCACAACAATAATTACCAAAAATGACTATAACAATAAACATATGTAATACTCATGAAAATTTGTTCCTGTACAACAATTCAAAAGATTTCACATGTAAGTAGGTCACAAACTGCACAAAAAGATCACAATGTTGCGAACATTAGAGTGCTAACAATGGGATAATTTTACAAATGGGTCTAGTTAGTGAGAACTACCGGTACATTGTTTTCAAATAGCTTCACTTGAACTTTCCTGACTAAAGAGTCATCACTAGCAAAGACCTTTTCTGTCACTGCTAATGGCCATTGTCCACGGGAACTTTCATTCTTTACAAGAACGATGTCACCTTCCTTCACATTAGGCAATTCGCGATCCCATTAGCGACGCGGTTGTAGCAAGTGTAGATATTCGGATTGCCAATGTTTCCAAAATTGGTTAGCGAGTCCTTGTGAGCGCTTCCATTCAGCTTTCAATATATATTTATTATCAATGTCACAAAGAAAAGAATAATAAGTGTCGACGTCACTTGCGAATTTCTGAGTGAGTAACACATTTGGAGATAACACAAACGGTAGATCCGGGTCTGTAGACACAGTCACTAGTGGTCGCGGGTTGACTATAGCTGAAACTTCTGCCATAAGTGTACACAAAACATCATGGGTGAAATTCTGATTTTGCGGTCCAGTGAACATCGCATCTAATATCCGCCGAACAGTCCCAATTAATCGCTCCCATGCGCCTCCAAAATGTGATGAGTGCGGTGGGTTGAAAATCCATTTGGATCCAGAATTGATCCGGTATTTTTTCACAGGGTCATATTCTACATTGAGGGCGTCAATATGCATGTCATTAGTTGCACTAATAACGTTGGTTCCCCTGTCAGAGCGGAAAATTTTCACCTTTCCTCTAATGCTGGTGAATCGTCGTAATGCATTAATAAATCCTGAGAAACTCGAAGAATCCACTACTTCTATGTGTATTGCTCGTACGACCAGGGATGTAAACAAAACTGCCCAAAGTTTCGATAGAGCACTTCCACCCCTAGTTCTCCTGGTCACAATTTGCCAAGGGCCAAAGACGTCTACACCAACATTAGTAAACGGTGGTGCTGGTTGAAGTCTGTCTTCTGGAAGATCTGTCATCTTCTGAACAGCTTCTTTCTCTCTTAATTTCTTGCAGATTACACATTTGTGAATCACGGAAGATATAAGGCGTTTACCCCCCGTAATTCAAAATCCTGCAGATCTAAGTGCTCCCTCAGTAAGGTGATGACCTTGATGTTTCAACAACGCATGATGATGTCGAACAAGTAGAGTGGCTGGATAATGAGATCCCGGAATGGTAATGGGGTTTCTTTCATACTGGTTCAGTTTCAATTGGTTCAGTCGACCTCCAACATGAAGTAAACCATGGGAATCTAATACAGGTCCCAACGACTGAATTGTACTGTTTTTAGGCAAAGGTTTTCCTTCTAAAAGATGCTGAATTTCCATATGAAGTGTCTCTTGCTGCATTATTTTGATCATTAGAATTTCGGCAACTTTAAATGCATCCACAGTTCGCCATTTTTCACAGCCATGCCATTCTGAACACCCTCCATTATATCTATGCTGAAATGATTGTGCCAAATGACGAAGTTCCGCAACCACTTTCACTATATTTCTCCAATGTGCGAGAATAATTCTCCAATCTTAATTTCTGAAGTGTCAGTTTTCAAACAAGTCACTTCCACATCTGAATCTGGGTCAACAAGTTCATACACATTTCCATTTAGTATTTGATGTAAATGTTCAGGTGTCTGTCCTGACAAGCAAACGCTATTTTGCAAATTCTGTGCAGCAAATGGACGAGTTACTGGGTCCGCTGGGTTTCTATCAGCTGTCACGTAAAACCACCGTTCAGGTTTAGCCACTTTATGTATCTTGGTAACTCTGTTCGAAATGAACTGACGAAATCTTCTGGAAAGATTATAGATGTATCCTAAAACCACTTTGCTGTCACAATAAAACATGAAATGTTCAATTGACACATCAAGTTGTTCTGAAATGAAATTGGCAACTTCTACAGCGAGTACTGCTCCACAAAGTTCTAAGCGTGGTACTGAGTGACCATGTAAAGGTGCTAACTTAGATTTCCCAATGATGAAGCCCAACTGTTCTTTGATCTCGACATACGCGACTGCTGCAATTGCAGACACAGAGACGTCACTGAAAACATGAGTAATCTTTTTAAGTAGTTTGATTCCATGACTGGGTTAAGTACATTCTTGGTACATGTAATACTTTCACATGAGCAAGAGAGTCTCTCCAATGTTCCCACTGTAGGTACTGATCCTGAGGTAGGAGTTCGTCCCAGTTAACAGTTTCCTGAAGAGGGCTTATCATGAGTAGCTTCCCTTGTATGATAACTGGAGCGAGAAATCCTACGGGGTCAAAGATACTGTTAATTGTTGACAACACACCCCCTCTTGTGTAAGGTTTAAGTTCACTTGAAATTTTGAAGATGAATGAGTCTGTTGTCAAGTCCCAATTCAGTCCTAAACTTCGCTGAGTTGGTAAACAGTCCTTGGACAAATCCAAATCCTGCAAATCACTGCATAGGTCACTTTGTTCAAAGGCGTCCATGAACTCCTGCTTATTAGACGCTAATTTGTGCAGACGGAGTTTGCTGTGACTTAAAGCAGCTTGAGTTCGTTTCATCAAGTCTATAGCTGCAGTTACCGATTGTATAGATGTCAAGCCATCATCCACATAAAGGTCTCCTTCAATGTACTGAATAACATCAGATCCGTACAAATCTTGTACTTCCTGTACAGATCTACGGAATCCATATGATGCAATAGCTGGCGATGGGCTATTCCCAAGTACATGGACAGTCATGCGATATTTAACGAGTTCGTTTTTCGTGTCATTATCCTAGTACCAAAAGAATCGTTAAAAAATCCTGTCTGGTTCACACACCTTGAAGCAATAGAACATCTGTTCGATATCACTTATAATTGTCACTTCTTTTCTCCTAAATCTCATCAATACGCCAACAAGGTTGTTTGTAAGGTCTGGCCCAGTCAATTATACGTCGTTTAGGGATTTCCCCTCACATTTTGTTGACGAGTATTTTTTTTTTTTTTTTGATTTTTAGGGTGGTAGACCCCAAATATTGGAAGGTACCAACAATCTTCATCCTGTAGAATCGCAGGTGCAATTTCTGCATGTTGATTTTTGAATAGTCCATCCATGAAATCAACAAAGTGTTTCTGTTTACTTGGATTCATCCGTAAGTTTTATGAAAGTTGATTTGCTCTCTTGAAAGCCTGTGCACGATTATAGACGAGTCTTTCAAGGCCAGTGTGAAATAGAAGTGGGGCCTGCCATTTTCTGTCTGGGCCTCGTTTGAATCCAAAATCCATGATTTTAAGGAATTCCTGATCATCCACTGAATAGCCGAGTTTATCATCATTTTCAGTTTTCACAAAACGTTTTTACCGAGCTCCAGCTTGAGAAAATTTTCTTTCAGATGCAAATTACTACACGGCGACATCAGAGTTGAGCGACCATCAGATAAGATGTGGGTCGATGATCTCTGGTTGGTGAACCATCCCTAGACATGTTTCACCAATAACAGTCCAACCAAGAGACAGTTTATGAGCATAAGGAAGATTTCCATGTCCAATCCGTTGATCTAATACATGGTGTGCTGCAATAACATCTCTTCCTATGAGCAACATAATTTATGCTGTGCGGTCTATTGTTGATATATGATCCGCAATGTTCCGCAAGTGTTTGTAATGGAGTGTTATTTCTGGTGTTGGAATTTCATTCCTGTCACATGGGATATGGTCACATTCTATCACAGTGGGTAATTCTAAAGTACTCTGTCCATCAAGTGATTCAAAAAGTAATCCCTCGATTTTGCGTCCTGATGTCTGAATTTGTCCAGCACATGATGACAATGTGTAACTTGTCTCTAATCCATCAATTCCCATTTGGTCAAAGAACTTGGGTGTTGAAAGTGCACGATTTGACTGATCATCAATCACTGCATATACTATGACAGGAGCACAATTTTCAGAATGTACACATACAAGAACTATTTTTGCAGAGGAGTTTCCTTTGAAGTTTTTCCTACAAATTTCTTTACATTTAGAGTTAACATTTTCAGACATAGAGTCTTTTTGTTCAGTCCTGCTCTCCCCGCCATAGTATGGTGCAGATGGACTGTCATTTCGTTTTTGTTTCTCTTTGTTGACATGCAATGCTGATGCATGAAAAGTATTCCCACATTCACTACACTGAACCCTATTTTTACAGTCACTTTGTGATCCTTTCCACAACACTTGAAACACATGTTTTTGGCTTTAAAGATTTTATACTTCTCATCCAGTGATTTAGTTCGAAATGCCTTGCATTCTTCCAATGAATGATTTGACATAACTTTTGGTCCTATCAGATCTTCTGATACTTTCACATTCCAATTCCAAGTCACATTCACTGTTTTTCTCACTTCTGACTTCCACCTATGCGACTGCAGCTTCTTTTTTAAGTGATAACAGGTTTAACTCAGCTTCCAGGTCATCTGCCTTCTTTTGAGATTTAGCACGTTCTAAGGCTAATAATGATTGTTCTTTTTTAATTTGCGTTTCGATCTCTGCGAATTTTAATTTCTGTCGACCAATGTCTCCTCTTTTATGTCTCTCTAATAACGTCAGCTTTGAGGAGTGAAAAGATGATTTTCGTGATGCCGATGAATGACGAGATCCCTGTGATGCCACTTCATCTATTTCTGAAGCACGTATGTTTGCGGACAGATCAGCCTTATTTTTCTTAAGTTCTTGTTTATAAACATTCGTCTTCGTTAAGGCAGCATCAAACAGAATTGTGTATCCTCTTCTTGTTAGTTTAATTCTCTGTAGTTCACCATGAGATTCTCGAGTCATTTGTCTTTCAAGGTAAGCACAATATTCACATAAATAATTATATTTTGTAGTTTGTGTTTCTAAGACCTGAGGTAACTCTACTAAATGTTTTAGTTCGAGAGGAAATTCCAGGTTATCAACATCCTGAATCACTACGTCTATTCTAGACCACTGATTTTGTAATCGGAAAGAACAGCCTTCACACATTCTTTGGTAATTTTCCAGGGCATAAGTTGTCAGCGTTCTCTGTCGACAAGTTCTCTCGTCCTCTGGATTAGCCATGCTGACTGTATGCAGGCCGATTGACATCCATTTACCGTGCTATCTGTACAGCTTTAAATGAATATTAAATAAGTCTGCTTAAGATTCAATACAAAGAGATATACAGAAAACAAGTCAAAAAAAAGACAAAATTATGCTCTAAGAAACTAATAAAAAACACTTACATGGTAGTTGGTCACAGTTAAGATAAATATTAGTGGAATCACTGGTTCCTAAATCAGGTGAGAAAATCCAAACGTTTCTCCAAATGCAGTGAACACTGCAAACTGCCTACAAAATGGCAACCAAAACAACCGCTACACGTGAAAACATGAGCAGGTAACTCTATTTCCGGTAAAAGGAACATAACATCAAAACTGCTGAAGTGTACCAAGAGAGATAACTCTTAAATGGGAAAGTAAAAAAAATGATGAAGCAACACACTGAAATACAAACAAATAATTCCACATATTAAATATCGCCATCTTGTGATGTAGTGTCATTAAATATGTAAGTCTTGGTGTAATGAGTTACCTTAAGTGAAGTGGGTTAGATTGATCGATTGATTGATTGGTTGTTGTTTTCCGCCACACTTAACAATTTTTCAGTTATTTGGTGGTGTCCAGTTTTTATTGGTGGAGGAGAGAACCCTGATACAGTGTACCTGGGAAGAGACCACCGACCTTCCGAAAGTAAACTGGCAAACTTTCTCACATATATCGGCGCGAGCGAAATTCGAACCCGCGCCGACTAGAGGTGAGAGGCTTTGTGATTTTGAGCGCGATGCTCTAACCACTCGGCGAGTCATGCACACGATTATTTGTCCACCCATATCCATGATGCTCGCATACATTAAAAACTCTCACAACGCAAGGAAATCAATGTAATTTAATTCTAGTTACAATAAAAATGGTTTAGAAACGCGAAGAAATGAAGATAGCGAACAATGATCAATCTCATGAATCCTATAAATACACAAACCTCTAGATAGACCAAGGCGGGATCATGTGTCTAGGAGGAGTAAGCATCCCCTGTTGACTAGTACACCCGCCGCGAGCCCTGAATTTTGATTTTAGTCCAGAAGATCCGAATAAGGGCAAAACAGGGTAAAAATACCCTCTAAATGTTTGTTATATAGTTAAGGGTTATACTTTAAGATTTTACCTTTGTGATAGAATGGTTGTGTTTAGACTGTAAATTTAGATGCTACAGTAAACCTAGATTTTCTAGATGAGAGTGACCAAGTTGGTTTTTTTTTTTTGGTTTTTTTTGTTTTTGTTTTTTTTTTCTCTAAGTGCAGGACTACAATGAAAACTAGTTGTATGATAATTGTGTTATCCTGGGTAAATAAAGGTTATTATTATTATTATTATTATTATTATAGTGCAACACGCAATTTCCGAGACATCAGCTCTTCTGTGATAGAGGTGCATTCTGTATTCTAGTAAACGCTTGGCTGGGTACAGGGTGTGTACGTATATCATGGCACAGTAATATTGATTACACTAAGTGTTATGAAAACTTTTCATTTGTTTATATTAGCTGGTGGTAAACTTTAAACTGATCATATCAAGAGGAAGTTGTTTGAATTAGGCCCTGGAATTAATTATGTAATCATGATCCATTTCCTGTTTGACACGATCGATATTTTTGTGTTTCGAAATAGTTTGAAGACTTAGAGTAGACCACAGGTCTATATCATTTATTTATATAAATCACAAAAAGATTTACGATCAGCATTGCCGGTGAAGGGCTAATAAAATTTAGGCCTATGTTTGGCGCTTATGGCTTTTGAGCAGGGAGGGATCTTTATCGTGCCACACCTACTGTGACAACGGGGCCTCCGTTTTTGCGGTCACATCCGAAGGACCGCCCCATTTAGTCGCCTCTTACGACAAGAAAGGGGTACTGAGGATCTATTCTATCGCGAATCCTCAAGGGCTGAGAAATGCTGGTTTACCAAAATAAATACAAAGGCATTAAATTCATCGTTCCGCCTTTTCCCCCATCATTCGTTGCTGCTTTTAGAAAATGAAATGGGGGTGAGAGTGGCAATACATCGAACTTCGCATGTAATATGACGACAGAACGTTACGGTGTCAAGAAAGGGGTGCTATTTGTCACCATTAGGCATGTTGGTATATATGTATGTATAACATTAAACAGAATTTTCAAGACATCAATTATTATAGACATGTTCCGAAATTAAAACTTCTTTGGCAAGAGTTAATTCATACCTGAGACTGATCACATTTACGATTAATACATATTTTTTATCACTATCTATATAGATGGAAGAGACTGACAGATTAATACATTCAAACGATAAATAATACAAATTACTAGGGTAATATGATAATATCACAACTTGGTAAGGAGGGATTGGCTTAAAACACCAATTTCACATACTCTGTGGAGTTTTATGAAGGCATTAAAAATTGAATAGATAATTAAGATATATGCATGTACACAAGAAAGGGATGGAAGTTATCGTCACCTTGGAGCTTCAACTCCAGTGCTCGAAATTCACAGAGGACGTACAATGAATTCCTCAGCCTTAACTCTGACCAAGACTTTGTCAAATGGCTAATTGGTGATTTTCGAGGTTTAAGAAATCAAAAACAAAATAAAAATGAATTAACGATAATAATAAAGAAAAAAAAATAACAATAAAGTTTTGGTAAAACATGGTGTAAAAATTCAGCATGCCTGGAGAAACCAGTGTTTCATAACGCTCTTTGGTTTGCTATCCAGTTAAGCAAGCTTAGCCTGGGGCACGACTGTATGTTTATTCCTCTCATACTCTCACCCACATGGTAGTTCCCTATCTCTATACAGCATCATCAATGCTCTTGAGCTAGGGAATTTGTTTATCTTTTTAAAAAAAAAATGCAGGGGTTGACCCCTACATATTCCATCAGTCAATAGTAAATACTTGACTGCTCCCTGGGTTAAATTATTACACTTTTAAAATTTAAGGGATTTTGAGTGAACTTTGAACTTTAAGTGAACTTTGCTTGAATTTGTGTTGAACGATTGTTAAATTTGATTAGATTTACTTTGGGGTATCCCTTTGTGATGCATGGCGGCCCATTACCTTTTTACGAACCGTGCCAAATTATCACCAGATTCAATTAAACAAAAAAAAATCAGTCTTGTGTTTTGTCATGCACTTTCCTGGGATAATTTACATACAATCCTTCAATGTATTGGATGGTTTTATCAAAGAAAGTGCTGTCACGGCTATTTCTTTTCTGCTACAAACAAGTATTATTTAAGTTAGGGCGCCAGCATCATATCTTTCATTTACTTCCCGTCAGTGAAAAACAAGGTTGGTTAAATTATTGTCAATTGTTTTATCTTTTTAAGCCTTTCTAACAAATAACACACTGTACACATCCATTAGATACTGTGTGTGTGTGTGTGTGTGTGTGTGTGTGTGTGTGTGTGTGTGTGTGTGTGAGAGAGAGAGAGAGAGAGAGAGAGAGAGAGAGAATTCATTTAGTACTGCTTTGTATGCCACACTGAGAATCCAGTGATACGGAGTGAATGAGCGGTACTGGCGATCTGAGACTAGTGAATGTTTGAAATGTTGTTTGAACGAAATAAAATCATGGATGTCGAGCAACATGCTAAAATCGAATGAGGAGAAAACGGACATGATCGTCTTTGCCCCTAAGAGCCACATCAAAACCTTTGCAGAACTCAGCATATCATTTATAGCAAACATAATCCATAGTGTTCTGAACATTAGAAACCTTGGAATTATTTTTCGACTAAATCCTCATCTCTGAAAACCAATGCAATGCGGTCTCTAGGGCATTCTTTTCGTAAAATAGGATGCATTCGGCATTTCCTGACGGAAGGCTCGTGTTAAACACTTGCTGCACTCTCTGGTGATTGGATTATGGAAATGTGAATTTACACAACATTAGTAACATATTATTTACAAATTGGAAAGGGTGCAAAACACCGCTGCTCAACTTATTACCAGAACAAGCAAGCGTGAACATAATCAGTCAATCCTTTCCGAACTACACTAGCTTCCTGTTAAATATATAGTGCAATACAAATTTTAGTTGTATGCTTTCAAAGCACTTCATGGTTTAGCACCGGGCTATCTATCTGAACTGGTCTGCAAATACAGACCTGTGCGGTCACTTCCAATTGATTGCGCCCCGGGTCCGATCAAAAATATATTGTAATTCCTCATGCCCATCATTATGTGGGCTTTATCTTGTACCTTAAAGGAGAAGGCTTACATAGGCGCTGCTAATCCTTACCATTATACATAATGAAATACTGTTTAGAATAAAAATGTATGGTGACCGTAGATTTGACAGAGTGACACCATCTCTTTGAAATGAGCTTAGAGTGGGGTTGAGAAAAAACTCAAGACCATCTTTTTGAAAAAGCATTTCTGAGAGATGTTTATAATATTTATGGTTTTATGGAGTAATCAGATTTAGGACTCTGGCTCTTTTTACAGATAATTTTTCTTAGGTCTGTTTTATCATATCATCGCTGTACTGTTGTAAAGCTTTAGAGTTTATTTATGTAAGATATGGCACTGTTCAAATTTTTTATTATTATTATCATCATTAAATGTACATGACTTTCGTGCAAGGTTAATTTTAAGACAATCGCAAAACATCATATAGAACTGAAATAGAGTTGTTTAAAGCTGAAGGTATTAAGTAAAGTATATTTTTAAAGATGCACAGTTAAAAGAATTAAAAGCAAAAAAAAGAAAATAGTTGACGAAACTGAAAATTTCGTTCTGCTTTAGAAAAATGGTCGTATCACTTAGAAATCATAATTTTGGTTACAGAACACAGAATGCTCGTGCACACATGGCTTCAGCATCCCCACCACCACTCCATCCCCTTCCTGTACTTTTTAAATGTTCAAAGTCTGGGTATTTAGCATATTGTTTTTTTCTAAACAAATTATTCGACTTAAGAGCTAAAACTGACGGAGCTTTTAGCTCAGGAGAGTTTTTCTGATTACATTTTGTGCGGCGTCTTCCGTAAACATTTCACATTTCATCGTCTCCATGCAGAACCACTGGGCCACTTTCAACCACACTTGGCACAAATCATTCTACATTCAATCCAGTATTGAAAATGAGAAACATTTAAGACAGAGTTATGTCGACCAAAGGCACGGAGGGCCATAATGACTTCCGGATTGGATATAGATTAAAGGTGAATAGGAAGATATTGCTGTACATGTTAAACACCATTTGTGATGTCTTGGAATTGATTATTCACCATATCTGATAGTATAATTCATTCAATAAACTTTGGATTAGATTTATTCATAAAAATATGAAAGATTACGACAACAATTAAACAGTGTTCTGTCTCTGACCTCAACAGGTCACAAGCACAGCACTGCAGTGTCCTTCCTTCCATTCACATCAGAGCAATATTACGATTATATAGTTTTGTTTGAGCAATTTCATTCTCAAATACTCACAAATGTACTACAATTGTGTTTTCCTGCAGTTCAGGTATTTGCATAACAGTTCATGATCATTCTTTAAGCAATATGTAAACTCAGCAATAAACATTTGTACCCACCTCGAGTGAACGAAAATATATTTTGCGTCTTATCTTACTTCAGGGTTTAACAATGGAAGAAAAACTAAAGGACTACTTGGTTGGTTGTATATTAATTGTTTAAGCACCGTTCGAGATTTTTTCACTCATTTGGAGACATCACTGTTGCTGGTGAAGGGCTGCGAAATTTAGGCCTAAATGCTCGGCGACCAGGGAGGTAGATCTTTATGGTGCCGCACCTACTGTGACACGGGGCCTCGGTTTTTCGAAGGACCGCTCCATTAAGTCGCCTCTTACGACAAGCAAGGGGTATTGAGGACCAATTCTAGCCAGGATCCCCACGGGAAGAGGAAAAGTTGGTCATTGTGTATTGCGTAGAAGTATGAAATAACTGTGGATTCTTTATATGAAGATTGAATTCGTATGGAATTCTTACATGCGCACATAACATGTTTACCTTTCAGAAACCCATATTGTACTATGTGAAATGAGAACCCGGATATAAATTTTTCCCTTTTGATCTTTGACCCGCTGTAAAGTCTTTGAGTGCAATGAATCTGTTGATACTGGATTTCATTTTAAGGGTAGGCTCCTCTCATATTTATTGCACGTGTTGAGATTTGATATTTTGTATATAGCATATACACAATCTGTTGACGCACAGAAATCTTGTGTTTCCATTGTCACATTCTTTCCATACCCCGTGGGGATCCGGGTTGTTAGAATAGATCCTTAGCACCCCTAGCTTTTCGTAAGAGGCGACTAAATGGGGTGGTCCTTCGGATTAGATAGCAAGCCGAGGCCCCGTGTCACAGTAGGTGTGGCACGTTAAAGATCCTTCCCTGCTCGAAGGCCGTAAGCGCCGAGCAAAGGCCTAATTTGTGCAGCCCTTCACCGGCAATGGTGACGTCTCTATGTGAGTGAAAGATTCTCGAGAAGGACGTTAAACAATATATAATCAATTAATACATATCATGAACGTTAGTTGCATCTCCTAATCCTATACTAAAAATATAATTGCAACATAAACATTATGTATGAGCACATTTCCTCTCTTTACAAATTATAATTAATAAAAACTGGCAGATTTTAAAAGATATAGAAGATAGACCGAATTTCCTCTGATAATTCAGAAATTTTGTACATGGATCGTTATTTCTGCCATATATACTTTCACTGCTTATATTTTGGCCGATTTTTCACGTAAAAACACGTGGGAACTAAAGGACATGGTGATATATGAAATAACGATGTTATATTGGAATCATTAGAAAAAGAAAAGGATATAATAGATTTTCTCAATTTTTTCATCTTACAAAAAGACAAGGGGTAGAGCATTTAAAATGGTCCCTAGAGGGGTAGTGAGTCGAAAACAATGCCATATCACTTTTGATAATTAACATAGTTTTGAAGATCTTTTCTTGTGGTGACTTTGGTCAACTAGAAGCAAAAGTCGGTACTTTTAAACTTTTCAATTGAGGGAATAAAAGTTACTGAGTTATATTTATTCGTCGTTGATCCCAACAAAAGAAAAATAAATAAATAAATAAAATAGTCTCCTATAAGTCAAGTTCCTAACGCCCCAATATTAATATTACTGTAAGCAAAAATAAGTAATATGGCCGTATGACCCACGTGTATCATATTTGCATATATGGCTTGTTTTGATGCGTTTTGATTTGTCATCTTATAGCGTAGCATTATTTTTGTGCCTTAAATCCTTGGCCATGACTTATTGTATGATTACTTTTCGAATAAAGAGTGCAAAAATTACTTTACACCCATGGCTCTACTCTGGTCATTTACAAAAGTTTACACTTGAATAAGAAATAACTCTAATATGTTGACGGAGCAACCGTTATCAGAGCGAGCGCACGTGAATTTGAGCGGATCCAGGAATTTTCCCATATCGGAAATTGATTTCACATCATGCATTTTTGAGGGTAACTATTGACTAGCATTTAGTAGGCATACAAATAGGTAAATATATGTATTATCTATCTAGCCCATGGGTGGTGAGTTCGGACTCTCTATCTCTAAATATATGTGCCTGATGACATACCATTAGCCTATATAACAATGGAACTAAGGTGACGTTTAACGTTATTCACGAGTCACGAACATTAGAAGACGTTCACCGAACCCGATGATATTTTGGTGAATACTGTAGACTGTATTCATGTCCTCTGTGATCATTGGGACTGCTTCGAATCAGTATGTTACCAACTAGCCCGCGTTGCAAGCCCCATTTCCAAAGAAGTCGAGTTGTATACATTTAATCAGTCGTGGCGTACGACGATGCGAACAAGCTGGTTATCTACAGGAGAACGCCCGAAAGAGAAGTACACGTCGAAAAGTCTACGTCGTCCATACACTTTGCGTTGTAATTTAATCCTTAGAAGTCGTTCCCAAATTTAAGTGAGATTTCTGTAGATATTACAATTTATGATGGTAATCGTATTGCCGACATTGACGGTATCCATTTTACTTTTTAGGCCATTGCTTTTGTGTGATTGCAAATAAAACAAGATTAAGTAACATAGTGCATATTGATTACTTGAATCCACAGAAGTCTTCAATGAATTTATGAACAGCTGCAAAAATATTGGTATTGGTTTGTACTGACAAATTTGTATTATCCCATAATAGTAGATATGTATCTATTTTATCAGATCTATTTTGAATAGTCGAGTAAAAAGAATGTTTCTAGCATTTGTGTAAATTTTACAAGCAAAAAAGAAATGATACACATCTTCATTTTTACCACAAGAACAAGAAGAGCTATTGATAATATTACGCTTGTATAAGTCATCGTTGAGTAAACAGTTGTATTTTAATTTAGTATGAATGTTTGTTGTTTGTTTTACGTCCCGTCGAGAATTTTTCACTCATATTGAGACGTCACCAGCTGTAGGTGAAGTACCACAAAATTTAGACTTATGCTTAGGGCTCAGGGCCGTAGCAGTGAGGGTTGTTTAACATGCCAACGCCTACCGTGACACGGGACCTCCATTTTTAAGGTCATATCCGAAAGACCCGTGATTCTCACTTCTAAATGCCGAGCGTTTGGCGAAGGAGCAATCACTACCTACTTTTGTGTCTTAGGTTTGGCGAGGCCATGGCACGAGCGGGGCTCGAACTCACGACCTCCCGGTTACGAAGGAAACGCTCTAACCAATGAGCCACCGCGAGAGGTCCAGGGGCGGATTGGAAACATTAAAAATTGTGTATTTGCGAAATGCTTTGATTGAGATGGAAACCTTTGCTTCTATATTTAATGAATTCCAATGTTTAACAGCATCTGGTACAAAAGACGTTTTAAATAATTCTAGATTACATCTTGGAACAATAAACTGATCTTTGGTTAGGGTGTTGTGGTTAGATACATTTTCATGTTTTGGGGAATAATATCGCTTAGATATTCAGGTACGTTTCCAATGTTAATTTTGAACATCGTCGTCATTTTTGCAACACAGCGTCTTGTTTTTAAAGTTTCACAACCCGTTTCGAAATACAAAAAATCTTTGGACGCATAAATAGGTAGACCAGTAACAATTCTAGCTGCAGATAGTTGTACTTTTTCAAGTTTTTCAGCATCTTGTATAGAGCAACCATCCCTGACAGTTGAAGCATACTGAAATGTGGGTCGAATGAATGAAGTGTATAGTTTGGAAAGATTTGTCCTACCGAGTTTGAATTTTAATTTTTTAAAAAAAGACCAATATTTTTGTATGAATTGCTTACAATACTATTAATATACTCAGACCAACTGAGGTTTTGTGACAATAACAAACCTAAGTGGCGGTGAACTGGAACTCATTCAAGAATATTACCTTTGGAAAATAATTCGGTTGTTATTTTTATGTTTTTCTTTGTGACAAAAATAACTTTGGTGTTTGATGGATTAAGTTGCAGAACCCATTTATTTGACCATTATTCCAGGATATGTAAATCGTGATTTAGCTTATATTCAACATCCAACACATTACTTGATGATTGTTGTAGTGAATTGTCGTCAGCAAATAATCTACACATTGATAACATATTTACAGCAACATCGTTTACGTATATCAAAAAAGAAGAGGACCTAAAAGAGATCCTTGAAGTACATCCGCAAAATCATCTTGTATTGAAGATAACAGATCCTTATACATTACTTTTAGTGATCTATGACAAAGATAACTGGTACACCACTGTAGAAGATCACCAGATGTACCGTAGGTTTGTAATCGGAGAAAAAGACATTTGTGTCAGACCCTATTAAAAGCTTTTAAAAGATCGCAAAATAGCAAACAACACGATTTACCTTTCATCAATAGTTTCTAACAATTGATACACAGTAGAGTGTCCGGGTAAAAATCTGACTTTATATCTATAAAACAAGTTATTGCTATGGAAATTACTGTACACGTGTATAAAAATGATTCTCTCCATAATTTTACTTCCACAAGATAATAACGACACTGGTCTATAATTTGTAACCATAGATGGGTTGTCCTTTTTGAAAAGAGGAATAACAAGTCAAGTATTAACCAAAATACTCAGCGGTCATTTTGGGTGCGTTATCTGGAGTTTTACTCATATCATTTTGTAAATTTGTAGCGGAAAAGGGCGGGACGGGGGCATGCCCCATGCCTACTCTAAATTTAGCACGGTATTACAAATTAACAACGGGAACGAGGAATGTGGAATTCCGTTGGTTTGAAATATTAGATTTTCCCAAAATTTGTAGCACGAGCTTTAGTTAGAATTCTCTGACGGGCGTTAACAAATGTAAAAATCATTCAGATCTACAAGTTTGTTTGTTCTTTCTAGTTCTTTCTTGTAAAATATGAATCCGATGACCATGATAATTCTTCATCTTTTTTTTTTTCATCATCAAGTCAGTATTCATGTGACATAGTCTATGGATTGAGAGCTTTACGCCTTTCAGTAAGCTCCACAGTACAAATTAGAATTTTTCTGTAATAAATGAAAGCGGTTTTTAGTTACCTAAAGCTTAAATATTTTATACTGCGTTCCAAAAATTCACCCTGTAGAATTTGTTGAAATGGTAGTTTAGCAATATAAATGATGAATTAAACAAGTATGTAGAGATAAGAAATTTAGACACCTTTTCCAGTATGCAGTATGTGTTGCCCCCCCCCCCCCCCCCCCAAGATTATTTTTAATATATATATAAAAGATTATCTGGCTCTCAGTTTGTCCGCTACACCACCTACATTTTATATAAATGATTGCTTGAGTGTAACGTTAAAACAAATTAAATTTTTTCGACATCTGTAGGTTTTAGATATCACAATTCCCCGGATATGAAAGGCTATTTAAAATCAATATTTGGACTACCAAATGTGCATTTTCATCACTGTAAAATCAACAGCATGGCTTAGTTGATGAAAATTTATTGGAAAAAAATAAACCACAATGATTTTCATTAATTGATATAAGAAACATATTCCATTATTTATATGAAGTCAATGCCTCAAAACCCATATTCAATAACATTGCGCGTTTTAAATTGATGGTGTCTTTTTTTTTTTTTTTTTTTTTTTTTTTTTAGAAACGGCTGTACCCAGAAAAATGCCTTCAACATAATTTCCCCCATGAATTTGTTCAGTATACATCCTTGACAAAGTGCATGCAAGTTTTGACAGAAATCCGTAGGGTTTTCAATATCAAAATGTAGTATGGGGAATTACCTTAAGATATCTGATTTAAAAGAAAACGGGAAAAATCTGTAGTATACCGAAAATTGCACAATAGGATAATAAAGGTTATTAAATATATCATTTTAATGGCAAGGCGATTATTATTTTTAAAAAATGTATCAAATAATCCCCATGTAGCAATAACGTATTTTAATTTAACACAGTAATTAAATATTTCAGCATTTGCATAATAGTAAATAAATTTCTACATATTTGACACCCCCTCCTTTTTTTCGTTGTAACGAATTATTGAAATCCATTCGTGAACAACCCTAAAATTAATCAAGCTGATTATGATCATTTGATGTCAAATATTTCCATAGATATTTGTACGATAATGAATATGTCTTTGATAGTATAAGTGGCAAGGTTAATTTTCATCGTCATGTACGCGCATACTTCCTCCAACTCCTTGTGTAGATCCGCCACTGCTTTAGTTGTATCATGGCGTCAAAACGTAGACCATTTGTAACGTCTTGGCACGAAATTACATTTCGATAAACAACTTTACAGGCGCACTGCATTTTGTAGGGGACCACATCTAAGGGAGTTGCGACTTTGCAAGATCTCTGTTATTTTTGATGATTTGATGAGGGGCTTTTGGGATTATGACCAAAAAAAGATGTAGTCGAATTGACAACTTCAGGACGGACTTTTTCGGGTGACTTTGTAATTGGAGCTCGTTCACGCTGGCTCGTGTTAAAAATTAGTTCCAAAGAGATCGAAGATAAATATTCATATCATGTATCAAACCACTAAAATCTATTCTTTGCAAATAAAGCATCCTTTTTCATCATTACGGAGAAAGAAACAAATATAAATAAATAATAATGATCGTTATACGTGTGAGCTCGCGTCACTCTTTTGACGGTAATCCTACTTTGTATGACACTTTAACAAGCAATTAAATAAAATTTTGGTGTAGCGAGCAACCTTAAAGCATTCATGACTTTCTTGTGTGACCTTTGAATGATAGTGGTTTCAGATTAGATCTACATATTACAATGTGATAAAATTCAGACATATTTTCACTAATGGATATATGCTCTAGGGAAGCAGTTTCAACCTTTGTGCTTTGTGGCAAATGAAGGCTATGAAATCAAAATGTAGATCAGTGATGGAACACACCGGGTATTCGAATGCTAAGAACGCGGGGGGAAACTAAGAACCGGGTCAAAATTTAAAAGACCGTTTGGGGATAAGTACTTAATATTCACTCTCAGCGATGGCATGCGATATTCACAACAGAAATATACTGAAGAATCATCAGAGCGATAATCGTGGTTTTGTCGACAATGACGTATCAATTTTTTTTTCCATTAATTAATGGAATGTATACAAAAACATGATGGAGTCGTGTTTGAAATTCCTGAACTCTTTCGGCATTTTTTACTTGTTAGAGAGAGAGAGAGAGAGAGAGAGAGAGAGTAGTTGCAGAAATTATCAAAGTCGTTGCATTTAAAAACGATTTTACCCATTTAAAGACGAAATAAAATAAATCATAACATATGAAGTTCTCATAAGAATATTGATATGAAAATTCTTTTGAGTTCATTTCATTTTGCCTAAAAGGACTTAATTATCATAATACGTCAAACATCTGCGATATTGTGGTTTCGATCAAAATGGACATAATAGCTATGTTTTTTACAAAGACCTCTTATTAGTATGAGTTATGTACTATAGTGAATTAGGTTTAATCAAAATTAGTATTCGACTCTCTAAATCGTTTTGTACTTTCATCCGTTTTGGATAAATAAAGGTACCAGTCAAAATGGCCATGAAAAGTGAAAGTGTAGACAGTTTTACAAATTTCAGTCATTTGGAGATATTTTACAATGACTTCAATTAATGAATAGGGGTAAGAAAGTATATCTAACATTACACATTTTATGTAAACACTTGCTGCCATTCACAAACATCCTGTTTAGTAGTACAGTGCTAGGGTTCAGGTATAATTTGAAGAAAATAATTGGCATTTTTCTGAATCTTGGGAAGTATACGGTTGGTTGAATATTGTTTAATGTCCCGCTAAAGAATCTTTCACTCATATGAAGACGTCACCATTGCCGCGGAAGGGCTGCACAATTTAGGGCTATGCTCAGCGCTTATGGCCTTTGAGCAGGGAGGGTTCTTTAACGTGCCACACCTGCTGTGACACGGGACCTCGGTTTTTGCGGTCTTATCCGAAGGACCGCCCCATTTAGTCGCCTCTTATGACAAGGAAGGGGTACTGAGGACCAATTCTAATCCGGATTCCCACGGAACGAAAGATATCAGACTTTGGTAGTAATGTAGAATATTTTGAAATACAGGGTACACTTTTATACCATTTGGTGGTTCATTAATTTTATCGGCGAACTTTGACACGTACTTATATAGTTCTATATATTACTACACTGTGCGTACTTCGTTTAGCCTACACCAAACCATGTGATACATTCCAAGTCCAAGCTTCATGGTTGGATATTTGCGATTGTATTTATAATTATCAAATCAATAATTATCAAAGTTTGGTTGTAATTAAAGATGAGAGGCATCCTGCTACCTTTGAGGCGTCCTGTTCTGTGAATACGGTGTTCCCACTAACTTAGCAGTCTGTTTTGTAAACAGAATGGTACCAAAGATGGAATATAAAAATGTTAAATCACAAAAAGTTTACTTACTTTAGAAATCTGAATCTGCGCTAACCGGGAATGCTTGCAAATTAATACGACTAATCATGATCCTGTTGTTTTTGAGAATATTTTAAAGATTCTCCTATGTATCTTCAATGTTATAGCCTCTAAAAATTCAGATAAAACAAATCAATTTCATTCGGATTTTGTTATTTATGTGATGTTTTGCGAATGTCTTAACAGTTAGCCGCTAACCTTGCAAGCATGTCATTCACATTTGAAAAGATAGTACGCTGTGTTCTGCATCAATTTATAGCTATTGTACAGTACATGAACCGATTTATAGCTATTGTACAGTACATGAACCAATTTATAGCTATTGTACAGTACATGAACCAATTTATAGCTATTGTACAGTACATGAACCGATTTATAGCTATTGTACAGTACATGAACCGATTTTTTTCTCAAATATTGATAACTATATTCAATCATATGTGTATTTAAAAGAAATGAATTTTATTTTTGATAATGCATGAGGGGTATGATTTGGGACGCTTCATGCCGACAAACTTTATGTAGCGCATTAGCACTTCATGAAAATTTTCATTTCTTATATTTACATTGTATTTTCATTTTGTTGGAATTCCCAGCCGTTCAAAATAGATATACTATATTAATTGCTTATCAAGATTCATACGCACATTATTTACATCTGCAATGCATCCATGAGAAAATGGTTATCATTATATGTAAAGATATCAAAAGCGAAAACATTAGAAATGTACATTTATAAATATTGATATATCCTGTCTTTGAAAACTGTTTTATGCATATGACTTAAAGATGGCTGAATCAAACCACAATTTAAATATAAAAATACGTACGTTTATTTAAAAAAATGCAGATAACAAAAATACAATTAGCCATTTTATACAAGTTATCACATATATTTAATTGTATATTCTACAGATGAGCTACTTATTTTATTTTGCTACTTAATGGCTGTGGAATATATACAGTGAAGTCCGGACTGCAGGGGAAAATAAGCTTCGTTATTAAAACGTGAATTTTCTAAATGGTTTGCTTTACACAGTATTTATATTCAACAATTTTGAGATAAGGCATCCAATGAGACAGACCTCTGGCATTCCGAAGCTTGGTTTTTGTCCCAACTCAGGGAGTATATATATAACGAAATAACAATATCGTTTTTAGGGATTATGTCATTTATGATCGATATGAAAACAAATGACGCCAAAACAAAGAAACATACAATTACGTAACAGATAAAATGTTACCAATTAATTGGCTGGGACCACTGAATACAAAACATGACTAGATTGGCAATTGCACAACTAAGCATATAAATTACAAAAATTCATCCCAGCCAATATACATCTAAAAAACACTTATAAAATCAAAAAGGTGGCGCACATAAAAGGCTTAGTATGAACCAGTTTATGCAATGAAATAGGGACGGCGGAGGGGATGAGGAAGTCTTAGATTTTTTAGACAATCTGGAAAAAAAAAGAAAGAAAAAAAAAGGCTAATGCAAAAGCATTAAAAAAAACCAGCAATCCAAACAATAAAGTCGCAGACCAAAACTTGTATCTTTCTTTTCGTAAATGTTGAAGCGTCTAATGATAAATATGCTGCTGTCTGATTGGTTAAAGATTAAGCGTTGTTCAAGGATCATGAGGCCTTGCAGAGGGGGGATTATTAACACAATGTGATCGAGGTACATAAAGGAGTTAAACATAATGGTAAAAAATTCTGAATATAAAACAATTTAATGGTTGCATTAAATATTTATTTGTTATGAGTAGTATAGGTTTCTTTATAGGGTTAGTAAACAATAGAGCTATTATTCTCGAGAACAATAGAAGGGATCATATTACAACTTTGACAATAGATAGATCTATTGTTCTCGAGAACCATAGAAGGGGTCAAAATACAACCTTGACCTACTTAAGGGATCGATAGATAGAAAATCAAAGGGTGTCATATCAAAACTTAAAGAGTACAAATATATTACTGGTCTACCATATTCAAACTATGCAATGGTAGCGCCCCGGACTACTTAAATGATGTTATTCACAATAAACAAGAAAATGTGTCCCGTTATAACACACGAAACAAAGACCAGTTCTATACTCCAAGATGCAGATTTTGATTTAATCAATAAAATACGTTCAAAACAAACTGAAACTCTACTTGGTGCTATCACTACGTTAAATCAACGTGGAGTTTTTTGGTTTGTTTATTGTTTTTGTTTGTTTGTTTTTCTTGTTTGTTTGTTTGGGGTTTTTTGTTTGTTTGTTTGGTTATTTTTTGTTTTGTTTTTGTTTTTTGGTTTTTTTTTGTTTGTTTTTTTGTTGTTGTTTTTTTTTTTTGTTTTTTTTTTTTGTGTATGTTTTTTGTTTTGTTATGTTTTTTGTTGGTTTTATTTTTACTGTGGTAACTCAGTGTAGATAAGAGTAGCTCAACTTTGCATTTTTTTCATTGTAGAATAGTTTAGACAAATATAATTGGAAGTATATCATGATATATATCATTAAGTATATCATGAAGTATATGTATCTAAGCCTAATTACCATTTTATGATCTTAGAAATTTTGTTTATACATGAAATGCTAGCAGACCATTTAGCTATTACGACCGAACCCACCTCTGGTACATTGTATATCCACGGGTCCGTTTGTACCTAACTCTTGATTTTGTATTCCTTATTGATCACTGCTCGTTGTCTTCACTTTTTCATCAAAAGAGTAGCGAGTGTTTTTATTCGTGTCATGTAATCTATGTCTAATCAATATAAAACCAAACTGGTTATGTCATCACTATACATTGATTGACGATGAAGCATGTAAAAGAAAATATTGTTCACCGTGTCATAGTGTAATGTAGAGTATTTATGATATATGCAATCCGTTGTATACATAAAATACAGACCATTTTTGAAAATTGTGAAAGTATTTTGATTTCATCCATTGACGATGCCGTACAACGGAAGAAAATTTTCATTTAGCATATCGCTCCGATTTTCCTCAGTCGTACATCGAAAGATGTTTGTTTGTTTATTTGTTTATAGCCGCCTGAGCAATTTTTCAGCTATCCGGCGGCTGTCACCATTACCGGTGACAGGGCTGCAAATTTAGGCCTATGCTCGGCACTCAGGGCCTTTGAGCAGGGAGGGATCTTTATCGTGCCACACCTACTGCGACCTCGGTTTATACGGTCTCATCCGAAAGACCGGCACCCACGTCCCACAGTGGGATTCGAACCCCCGACTCAAGGATCATCAGATCTTTGAGCCCGACGCTCTAACCACTGCGCCACGCGGGCGGCTTGTGATCTATTTGTAAAATTCATAAGATGGTATCATTCAAAGTGCCTACCTGTCACCTTGTTATAATTCAAAATGTTCCTATATACGTAAACACGGAAATTGGTTCTAAAATGTTAGTAGCAGTCTTTGTTTAGAATAAGTTTCAGAGACTTTGCAATTTACATGCATAAATGGGGTATGACTTACCATAACATATCTGTGTATATCAGAGTTTCTACTGATTAAATTTTTCTTCTACTTTAATCAACAATATTGGATATTTTTTGTCGAAAATGGCCAGGATTCTTTTAAAAAGCATTATACCAAAATATCAATGTTGATGCTATAAGTTAAATCCAAATTTTTCAACAGGGAACAAAGTTTTTACTGTATCAAATATTTTTTTCCATTAGTATAATAAAGAACATTTTATTATACATCTTTTTTTCTTAAAAGTTTGAAAAACCATTTTTACTATAGTATCAACATTTTAACTGAGTTGTATATTAATCAGGCTATCATAGTTTCATCATAAAAAAAGAAATCAAAATTTCACGACAGCATACACAGAATAGTAAAAGCATATAAAACCTTTGATGATGTTTTCCCCCCCTTCTTTTTGCATTGAAAACATTCCACTTTGATCGAACTTGATTTTCTAGAGTCAGAATTGTTTGTGTACACAAAAAGTAAAAGGTCTGTTTACACTATATATTTTGGTGATCTATAGCACACTGTTCTGAAAAGATTTATTGGGAAAAAAACTTTGAATTTACAATTATCATAGTAATTACATTGCTTCGTATATATCAAGATTTTTAAAATTTATCAATATTAATTATCATTTTTTAACTACAGGAAATTAAAATTTCAAAGCTTTAATTATAGTCAGTCATTCGTTATTACATTATATATGTGTTGTAGCAAATAAAAAGTTTCAAACTTTCCGCTGAAGTGAACCAAAGTTTTCTTATAGTGAACCAAGGTTTTAAAGTATCTAAAAAACATAATTAAAGGTATCATTTTCAAAATATAATACAGGTAAGATTTATCTATGATATTATTGGATTTTCACTGCTCATACCACTAGTATAGCAAATTTAAGTTCCGAAATATTTGCAAAAAAATATAAAAAAAATAAAAAAAAGAATAAAAAAAAGAAAGAAAACAGGAGCATAGAGGAAACAAATTGAGCATAAAAGTTCGCAGGTTTTTATTTTTGTTTTATTTATTTATGATATCAAATATTCAGTTATTTAAGCTGTTTGTGAAAGTATCAACGGTTTTAACTATTATTATAATAAAATAATTCACCTAATGATGAAATCAAAGCATAATCATATACAGTAAACGAAATTTTACTATAGTCGAAGATTTTATTCACAAATGTATATTTCCGATCACTATTGTATATTCATGTAATCATCTATAAATTTTGAATTGTACACGAAATATTACAATATTCAAAAGATGCCCAGTGTACAACCCCTGACCAGTCACGTATTCAATACAGGAAAAATTTCGACTCTGATACCTCCCTTGATTGAAGACCCTGATTGGCACAAATGAAATGTGTCGTATTCTGTATAAGGGAAATGTTTTATCCAGTCATCCCATGAAAAACATTAACAAAATTGCAACAGAATTTCTTCTTGGCATTTTGCAATCCATAACATGTAAAGATATAATATCTAAATGTCTACTAATATCAAAGGAGGGGAAAGTTTAAAATTTGCTTCCTAAAATAATAATAATAATAATAAAACGGTACAATTTTTATATTATGCTGCTCATGGGTATCCATATAAACAAGGACGGCAATCAAAATGGAAACAAAGTTTCTGAAGCACAACATTTCAAAATTGCAGATAGCAATAAGGTAAGTTTTTTATTCAAATAATTGTATTAGCATTTAGAAATACTGATAGATGTTTTTATGGAATTGGAATACCGTAGATAGCAATGTCGGTCATGTTTTAGAAGTTGTTTACATGGGCCTATCAGAGATTCACATACTGTATAGTTTATTTGTTGCAAGTTTTCTTGAACAATGTTTCCATGTTTTGATTACAGTAACAAGGGAAAAATGTATAGCAAATAGATTTTGCTGTGTATAGATAATCATTATTACATTGTTTGAAAAATGGGTCGTCTACACTGTTCAAGTTTTCAAAGTATAGAACGCCGTTGCGGTCAAAATTCATTCAAAAGAGCCATATAGCGCATATATGTGTAAAACATATTATTGCATATTATGGCAGTTTTATTACAACTTGAATGCTATATTGTACCACAGAACATACTGGTATTTCTGTTTGCTTATATATTGTCCAATATAGTTCTTGTGATATCAAAATGTTAGAATGAAAGCTTATTTATAAAGTACTTCATGTAAAGATTGTATGCATAGAGAACTAAGGAAAAAAATAAAAAAAAATTCTAAATGATGTTCACAGTGGTGCTGATCTCAACAATTTTAGCTGTCATAGAAAATTGTGTGCTTTGTAAGAAGAGTATTTACAACGGCGATCCTGTTGTCACAATGGGCGAGAGAGGGAGTCAAGGAATAAACTACGCCAGTAAAAAAAAAAAAAAAAAAAGAGAGTACAGTGTTTTGACTTCGCCAGGCAATACCGTTCATCAACAGTGTCGGAAAACATACTACAATCTGAAATCAATTAATTTGTATCAACAGAAAAAGCAAAGTACTGAAACACCCCCAGTGCTACGCTCAAGATATTGCTCTGATTTTTCTGACCAGTGTTTGTTTTGTGGACAGAAATCAGTGAAATCGGAGAAAAAGAGAAAAAAATGAATATGAAGTTTTTCAAGTCCGGACCAAAGATTTTCAGAAAAAAAGGACATATGCAGGCAGCGGAATGATACATGGTCAGTAGATGTGCTTGGACGACTGGAGTACGCTAGAGGTCTACATGCAGCTGATGCTGTCTATCATCAGTCATGTTCAGTTAACTTTAGGACTTTTAAAACAATTCCAACCCTTTTCTCCAAAGGTTGATAAACATGAAAAAATTGAGTCGCAAGGAAGGCCTGTGCATTTGAATGAAGCATTTCAAAGAGTCACCGATTATCTTCAAGATAATGACAATGAACAGATTCAGTAATAGATTTCGTCAACAAAATGAAGGAGATCACAGTTGGTGAAGCATATTCCGCTGTACATATGAAGAAAATTAATCGAGCACTTTGGAAAGGACATTATAGTTACAGATATCCAAAGAATATCAAATGTGGTTACTTTCAGACGGACCGCAATATCAATTTTACAGGCATTCTATCAGCGACAAAAACTGATGATCCAGAATCTGAAAAATCAGAACTCATAGCAACTGCAGCTAAACTGATTAAAAGTGACATTCAATCAAAAGAACCCAGCATGTCATATCCAAAGGTCTTTTATTTGTCATCAAGACAGAAAGATATTGAATTTATCCCACACTCTCTACAATTATTTTTGAGACAAATCGTAAGTGGAAAGGATTCGGACTTAAAAGTAGCGTCGATAGAACAAGTTATAATGCAGTCAGCAAGACCTAGGATAAGTATTTCTCCTGTGCAGATCGATTCAGGTGTACAATTGTACCACCAGTTTGCTTCAAAGATTTTCATCGACACGTTGTACAGTTTAGGTTTTTGCTCTTCTTATGCAGAGGTGCAGAAATTCCAATCCAGCGCAGCTGTAGCCCAAGGAACAGATATTCTTTGATTCACACCCGGCCGATTTATACAATTTGTTGTGGACAATGTGGATCACAATATTCGGACTTTAGATGGATTCAGTACATTTCATGGTATGGATATTATGCGGGACTGACACCATCATCAGATCAAAGCAAGCAAGTTATTCGAGCTACAGTGTCTACAGATGAGTTGCTTTTGGCTGGGAAGATTGACATACAATGTTACAAGATTGCATCCTCAGCAAACTCTGATACAGAACCTCTGAAATACAAAGAAATCAAAGAACTAAAGGTTATGGACAATACATGGAAACTGGACCTGCTTCTCAACGTAATTTGGCCCTTAAGACCACCAATGCCCATGTGGTCTGGATTGATGCAGATGCATCAAAAGGGAATATATCCAGGGCAATCATCTATCACCTTCTTTCCAATGATTAACCTTGATCCCGGCGACCTTACCTGCATCTTTTCCACTTTACACTTTGTCAGTGGAATTGCTGAACGCTGTGGCACAAAGGCAGTGATAACATTTGATCAACCCTTGTATTGGAAGTCAATGAAAATTATTCCATGGAGTCAAGTACAAGTTCCCTTCGACATGTAGTGTTTAGGCTAGGTGGATTCCACACTGTTATGAGCTTTCTTGGAAGCATAGGACATTTAATGGCGGGAGCTGGTTTGCAAGAGGTATTGGAAACAGTGTATGCAAGTCAGACTGTCAATCATATGCTGAGTGGAAAGGCTGTTGAAAGAGCATTGCGAGGTCATTTACTTGTTGAGAAAGCGTTGTACGCATTAATTATTTCCAACCAACCGGCATGGATCTTCCCTTTATGAAACAAGCTGTTAATCATAACGAAACTCTCAAGTTCTCGTTCATACATTGCCACCAACCTCTGATGCAGCAGGATTTGAGAGTTTGTGGACTTATTTTCAGTGCCACTCCGTGGCCGAGTGGTTAGAGCATCGGACTCAAAATCACAAAGCCTCTCACCTCTGTCGGCGCGTGTTCGAATCTCGGCCGCGGCGTTATGTGAGCAAGTTTGCCAGTTTACTTGCGGAAGGTCGGTGGTCTCTTCCCAGGTACATTGTATCTGGGTTCTCTCCTCCACCAACAAAAACTGGACGCAACCAGATAACTGAAAAATTGTTGAGTGTGGCGGAAAGCAATAAATAATCAATCAATCAATGCCAAACTTGGGTCAACAAGAGCTATTTGGATCCAAGTGAATAGGGTTGGCAAATATTGTCAAATAAATGTGTTCCAATCAAAGCAACTTTGCCACCTGCTCCAGAAAGGTTATGGAAAGTTATTAGGTGTGGGTGTAAAAGTAGTTGTGACACCAAACGTTGCGCGTGTCGCAAGCACGGACTTGTTTGTACAGCGGCTTGCAGTGATCGTAGGGGGGTCAGTTGTTCAAACTCAAAAGAAGATTTGTCGGAAGACTCTGATTCTGTTGAAGCATAAATCCTGGCTGTGTGTGTTAATGGACGATGGAGAGTTAGTTTATTTAAGAATAACTACATTCTTTTTATTGCATTTTAGCTGTTGCACTACACATGTAAAACTGTTTTTCGTCAAATTCATTTAGAGTGTAAATCAATATATTACAAGAGAATAACTCATAATGCTGATTTTTTCTGTTTACCGATAGATAATAAACCCTTTGCACCAAATTTAATTTTGTGTATTCTTTATTGTGGGAGTTGTTGAAATGAAATTGCATAAAAAATTCCCGTTCGAAATATTCCAAGTTTCATAATGATATATTTCAGTTTTCCGAGATTTTTAATAAAAAAAATTAGGTTTTCATCCAAAATAGCAATTGGCTACAACTATCAAGATCATTTACTTTTTGTATGTGATAGTTTATGCATTAGTGAATTATAATTGCAAATAAAATGAATGTTGAACATATTCATAGCTTCAAGAATGACATTTTCCAGTTTTCAGTAATTTTCAGTCGAAAATTGAAGTTTTACCCCAAAATTACATTTTTTACAATTAGCAAGGTCATACTATTTTAGTATTTCATGATCCATGCATTGCTGAATTAGAATTGCATAAATAATTAATATGAATCATTTTTAAAGTGTCAAGAATGACATTTTCCAGTTTTCAGCGATTTTTAATCTAAAAGTAAGATTTTGACCTCAACATAAAAATTTCCCCTACTAGTAAGGTGGTAGACTTTTAGTATCTCATTGCAGATGTATTTCTGAAGCCAAAACTCCAGAAATACTTTCTGTTGCAATTTTGTTAAACTTGGTTTTAATGGGTTGCCTGGACTATTCCGTCGATATATAAATGGAGTTTATTATTTTATTTTGAAGATTTATCAGAATAAAGAGAATTTAGCATATTCGGTAGGTGCACATCTCCGGTCCTGGGTTAATAGCTTTCCGCATTTGATCGTTTTCTTGGCAAATGATGCCAGGTGCAGTGCATATGCGTGTACGCGTGCGCATCTGTATGTTGCAAGGATTGAATGTGAACAGTATAATATTTTATGTTTTTTGCTTATTCCATTCTATTTAGTATGCAATTGGCAAATTATTTCTACGCAATTTTTTTTAACGCTATTGACATAATAACTGCAAATAGTTGCATGCACATGTAAGTATGCAACAAAGCTTTCTTGGCATTTTTGTCTAATTTATCTAGATTTTCAGAATGTTGTACTATAATACAATATAGATTTTGTAATTTTGAGCATCGCATAATGTTGTAAAACGTGATTTATTTTTTCTCACTTCCTGTACGTTCCTTTCGAGGGATGTGCACTGATCGAGTCCACATTTACATGAAAATTCGAATGAACATGAAATTCCTTTAACATGTCATACTTGTGATGTCAATAATCTTAATTGTTACGGTTTTTCTGTAGAAAGAAAATCAAAACATGATGTTTTAAATCAATTTGGTAAGAGGTTTCTTAATATTAATATCTGATATTATTAGCCGGTTGGCAAATTACTGAGATACGATCAGTTGCCACAATCTTCACTTGGAATCGCATACTGCGATTTGTTGAAAAATCATCGTACGATAGGTTGTATATGATCGTACTTCTGGTGGTAAGCATGGCCTCATGATCAAATAAAATGGGAAAATATCATAATTATGTCTAGTCTTGGTGGCAGCACTAGTACGCCATTGCAATGTACAAACATCGAGTAAAATAATGCAAAACCCCAGAAGCGTGCAATCAGGAATTCTTTGAATTCGAACTAGATTGGTGACACCATCCAAAGTAAGGTTGTGCAACCAGTCTGTTTTAGTCGTAAGTAGTTACACTACTGATTGTGAGGTTGTGCGATAGATGACACCATAAATCGTCCAGCTGTACGATAAATCGAGCGACAATTTCACGCACGATCCTGAACGATTGGTGGTGCATCAATGCACGACAGGTGGCACGACTATACAAGACGTCTCTGCGACTGTGAGCCGCAGACGGTCGGTTCAAGTTTTGAACATGTTCAAAATCCTTTCTGCGACTAATGTTGCTTGTGCGATCACCCAAAACTTTGGTGATCACACGTGCGGTGTCCGTACGACTTGTCTACAACTCCAAATCAAATTAGGTCGGATTTATGTCGTAACCAGGTCGCTACAGTGTAGCTGGGTATGGCTGGGATTTGATATGATCATCGACCTTGCTGTGACTAATTTTGGTCTTGCGATCACCCGCGACTTTGACGATCAGTCGTGCGCTCTTTCTAGATTTGCCCACTCTTCCTTAAAAGAAAAACGGTCGTATCTAGGGCGTAAACAGGTCGCAAGATTGGTGTGATTGGGGCTTAAAGATACTTATACTACTGTTATGCATGTAAGATAGTCTTGATGGTTATCGAGAAGTTGCGTTAAGTTTTGTAATCATACTTTGCCGCCAAATGCCTTCGGAAACTGCACGTACAAAGGGGGGTTTCGAGTGAAAATATTTAGATGATGTTTTAAACAAAATGAAAATCAAAATACGGCAAGACTTGGTGTCAAAAGGATAATATTCAATGGATTGTTACTTTAAATAAAACGACTTAATATTCAGTAGCAAGATATAGTACTCTAAAGTGATCAATTACAGTACCATCTTTCGTATTTCTAAGAAGAAGAAAAAAAAAATAAAAGCAAAAATCTTTAAAAACAAAAATATTAAAAAGTATTATATCGAATACATTCATTATTTGATCACTAGGCACCGACTCTTTATGATTTATCACACTTATGATAATTTCTCCCATTAAATTCCCCATCACATCTCGCAAACACACACACACACACACACACACATATATATATATATATATATATATATATATATATAGAGAGAGAGAGAGAGAGAGAGAGAGAGAGAGAGATGCTTCGGACTAAAATAAATAGCTCAGGGTAAATCTATTCTTCAACGGCGGTCCTTGCAACACACACACGCGCGCGCACACACACTGTTTATACAGTTCTCGAAATAATCTAAAATTACATATCTTAAGATAGCTTTACAGATACATGCATTGCGTATACTTTATCTTTACAAATTTTAGTCATCGATATAACACTCACCTTAAAGATGACAGTATAAAATCCGGTTTGCTTCATAAAATGCCCAGTATGCTTCACATTAGACTTTTGTAGTGAAACTAATAATCGATTTTTTTTACTTGAATTCGCTTGTTGACTCTTTCCTTTCCTGAAGCTTGCAATACCTGTTGCACATTCTGCTAAAAGTCCGGAAAAATTTATACATGTATATAAATTGATACTGAATCTATCCCGACGTTAGTGAAGTGAAATACAGTTTTAAATGTCCCAATATAAAATAAAAGTCATTTTCTAATCACCACTTAGTAAATTGGACATGGTTCGTCTACCGTATTGAAAGTCTGAAAAACATTTATACATATCTCCATCTATAGGAAGAAAGATAAATAAGCTCACAGCCATACACATAACTGGGACAGAAATCCTCAAATATATGGTATGTGATATAACATTTCCGATATACATTATACGACATAATTAAATGATGGGATATTGATATTGGTTTATTAACAAAGTAAAAGACTCCTTACCAAAATATAAGCCCTGTGACTTACAGTTGCTGCAAAATTTGCGGAAAGTTTGCTGCAACTTGTTGCGGCGCATTTGCCGCAAGTATATTTTTCGCATGCATTTTGTTCTCTGGCACAAGTTACGGCAAATTTGCGGTGCACACTTGCTGCACACTTCTGGCACACAGTTTGCGGCAAAGTCTGGTACAAAGTTTGTTGCAACTTTGCGACACACACCTTCTGTGCACATCTGACAAAGTCTGGCGGAAATTAAGGAATTCTGTATAAGCTGTTATGATGAAAATACAATAAGAATTCAATTAATATAATTCAAAGAAAAATGATATAGCAAGCAATCTTTAGCATTTACAAATACAAACTTAAAAAATGTAATAAATGATTAAAAAAAATAAATAACAATATGTAAATTCATGTAATTGTAAAACTAGCACTAGAAGAATAAGTAAAAATTTCAAAAGGCTTCTGATCCAAATTCTATGTTGCATTGTCCCATCTTGGCAATGAGTGTGCATCTTATTTAGAGGATGCTCTATAAAGAATTCCTGGTAATGTAATTTCTAGAAAAATATCAACCCACTAAGGCCCTTTTCTGGTCTAATGCCAAATTGTGACTTGAATAGATTTGTGATTTTAGGCTTTTTCAGTTCAACCGTGTCCAGGAAAAGTTTTCTTAACCCTTATTAAACTAGCAAGTGCTAATGAGATGATGCTAGTGCTAGAATTGTATACAGGTGTATAACTGTGATGTATTCTAAAGTAAATGTATATGTATGAAACATTATTTCTATCATTCACAGAACAGGATTATGAGCATCAATAGCAACACCAACAAGAATAACATATATCCAAAGTTCACACGGGTAAACTACGTACTTTTTCTCAGAACTATGAAGACAGTCTAATTGACTTTAAAGTTAATAATGGAAAAGACTTGTAATCTGAAAAATGAATACAGCATTGGGAGTGCTTACTATGAAGAACACTGTAAATCTTTTCACTACTTTCTATGACTTTATATGGGTTTTATGATTCAATCTCCTTGCTATCTACGCCTTAGACCCAAAAGTATGATTGAACTCTGACACCTTTCACATTAATTTGTTGTTTATCATATACTTTATTTTTTCTTCACAAGTTCAATGCACGTTCTCTTTTTGCCCTGTACCTCGATGGCATACACTGAAATATATTATAGATGAACTTCCAGAGCAAGTACACACAGGTCAGTACACAATTAACTGATTATACGTCGTGAAAAATGACAAATCCCGATTACTTAATGAAAATTTAACATACACATTAACAGTAAGTAAAGTTCTTTCTAATCTTCGGCTTTTTCAGGACTTGGTCATTGCAATTTCACATTGTCTGCCACACCTCTATACCCTACTGTCCATCTATGGCAAATCAAACGTTGCACTGTTTATTCTTTTTCATTTGTACTGTATAATTTGCCATTTATATTGTATACTTTTTTTTTCATTTGTATAGTAATTCCGTGGGGATCCGGTCTAGAATAGGACCTCAGTACCCCTTGCTTGTAGTAAGGGGCGCCTATATGGGGGCGGTTCTTCGGATGAGACCGCAAAAACCTAGGTCTTTTGTCAGAGCAGGTGTGGCACGATAAAGATCCCTCCCTGCTCAAAGGTCGTAAACGCCGAGCATAGGCCTAAAGAAACACTTCTACGTAAATATATCGTTGACCTATAGGGATGGTATTGGTTTCAGTTTATTGATTTTCGTTCCGGTCGATGAATTTAGGCCACATTTGTGTAGTTATTTGTTCCTCATGCATCGCGTTAGTTCTAGTCAATACACGCAACTTGTAGAGATAGAGGAAACCATTTCACAGTCGTTATCTGAGCAGCATGCATTTCACACTTTAGTTCCTTATCTTGAAATTTCATTTCGTATTTCTCATTTTACTTTAAAAATGCAATTACTTCATATGCGTTTACTTACAACTCATTTCTTTGGAAATAATATTTTTTAAAAAGTCATTGGTGTAAGAAATACAAATTATGAAAATAAATTCAAGAAATTAACTGTCGTTACTGAAATGTAGCCCTACAGCTTTAAAACCTGATCAGGGTATAGAATATTGTCTTCAAGGTATACAATTTTTAAAGGTAATTTTAATATATTTAGCACCCCTTTGTCATATCCTGGCGAGGACCCTGTTTTGTTTTATGTTTTGAGTATGAAGGGATTTCATGTAGACGAAATGGGGTCTTGCCGTAATTGAATGAATACAATACCATATTCGATGAGATTCATTCAAGAGTATTTGCGGCATATTGGATGTTTGGATTTTTGCAAGTAACTAGTGTGTTTATTGTTTATTTGTTTTACGTCCCGTCGAGAATTTTTCACTCATATTGAGACGTCGTGTGAGGTTGATTACGAGCATAGCCTAAATACCATAAAACAGAAGCAACGTGGGTACAGCACCCAACAGTTCTAGAAGCTACTTTGCAAACGCAGCAAAATTTTGCTCGGCATGATTTTTTTCGTGACATTTGTATCGAGTAACAGAGTAAATGATTCTTGTCCTCGAACAAAGTGTGCTTACACCGAGATACACTTCCGGTTGATTGCTTTTAGTTACAGAGAATTTATGATCTGCATTATTATAAATGTCATTTATATCAAGAGCAAACATACATTTAAGGAAGAAAAGTAAAATACACAATGCAAGCCTGTATACAAAAAAATTAAAATGGTGTTTATGGAGGCGAAAATTTTACAACAGTAAAATGTGACAACAGGTGTATTCGAACCAGGACACTATAAGCGTTTGCGGTCTAACCATCTGAGCTATATTAACTACGAGTATAGAAAACATGAATATAAACCACAATGACAGAAATGAGTTCTCGCATTTTTGTAGGTTTTTAGTAAATTTTGACCCAAGGGCAGGGGTGCCCCCACCCCAAATAAAAATACTATTTTAAATAATTCCTTGGATCAAAATACCATAGTTTTTATTAGGGGCAGGCCTGCCCTGAAGGACTTCTAGGCCAAAATTCATGCCAAAATAGGCGTTGATACTGAGAAATTGCTGTTTTAACCAACTTTGAAGGTTAATTTAAAAACTGCTAATACGAAATTTTAGGTTCAACATGCAAATTTGAAAAAAAATAGATATATATATACGGTAAAAAATAACAAATGAACAGTGATTTTCAAAGGTGAATTTTTCTGGGAAATCATTTTCTCCAATTGGTCAATTCTTTCGGTATTCCGAATACATTCTTTTGCAGCCCTTAACCGGCAATGGTGACGTCTCCATGTGAGTGAAAAATTCTCGAGAGGGACGTTAAACAATATAAACCAATCAATCAGTGTAACAGATTTACAACTATTTATCGTTCCTAGAAATATGAAAACTATAGTGGTTTCAGTTTTGGAATGTTCACCTTTCATTTCTGATTTTCAAGAGAGAAGAGTTTTCACAAGAACAGAAAAAATAATACACATTTATTTAAACTCAAGCACTTATAATTATATTCAATGTCTCTATTCTAGTCATTTGATATTGGAATACATTGCTTGTCCTTTGCAACTGTGAAGACACACATTTTGTTTCAATCCTGTAAAATCCTGTCTTCGTGCCGTTTGTGCGCGTGAGAATATACATTCGACACACCCCGCGACCATCTTCTTTTATACATGTCTTCTGATAGATTTTTAACGTTTTATTTGAATAGGTATAATATACAACACCTATCTGTATTAAATGGTGGTTTATTTTATGCGGTTTTGTTTTCCTTCTTGGAAAATTTGCCTCCATCATAAATAATCATTACCAACTAAGTATGGAAACAAGGCAAGATCAAGTGATTTTCATCTGTTACGTTCAAATAACCTGCAGGTCAATACTATCTATATTTTACGTATTTAAAAGTATAAAGAAGAAAACAAAACTAACTAAAATGTCTTCCTTTGGTTTCTTCAATGGGGATGGATGTCGCAACTACTGAGGCAGGTTTCAACCTCCCGGGACGTTAAAGAATATACAGCCATCCATTTGTATATAGTATATATTCCGTTTATATTGTTTATATTTTTATTTGTATTGTATATTTTCAATTTGTACAGTGTATTTTATATATATATATATATATTTTTATTTTCATTCTATATTTTCCATTTACATAGTATAATTTTTTATTTGTATTGTATTTTTTCCCATTTGTATTGTGTAATCTTTTATTTGTATTCAATATTTTGCATTTGTATTATACAATTTTTCATTAATTTTGTATAATTTCTATCTGTATTGCAAAACAAAAATCATTTGTGTTATTATATATAATCTTTTATTTTATTGTTTGTATAATTTTTCATTTGTATGGTTTCTAAAGAATTGTTTACGAATGTTTTAAGCCTGTATCTGTTGAAAATGAGCGAGATGTTCCGGATGTTCAACCACAAGATAAACTGGTCTCCTTTTTCCGCGCAGGACTTTGTTTTACATTCCTTCGAGAATTTATCACTCACAGTAAGACTTTGAAGCTGTAGGTGAAGTATTACAAGTATTACAAACTTTGATCTATTCTTAGGGCTCAGAGCCGTAGCAGTGAGGGTTTTTAATATGCCAATGTCTGTCACGACATGGAATCTCCCTTTTGAAGGTCATATCCAAAAGACCCGTGATTCTCACTTCTGGATGCCGAGCGTTTGAGGAAGGCGCAATTGCTACCTATGGTTACGTCTTACGTTGTTGTGACATGAGCGGGGCTGGAACTCACGGTCTCCCGGTCACGAAGCAAGCGATATATCACTGAGCTACGGCGACAGGTTCTGTGCTAGACTTGTTAAACATGCAGTGGCATATCTAGCGTAGGGCACCCCCTCCCCCTCACAAATGGAACCATGTAAAAAAAAAAAAACCATTTTATTTTGTCAGAACTCGGTAGTTTCAGGAACTTTGCCGTTAGGCTTGGGAAATGTGCATAAATTGTTTTAGTGTCATTGTTTTTTTAAACTAAATAACATTAAGTAACTCCATTTGAGAACTACTATGATCCAGGTCTGCATGCTGGAACTTTCACAATGGCGAATTGAAGACAGGAACCATTAATTTATTGATGATAGTAATTATACTTTCTTTTACATAAATCGAATAGAGTTATATGAACCTGTTTTGTATTAAAACATTTGTGTTTCATATAACTGTATCACAATATTGAAAGAGATCAATTGTTTTCGACTTTTCATCTTAGAGTTATCTGCCCTTCAATTTCAATAAGGAGGAAAGAATTGATTGATTGATTATATGTTGTCCTTCGCGAGAATTTCTCACTCATATGGAGACGTCACCATTGCCGGTGAAGGGCTGCAAAATTTAGGCCATTGCTCTGTGCTTATGGCCTTTGAGCAGGGAGGGATCTTTATCGTGCCACACCTGCTGTGACACGGGGCTTCGGTTTTTGCTGTCTCATCCGAAGGACCGCCCCATATAGTCGCCTCTTACGACAAGCAAGGGGTACAGAGGATCTATTCTAACAACCCGGATCCCCACGGAGGAGGAAAGAAGGGGTGCATCAATAATATATATATATATATATATATATATATATATATATATATATATATATACAGAGAGAGAGAGAGAGAGAGCACTACTTCTGTATATTTGTAGATTTCTGGATTTTATACGAGAGTTGTGTGTTTTGTTTAGTAAAAAAAATATAAGGTATACCATACAATTTACACTTGTCATACATGCATACAAATTTTCAGGAAAATGCAAATGTTAGATATCTAAACTATCACGTATTTCAAAGTTCATATATAATCGCCCAGAGCAAAGCGCCGGTGTCATAAAAACGTCATACCTAAATTGCCATATTTTTTTCAACGTAGTTACCATTTAACAATACAAATTTTTGGTGTCGTTTTATACAGTTTATCAAATATTTGTTCAAATTAATCGGTTTTCATTTGAAAGTTCACATTAATCACCTCCTGTTGTTATAAAAGGAAAGACAGCAAAATCCACAGGAGCTAAATCTGTAAAGGGGGGGGGGGGCATTCAAAGCCCGGCAGATTATTTCGAAAGATAATTTAAGAGAGGTATGACAAGGCGCATTGTCTTGATGAAAAATAATTTTGCTGCCAGATAGGGTCACTTCATCTATAGTGCCTGCACTAAGTAGCACCCTAAGACTGCTGTTGCACAGTTTTTCCTTGCGGAACAACGTGTGTTAAGATCATTCCTTTTCTGTCCATGAAGAGATTAAACATGGTTTTCCCTAATGACTTTACCTTACTCAATATTTTTCCACTGGCTTGACTGGAACCAAGTTTCGTCCATTGTAATTATACAATCTAGAAAATTTTCTCCGTACCATTTTGTAATTCCTCAAAAATGACTTAGAGGCAATTTTAGGTGCGAGAAGTCTCGCAAACTCTGTTCATGTGCAGACCATTTACCAAGATTTCGTGTGATACAGTTGTAGATATTACATTTTTCTGCAACTTCATGTACCGTCACACGTCGGTCAGCATTAATGACGTCGTGCACCTCCTTATGTACATCCTCCAATGCTCCAATGCGACATCTATTGACAAATTATCGTTAGATGACAACCAATATATATAATGATATACTTGTCTCAACTGAAAAAGTAGAAAGGTCTAGAATTTTTGAAAATACGGTCTTTGAATCTATAATGAGTGAAAATTCAACATTTTTATCATTTTAATTTTCGTGTTACTACATTTTGGAGCTTTTTATTTTATTAAAATTGATGAATTTTTTTGATTTTTCTGTTAATTATACCTCGATTAACATTTCATGAGATAACAACCTTCTCACAAATGTAGCACCATTAGGCCGGCATTCTGGTCTTTATACTCTCAGACTAATACACATGATTTCAGTATACTCGGATGAATTCAATCTTTTATGGAATAGCTTTTGATTCTAAATATTATAAAAAGGTTTTGGTGAACTTTTGGTGTACTGTATCAATTCTAAAATTTCAAGAAAAAGTTGTAATGAACTGGCAATTTGTGTTAATTCTAGATATTAAAATAAAGTTCTGCTGAACTTCTGGCGCACTATTTCAATTCTAAATCTTACAAGAAAAGTTGTGGTGCACTTATGGCACACTGTACCACTAGTGGCATAGTATGTACTCTAGTAGCAAACTCTGTGCCACTAGTGGCATAGTATGTACTCTAGTAGCAAACTCTGTGCCACTAGTGGCATAGTATGTACTCTAGTAGCAAACTGTGTGCCACTAGTGGCATAGTATGTACTCTAGTAGCAAACTCTGTGCCACTAGTGGCATAGTATGTACTCTAGTAGCAAACTGTGTGCCACTAGTGGCATAGTATGTACTCTGGTAGCAAACTGTGTGCCACTAGTGGCATAGTATGTACTCTAGTAGCAAACTCTGTGCCACTAGTGGCATAGTATGTACTCTAGTAGCAAACTGTGTGCCACTAGTGGCATAGTATGTACTCTAGTAGCAAACTCTGTGCCACTAGTGGCATAGTATGTACTCTAGTAGCAAACTCTGTGCCACTAGTGGCATTAGCTGCATCCTTTTGGCAAACAGAGCTTGCACACAGATTTGTTTGCCGCAAACTTGCGTTACATATACATAAAACTTCGCATTTTGGTAAGGGACATTAAGAAAAAGTTATAACAGCATATCTTGGGAAGACAGGAAGCTTTAGGGACATAGAGAAAGTTCAGAAGTAATCCGAATCAATAATTTCCAGGGGAATTTATACAGTTAGTATAGAAAATCAGCAAAGTTAAGTCTTATGTGTACTGGTGGTCAGGGAATGTCGTGCGTGGGTGGGAAATCTTATCCCCTGGTACGTTTCAATATGGTGGAGAGATACATTGATGGATATTTTCCATGGACTGTCCAATCACTCTGAGTCAGGGCCGGACATTCCACCTCTAGAACAGTAATGTTACATCACTTCCTCGTTCATTATGGGGTTACCGCTGCCCGAGTGACACTACTTATGGAGTTATGTTTGCTAGCAACCAACCTCATTTGGAAATGACGACTGTGTACATGTACAAACGTAGAACAGAGTAACGGTCAAATTGACCGCAAAATAAAGACTGATTGATTATATATTGTTTAACGTCCCGCTCGAGAATTTTTCACGCATATGGAGACGTCACCATTGCCGGTGAAGGGCTGCAAAATTTAGGTCTATGCTCGGGGCTCAGGGCCTTTGATCTTTATCGTGCCACACGTACTGTGACACGGGACCTCGGTTTTTTGCGGTCTCATCCGAAGGACATCCACAGTTAATCGCCTATTACGACAAGCAAAGGATACGAAGGACTTATAACCTGGGTCCTCATGGGCAAAAAAAAAAAATAAAAAAATAAAAAATTAAAATACAAGTATATATAATATTCATATCTAGAATCGATAAATGATTTCCTAATCATGTAACAAATTTTATGGGTCATTTTGATACAGTGAGTAAATGCAGCCATCGGTCGGATACATTGAAAGATATTATTAAACTCCACATTAACATAAAAGATCACAACATATACTGATAAATACCACCTTATCATGAAATAATGAAAAAATTAAAGAAAATAAAAACAAGCACTTTATCATGAAAGAATCACAGCATGCAATGAAAAAACAAAAAATACCACCTTATCATGAAATAATGAAGAAAAACCAGCATTTTATCATTAAAGAACCACTGCATGAAATAATTATTGATTGTTGTTTTACGTCACATTCAACAATTTTAAAGTCAATTGGTGGCGTCCACTTGTTTTTTGGTTGTTTTCGTGGAAGAAAGAACCCAGATACAATGTACTCGGGAAGAGACCACCGACCTTCCGAAAGTAAACTAGCAAACTTTCTCACATATATCGGCGCGATATATATTGAACTTGCGCCGACTAGAGGTGAGAGGCCTTGTGATTTTGAGCGCGATGCTCTAACCACTTGGTCACGGAGGCCTTCCAGCATATAATGGGGGGGGGGACAAACAAACAGACAAAACGCAGCACGTTATCATGAAAGAATCGAAAATATAATCTAATATAAGAGCCACAATATATAATAAAAGCTCCACCTAATGATGAAAGAACCACATCATATATTAAAAAGCGCTAAGTTATCATTAAACATGCCACGTATAAGGCAGTTATGGTGTTCCATATCCAAAGGCGAGCTACATGAATTTATTGTGAAATTCGAAGTATCGAAATATCTTCTTTACACTTAATCATTTACACTCTGTATATGCCGATGGCCTTAGTATATATTGTACGGTCATCAAAAAATGGCAGCTGGTCTGGTAAAATTTTAAACAATATTGTCCGTTTATTTGTACAGTGTATATAAATCTGCGTTGATTAAAGCACTATAATGCAAAATTCCGAGTTCGTTTTATCGTTTAATTTGCTTGAATTTGAGTAAGCATGATATCGAAATTACACCATTGTCCATTTAAAGCAATGCAAGCTGTAACTGTCGATAAATAAATTGAAAAATAAAAGACCAAATATAATAACATATTTGTGATTGAACATATATAATTTCATAGAATCACGTGAATCTGAAGCAATAAACCCGTCAAATCAGCAAAAACTATCGATTCATGAATCACTGTTGTCCCGATGGTAATTCCTGCTCTTAATTTCCGATGCGCAATGACCTTGTAAGTCGCCAGTTCGGAAAAATGCGAAAGAGAGGCATTGCGCACGTGTCAGATTTGTAAACAATTTAATATGTCAACTATATTAATCAAATTTCATTTGAGTGGCATATTTGCATAATTAAATTACTTTCTTACACTTATAATACTTAAAGTTATTCATGACACGTTGTAATTAATATTTTAAAACAAACGAAATGTGAAGTTACTCTCTTTGTATGACCTCGGTCTCAGTGCAACCCGATTACGTTCGGCAATCATCGTTCCCATGTTCGTGTTTTCGATGCAATGACGGTTTATACTAAACGATCACTGTAGGTATGCTCTCAGACAATATTCCCTTGTTTATTTTGCTGAATTTTTCTTCAGATCTTGGGGATTTTATAAGTTATTCCGGTAGAAGTCAATTGATGCATAATTCTTTAGTTGAAAAATACAATTACAGCTTGTATTGCTTTAATCGTTAACCTAATGTAGACGTCTACCAGAATTGTAATTTTCATGGTCCGTGTGACAGGGATTAGCCTGTAGCACGATTTATAATGATCGTATAATGAAAATACATTGATCATTCTCTTGACTATTAAACATATCATTTATCTCTTGTTTTGTACAAAAGTTGTTTTTGATCGGATTTAGTGTCATGAACTGAACCTAGGCTGCTTATGACCAGAATAATGATAACGAAGGGGAAAACCAAGAAAACAAGAGGCTCACAGGCCTTAACAGTCACCTGGGAACCATACCTCATACATAGACCATGTATATCGTTTTTCTTAACATATGTCTGAAAGTCAAGAAGATTTTCTTAGATTTTATACATTTCGACTAGAGAGCCATAATGGCCCCACCCTAGGGCCTAATACCCTAACCCAGGGGCCATGATTTTCACCATGTAGAGAGCTTCATGGACATCATAGCCATACATAGTTTTTCTCATACGAGTCTTAGGGTAGAGAGGAAGATTTTCTAAACTTTAATATGTCTTTATTACATTGTCATAATGACCTATAACGATATACAAGGACGGACAAAAACCAGCGACAATAGGTCACCTGAGTGACTCAGGTGACTTAAAATTCAAACATTCTTTTTCTACTATTAAGGCATCCAGATCTCAATTTTAAAGATGCACACGTGCACCAAATACAAACACCTCTAAGTTATGTTCTACGATGTGTGGTACTCAGGCGAACATTAAGGCCTATGGGCCTCTTGTTCCCATTTACACTCCCAGTTGACGAAATACACAAACTACTATTATGAAGCTCATACTCCAAAAAGTCTGAAATTTCTAAGTCTAAGTTATATTTTTCTAACCATTAGACTAGACTTGACTTTTACTAGTAGTAGCGTTCCAGTGGGTGAAGTATAAAACGTTTTGAATATATATCTTTGTGGAAAAAATGGGGGCCGAGGGTATTCATCACACAGCTATATGTATTTTGAATAGTTGTTGTCAAGTATATTATAAATAAACGGAAGACACGTCTTAGCTTTGGACAGAATAGTTATTCTCTCTCTCTCTCTCTCTCTCTCTCTCTCTCTCTCTCTCTATATATATATATATATATATATATAATGTGTTGCTTAGTGCTGATATATAATTTAGATAGGTTTAATACAACAAAGAGAGGTTAATACTACAAAGAGAGGTTTAATTCGACAAACAGCAGAAATCGTCTGACATGTAATCAATCGTCATGCAACAAAATACGTGTCTTCATAACAATATGGCCTACGTAATGTGTATCGCAAAGCTCGACAAGCTGGCTGATCAATAATTCGCATAAGTGCACTTACACAGCTGCATAGAAAAGTCAATAACCTAATGCTTATAAACAGCAGTCTTAATCCTAACACACGTTTATAGCCATTTTCCATGTAGTGCAGTTCCACTTTTGAGTTTATATGCCGGTGTAATGACAAATTGTGCCACTAGATATAATGACTGGGTGGGTCATTCTCGCTCTCTCTCGATCGATCGAGAGAGAGAGAGAGAGAAACGAATACATTCGTCATAGAATACCTCAATGGTTTCGTAGAATATGGGTCCTTAGAGTCAGTCTTCTCTTGTGGATTGTAGAAAAACGGCCCCTTTGAAATGTGATTCCGTATTATTTTATGATTTAAAAATTCATATTCAAGAAATCAAAACTTATTTCAATTAGCATATGGCCAAAGGTTCATAAAGTATACAATGCAAATTCATATACAGTTCATTTAACTTCTTGAGCTTATTGCAGAATACGTGTTTGGGAGATGGACAATAATAATAATGAACCCACCTACTCCCAACCCCCGTAAATTGTACATCAACCTATCTTCAAAATCCTAAGTCGGGGTCTGGGGGGTAGGTTAGATTCTTCGCTTAATGGTTTCATTTCTTTGGTTTAGACTGCAATATTTTCATAACCATTTCACAAATAACTATACCGAAAAAATTGAGGGGGGGGGGGGGGGGGGGGGGGAGGCAAACTGCAATAGAAACTTTATATGTAGATGTAGATTATCAGAGCGGGGGCGCCCCCTAGCCACTTCCTGTTGTAGCCACAGCAGCCTGAAACTCTTAGTATTAAATGAAAGTTGACACAAATTGTTTTCCCATTGTAATTCAGATATATGTATTCCCAAATTTGGTATTTTAAAAGATGCGACTTTATCCTCGACATTTTTAAACTTTCATAGATTGTTTTACAGCACGTTTTTGGTAGAACAAAATAGTTTAATAGGGCCTGTGATTTCTTATTCTTTGTAAATTCCCAGGTTTTTCATATAAACATCTACCGAATTTTGTGAACCGTGGTCGTGATGCTACTTCAGAAATTCTTATTCCAGGGGTCTTGCACACTACGAGCCATTCTCGTAAAGTAAATAATAGCTAAACATTACATGTATATCATTCAATGAAGAAAGATAGTTATTTCCCGTCTTAATTTTCTGATGGAATAAATCCGTCCCATGTTTGTTTCTACATATCTTGAGAAGTATACGGTTGATGGTATATTGTGTAACGGGACGCTCAAGAATCTTTCACTCATATGGAGACGTCACCATTGCCGGTAAAGGGCTGCAAAATTTAGACCTATGCTCTGCGCTGATGGCCTTTGAGCACAGAGGGATCTTTATCGTGCCTCACCTGCATGCTGTGACACGGGCCCTCGGTTATTGAGATCTCATCCAAAGGCCCATCTCATTTAGTCGCCTATTACGACAAGCAAGGGATACTGATGTTCTAATCCGGATGCTCACAGAAGTGAATACTTGGAAAAGCAATGGCTGTCCTTCCAAAAGGACTTTCTTCTATCATGCATAGTATGTGTCACAGTGCACAATTTACCTTTGGATGGATTCAGAAAATTTCAGACCAGATGAGACTAATAAATCCAACTGTCCGACACTTACGTTAGGAAATAGAATTAGGTATCTGGGCTGAAAGTTTTAAGATCAAGTGCTCTTGCTATCGTCTCCGTCTGTCCTTCATCTGTGTCCAACTTTTCAAAACTAGTTGCAAAAGTTTTTAGTAGCTAATTTCGTTATACACCATGGGCATATAAATATATGAGATATAACCCAGTGTCTTGCAGCTAAGCGATATCCGAACTGCCCCCCCCCCCCCCCCCAAGAAAAAGAAGGGAAAAAAGATAAAATAACTTAAGACACAAATTTCATCGAACTCGATGATTTTAAAGAATTTGAAGAAATGGAATTATCCATTACTCCACGAAGAAAAGGATGATATGAGTTGTGAAAAGTACACAATGAATAATTCATTTTCGAGTTACGTATCCCGTGGGGATCCGGGTTGTTAGAATAGATCCTCAGCACCCCTAGCTTGTCGTAAGAGGCGACTAAATGGGGTGGTCCTTCGGATGAGACCGCAAAAACCGAGGTCCCGTGTCACAGTAAGTGTGGCATGTTAAAGACCCCCCCCCCCCCCCTGCTCAAAAGCCATAATCGCCGAGCATAGGCCTAAATTTTGCAGCCCTTCACCGGTAATGGTGACGTCTCCACATGAGTGAACGATTCTCGAGCGGGACGTTAAACAATATATAATTTAATCAATCGAGTTACGTATTCCGGCATGATTCTAACATTTACTTCGTACTCGATGCGGGCACATCAACATCCGGTTTTCAACTTAAATTTCGAAAGTTTTAAAGTACCAGAATTAAAGCGGGTTTTACTGGATCGAGGAGTCACGTGTCACTTTTATAGAAAAGATAACATATTACGACTATGTCAACTTGCAGCAGAAATGAATTTATGTGTATCAAGGAACGGTATGTCTTCAATTTCGATGGCGTCATCATTCCGGTGATTGATTAATCTTTTCTAGATAGATGATGCTCCACGTGTTCCCTGCAAAAATTTGTAGTTGTTATCACGGAAAAGCTTGGAGTAAAGATGAGGTGGTGTTGGTTCACAAAATGTCTGGAGCATAATCTGTCGTGACGTGAACGGTTGTAGTCTCGGCGCCTTAACACTTTAAGCCATTTTCTGCAGAGTTTGGCCTGTTTAGATGTGGGAAATTGAAAGAATTTTACATCAGTTATGAACCCATATCTCCCCTTCTTCCTCGTATCTGACGTACATCGTTCCACAACACAAGGAATTTGGGCATTTCGCAGCAGACGAACTCGTTTCTAACAAAAACAATTTTACCGGAAGTGATGCGTCCCTTAATTTTACAAAAATCACGTGACTCAACTACTAAGTAAATGTTAGAATACCGCCGGAATAAGGTAACTCGAAAATGGACTAATATCAGGAATATCGACACAACAGCAAGTAGTGGTCATATGGGCATAATATATATTTCGTTTAATGTAAATTTTCTTAATTTACAAGTCAATTCTGAACACAGGGAAACAGTTTCAAATCTCATTTTGTTTTAAATAATATTTTCTATTAAGCAATCTATCTGTACTTAAAAACATGACACGAACCTTATTTACATTACAAAGAATTGTGAGTGCTTTAAACATCTCACTTGTAACTCAACAAGTGACATTCAAATTTTTCTGACCATTAGAAATTCTTTAGTTAAGCAGGGTGTAAAATTGGGGGAAATAAAATTTGAAAATTTTCAGTTCAAATCGTGACCATGCCCCATTAACTATGAAATATATTCTGAGTAAATGGTGTGAATTTTTATACATACAAGCTGATTACAGATATTTTCAAGTAAATCATTATACATGCACCAAGAATGAGTTCATGTTGTGCTGATCACAATTATCTAAAAGATCGCGGAAATGCACTGTAAGAAGCAATTCATACAGGGATCACACCTTTATAACACGGTGTTTGGGAATCTTTTAGACAAATTGTCGTCCCTTCCGTGGTGTAAATTTCTAGGTAGCAACAAGGAGATCAAGGAGTACTTTATTTTTCGTTATTTTGATATGTGATAAAGATGGACACACTTATTTTAATAAAGTTTGAAAATAAGATTTAAATATTTACATCTTATTAAGACGAAGGCTTTGAGTTTTGAGCAAATCATTTTGGTTACTTGTTACTAATCTTTTTTTTTCTTTTTTTTTTTTTATATACTTGTTACATTTTCTCATTTTCAAAATCCAAATCGGTAAGTGATTACGAACCAGTGGCTATTCTACAGTTACCAGCATATGAAATAGAGCAGAGAGAGGATTACCAACTACCCTCTCCTGCGTTTAGGTTATACCAAAATGATTTTCTTCCAAAAATAAGTAAAGGCAGCGATTCAGTTGGAACTGTGCTAAATGACCATTCCCTTCCTCAAAAAAATACAAGATAGCTATTATTGGACAGTTTCATATACTTATATTACGTAGAGAGATGTAACCAATACCAAAGATAATCTACTTCAAAAAAGCAAAAGCTACCAGAACAACCTACATCAGTCAATTGAAAGCCATCCCGACAAATAGAAATGGATGTAGCGGGACCATTCTCTCAAACCAGGAAGAAGTGGAGAGTGCTTGGTACTTTAATGGTTCTGTTTTCGGAAAGATCGGTGAACGACGCATAAAATTCGACATCACAGATGACTTGGAAAACAAAGTGAAAAAGGTGAAAAAGTGAAGCAAGTATACTATTCCGGATTGTGATCTTTATTCCGGAACCAGAGTTTCCATGTGTTTACATTTCATTATTTATATAGCCATAATAACGTCCGGTCTCGGAACTAGGCCCTGTCGCTTTGATAGATGTGATCGCTAGTCACTAACTTTTTAGACTTTGAATCAAATTATAGCTATGTTGTATATGAATGATATATGTATGAAAGGTATGAGTGAATGTGCAAAAATTGTTATTGGTGCAGGTAATGGATAATATCAAAATTGTAACGGTGAACTGTCAAGGCTTAGCAACCCCTTCGAAACGACAAGATGTATTAAATTTTTACAAATCAAAAAAATATTCGATAATTTGCCTTCAAGACACTCATTTTGTATCAGAATCTGAAGCAATTGTTGAGGCACAGTGGGGATACAGATGTGTTTTCAGCTCCTTCAGGTCAAACTCTAGAGGTGTATGCATACTCTTTAATAACAATTTTGAATTTAAAATACATGGAGAGAGGAAAGATAGCGATGGTAACTTATTAGCCCTTGACCTTACAATTGGGGGAAACAAAACTACTCTTATCAATGTTTATGGGCCAAATGTTGATTCACCCTGTTTCTATGAAAAAATTCGCGATGCATTTCTGGAGTTTGATAATGAATATTATATACTCTGTGGTGACTTAAACCTTGCACTTGATCCTTCAGTAGATACTCATAACTATTTGAACATTAATAATCCTAAAGCTAGAGAAAAGTTATTAGAAGTCATGGACGACTTGAATCTGGTTGACTACTATAGAATCATGAACCCTGATAGTAAAGTATACACATGGAGGAAAAGAAATCCTTTAAAACAAGGTCGCTTGGATTACATTCTTATTTCTGAAAATTTGTCGAACATAGTAGAAAATGTCAATGTCAAACCAGGATATAGATCTGATCACTCTATTGTGGTTTTGGAATTGAAATTCAACTCTTTTGTTAGAGGGCGTGGTCTATGGAAGTTCAACAATAGCTTACTACATGACAAAATATATATTGAGAAAGTAAAGCAAACAATACGTGTTGTTAAAGACCGTTATTTTAGAAACACAGACATCCATGATGACAGCTCATTTTTGGAGGTTCTCTTAATGGAAATAAGAGGAGTTACAATTTCATACTCTTCCTATAAGAAAAAACAAAAAGAAAAAATTGAAAAATTACTGTACGATGAAATAGATCATCTGGAATCAGAGGACATTATAGATGTAGAGACCTTGAATGAAAAAAAAAACATCTCTAGAAAATCTACGGAAGGAAAAAATGCAAGGTCATCTTATAAGGTCACGTGCAAGATGGGTTGAGAAAGGAGAGAAACCAACCAAGTATTTCTGCAATTTGGAATCACGCAACTTTATTAATAAAACAATTAAGAGGATCTCTGATAAAGATAACAATATCATACATGATCAATTCGAAATTCTGAAATTGGTAAAATCTTTCTACGAAACATTATATGCAAATAAAGACTCAGAGTTAATCAACATTGATCTCGATGAAATTATTGACGCACATGATGAAAATAAATTAGACGAACGTACGTCTAACACTCTAGAAAATACTATTCTTGAGAGTGAAGTCCTGGTGGTGCTGAAGAACATGAAAAACAATAAATCCCCTGGTAGCGATGGATTCACTGCTGAATTTTTCAAATTCTTTTGGAGTGATTTAAAAAAGTACATATTGCGAGCAATTCACTGTATTTTTGCCAAGAGAGAACTTCCCATTTCACAGAGACTAGGCATCATCTCATGTTTACCAAAAGGCGATAAGCCTAGACAGGACTTGAAAAATTGGCGACCTATTACTTTACTAAATGTCTTTTACAAACTTGTTTCCGGTTGTCTGAGTTATAGATTAAAAAAAGTTCCATCATTTCAGAAACACAGTCAGGATTTATGAAGGGAAGATACATTGGCGAAAATACCAGATTCATCTACGATTTAATGGCATATACAGAATTTAAAAATATACCTGGGTTATTAGTACTGATAGACTTCGAAAAAGCTTTTGATTCTATTTCATGGTCTTTTATTTACAAGGTTCTAGAATACTTTGGATTTGGAAAAAACTTTATTGAGTGGATTCGAATTTTAAATACAAATATCAAAGCATCTGTCTTACAATCTGGCTATTTGTCAGAACAAATCAATATTGAAAGAGGCTGCCGGCAGGGGGACCCAATTGCTCCATACTTGTTTCTCCTCTGTGCTGAAATTTTGGCTATTCTCATTAAACAAAATAAAAACATTGAAGGCATCATTGTCAATGAAAAGGAACACAAACTTTCTCAGTATGCTGATGATACTTCTCTTACTCTTGACGGTTCACCAAAGTCATTATTTGTGGCTCTTGATACCATAGACTTTTTTTTCAAAATTCTCGGGTTTAAAAATCAATAGCTCAAAAACTAAAATCATTTGGATTGGTTCAAAAAAGTTTTTACGTCAAGTCTACCATCATTCAAGATGGAAATTAGACTGGGGATCTACAACATTCTCTTTACTTGGAATTCAATTCTCTGTTGAACTAGAAAAAATTGTAGATATAAACTATAACAATATTCTACCAAAAATTATGTCGCTTATTCAGCAATGGAAACGACGAATTCTCACTCCCATTGGCAGAATTTCCATTGTAAAAACCCTTATATTATCACAATTAAATCATCTATTTATCTCCCTTCCCACTCCTCATCATGAAAAAATTGCATTATTGTGCTCGAATCTCTTCGAATTTATTTGGAAGTCAAAATGTGATAAAGTAAAGAGAGCTGTTGTCACCCAGGACTATCTGTCTGGGGGCCTAAAAATGGTCAATATAGATCACTTCATCAAATCACTAAAATGTTCATGGGTTAAAAAATTGTTAATAAGTAACAGTCCTTGGATAGACATTTTTGTAGCAATCAATGGTCATGATGTTGGAAAGAAAATTTTAGATTTTGGAGATGATTATGTTTCAAAAACTCTTGTACCCAAAAACAATAGTTTTTGGTGTGATGTTTTTACTTCATGGATATTTGTCATGAAAAAAACTGAAAGTGTTAAACAAGTGAACAAAAGTTTTTGTAATATTCCTGTATGGTATAATTCAAATATCAAAGTCAATGAAAAATCTGTATTTTTTAAAGAATGGTATCAGAATGGTGTAAAAAACATTGGAGATTTTTTGTCAAATGACTGTGTTTTTCTGTCAAAAGATGTTTTTCAGCAAACTTTCAACATTCCTAATGTGTGTGTAATGAAATACAATAGTATGATATGTGCCACATCCAGGTATTTAAAACATATGGAAGTTGACAAAACTAATACTATAAAAGATTATTCACCCTACCTACCTTTCTATTTTGTGATTTTACTGCTTAATGAAAAATGTACAAAACCAATTTACAATTGCTTGAATAACAACAATATTATTCCTACCTCACTTTCCAAATGGAAGGATGAGTTATCTCCCTTTGGAGTTACTGATATTTGCTTCCAAGATATTTTCAAAGTTTGTTTTAAAACTACTGGTGATTCTATACCTATAGATATTACCTGTTTTGAAATATATAACTGTATATATGTGTATATATAGTGTATATATATATATATATATATATATATATATATATATATATATACACTGTACCTTTGTGAGACGTATGTGAGTATGTATGCGTGGGGTGCGAGTGAGAAAAAAATCCATTGATTTAAGACGTTGAATGTATTGTGTGATTTATGACACTGTATATCAATGGAAAAATGCAAATAAAAAAAAAAAAAAAAAAAAATTCTCTCAAACCATGTGCATGTATACAACGATACAATAAATATCGAACATAAACAATGAGATAAAAGGACGTCAGAAGTAAAAATAAAAGGTACAGGTAAGTAGGAATTCATGACGGACAAACAAAATGATATATCTTAAGAATTACATATGCATAGTTTTCAAAGTGACTTGAGTTAATTCAATATTTGTGGTCAAATAGTTTTACGTTAATCTAACAGAGTTTTAAACTCTTAAGGTCAATTGCTACAACCATACTTTTTTTCCAAAAAGGATGAAAATGGATACTAGATTTATGTATATATAAGTAAAATGAATAAATTTCACTGCATGAAAGTTGAATTTTTGATCATGATTTCTCAATTATGCCCAGTACATTGAGAACACTTTGTATAGAGTTATATAGGAATGGGGTAATATATAAAGTATTTGAACATCAGATCCTAATATTTTAGGAATTTAGTAGTTGTTCTAATAACGACCAAAGAAAGCCAGAATTTTATTTGGAAACAAGTATCCTAAAAACGTAGAAATCGTCGGCGACGTGCCTACAATTGTACATAATTTGTCACTTAACAAAATTCGAGATCCACCTCTACTAGCTGCAGAACTGTAGTCTACGAAAAAGAAAATGTTGACAGCCCGGAGAATTTAATTCTGGGACATGACCAAAGTTTTCTTGTGGTGACAGAAAGACAGACGGACAGGTATATATGCACTAAAACATTTCATACATACATAAAAATTAGCAGATACTTTTGATGGTCAATCCAGGCCTCCATAGAAGGCATGTTGGAAGTGAAATAGGCTCTACCTGAGAATGGATCATATTTCCTTTATGTCAAATGCTGTCTGACGTGTTTCATGCAAGTTGTCAGGACGTTCTCGGTGCACTGATTCTGATTACCTGTTTACCTGATCGGGATGTAGGTATCACGGTGGATGTGACCGGTCGCCAGGGGATGTTTACTCCTCCTAAGCACCTGATCCCATCTCTGGTATGTCCAGGGGTCCGTGTTTGCCCATCTCTCTGATTTGCTATAAGAATTACGATATTGAATACTTTTAGTTATGTTAATCTTTACATTGATATGACTAATCAGAGCATGGTCTTCAGAGAATTTTTACAGATTTTCCCTAAAAATTCCTATGTAAAACTTTAATCTTATGTGGCCCCATCCTAGCCCCGGGATCATTGTTTTCAACAACTTCACAACTTCAAACTCGAAGCTGCTTGTCTATGAACATGACTGACTATTTGATTTATGCTGGTTATCCGTTACTTTAAATTTTATACTAAGTTCTACTTTGCTTATGTTTTGCAGTATTTATGTTCAAAGGAACCCCCTCTGAAATACAAGACTACACAGGAGTTGTGTCTCTTTCCACACTGTAATTAAGTTCTATAGTTAGCACTTTATCGTGGTTTAAAAGAAGAGACGTTGATGTTGTATTGTATTTTCACATAATCATAGCTATTCATAATTGTACTCTAGCTTTGAAATAACTTTGGAGACTAATTAAACATTGAAAACTTCAATTCTATTTAGTATAAAATTTACCATAAAAAACATAATAAAACATTACCACTTTGATTTACTGTCGTAAAATCGTTAATACTTCTATTTTATATGGAAAACGTTAACTACAAAAATGAAAACTTTGATTTGATCATAAATAACATGCGCCATGCAGTCAAGAGAATTACTATGGAATCAATACTGTGGAATCCTTAGATTTGGGAAGAGGAAGGTCCATTTCCATGAATGTAATATCAGTAACCCATAGGCGCTCGACGTTTTAAATATCTATAATTTTAAAAAATTGTCTTCCTGTAAACAAACTATTCACAAGGTATATCATGCCGCCATCTTGGTTTTCAGTTTTACCATCTGCATCGCTTGCAATTTTTGGCGAAAAGTTGTAACAACATTGTCTTTGTTTGTTAGACTCATTATTACAACTCGGTTTTAAACGAACTTGGCATTAATTCCACACTTGAGAATCGCACTTATACTTCAACTGCCCTTTCAAAAGATGAAATTCTTCAAAACCATGCTTCAGTTTCAAACACACTGGATATCCCAGTCAATGGGACGAATGAATATGAGTTACCGTACTTATACTAAATTTCACAAAAATCTTTGCAAAGATAAATTGCTGAATCTAGTAAATGTTATACCAAGCCTCTATCATACGACAGTATTTACGACTTCAAACGCATCGTGCCACAACATATCCCAAATGTGGTGTAAATCAAATGTGGATTCTAAAAACGAATTTAAGAACTTTTAGAAAATTTGAAATCGCAAAAACTTTTCTCACATCAATTTTAAAACGTATGACTTTTCAACACTTTACACGACTATTCCTCACGGTAAATTATATGGTAGATTTTTTGATATCATAGATAGTTGCCTCCTCAACAAAAATGGAAGAAGGAAATATTCATATCTTGTTATCAGTCATCAAAAAATTACTTCGTTAAACACCACTCTGATTTTACGCGCAAGTACTCTGAAGTTGATATTAAAGAGATGCTGGAGTTTCTCATTGACAATATCGTAGTGTTTGGTGAACAGGTCTTCCAACAGTCTGTTAGAATAACCATAGGCATGAATTGTACTTCTTCGTTCTTATATTCATATGAGGCAGATTTTTTTCTTCAAAAGCTTCTACATAAGAAGAAAAACTCTCTTGCTGTGGCGTTTAACTCGACATTTAGATATATCGACGATGTTTTATCTATTAACAATAATCATTTTCATTCGCATGTCAATTCGATATATCCCAGTAAACTCGAAATGAAGGAAACTACAGAGTCTTCCACATCTGCTTCATACCTGGATGATTTATTGCACACAGTTGTTAACGGCAAACCGACAGCTCAACTTTATGACAAACAGAAAGGCGTCATGCAGCACCTCCGTCGTCAACTTCCCATATTTATGTAGCAATATTCCGTTCAAACTGCATATAACGTTTAAATGTTTCCCAACTGATTCGATACGCAAGAGATTGTTTGCATACATGATCGGTTTATTATTTGAGGTAGGCTACTGCCAAACAAGTTGATGCTACATTGGTTTCAACAGTCTCGTTTAAAGCCAGCATTTCGCAAATTCTATGGTCGTTATAACGATTTAATTTATCAATACAACCTGTCATTGGGTCAAATACTGTCTGGAGTATTTCGTATCAATTACTAGACCGTTCTTTAGATGTTGATTTTTACTACAAATTACTCCGTTTACCTGTTCAAGATAGAGGGCTCATAGCGGGTGTTACCGGTCGACAGGGGATGCTCACTCCTCTTAGGCACCTTATTCTACCTATGGTATTTCCGAAACGCCATGTTTATCCTATTCTTAATTTGTATTCTTTATAGAAGTTATTAATATGATCGCTCTTTGTTATCTTCACTTTCTCCTTAATAGACAGGATTTTCATGTCATTGTTTCATTTGATCAATTTGACTACCTGTATTAATACATTTATTGTACTCTAAATCTTTTAAGAGTGAGTTGTTAAACTCCCATAGTCCTTGTTTAAAGTCATTAAACCTAAGTGATATTCATACAAGAGAATGACCTAGTCTATGACTTATGACATCACTACTTTTTACTTCCTTTATGGGGGAAGCAGACGTAAGAAAGAAGTCTAAATTTCTTCAAGTGAAGCTATTCACATTTGGATGGAATTCTCTATATACGTATGTACTAAACTGAAAGATATCAATTGTTCTCAAGCAACTTCTCTTGCCTTAGGGTTATTGATATGTAAATAATTGAAGTAATCTTTGGTAATCCAATACTAAATTGAAATCCCCAACAGTAATCATCGGATAGAAATCCAAAGAATCTTCAAGGGTTCAATATATACATATCCGGCTTATTTTCTATTGATATTCCAAGTACAAATGAATTACCAGTGTTATCTGAAGAAATGGAAAATATCTTTTCGTTTCTTATGATCATTTAATCTTTGACAATTCACACAGATACTTTTAATTGCAGCCATGTTTCTGTGTGTTTGTTAAGATAGATATCACTTTAGACCCTGACTGACAAAATCCATGATCTCATCGAAAGATTTGAAACGTAAAGGAAAGGAAACATATTGATGTAAATTTGATAGTTTAGTCAGAAAGGAGTGCATTGTTGTGTAGACTCTTGAGGCCAAAGCAGAAAATATATAAGCGAGGTCAATGCGGGGGAAAGTCAACTTCAACATGAAAGGACACGCTTATCTGAATCGGATTCACTGGCTTCCATATGAGGCAAAGATACAGACTAGAGCGTAACAAGGTAGCACATGACCGTAGACACGGGGGAAAAATCAGCTTGAGCACGCATAAATACATCTTTATTAGAATTGCTACATGAAATGTTTCATCAACAATTGTCAATAGGATTTTTTTTTTTTTAAAATGTTCTTTGTGATTCGTGGAAAACAATGTTCGTCATAAAAATGTCTGATGTTACAGAGTTTAATTCTCATGACGACATACCACCTCAAAAAACTGAAACTGAAACTAGTTTATTTGATTAAAACGCCTAATTTTACATACATGTATTCACTGGCGTTTTACAATAAAATAGTAAAAGAGATGATGTGCATAAAATGTAATAGTAGAAGCATAAGACAGATAAGTAAGTAAATAAAACATACAAGTGCATTCATTCTACAAAACTGAATCAATGTCTAGTACGATACTAAAATGGTTTTTTTTAATTGTATATTAAAAGTTTCTAAATAAATGAGTTTTCAATTTCGCCTTTAAACAGTTCAGTGATTTCGACTGTGTTATCTCTAGAGGTAGATCGTTCCAAAGTCGAGGACCAACGGTTCCGAAGCTTCTGTCACTGAACGTCTTGTGTCTATTAAAATGAACGTTGTAGCAGCCGTAAGAATATTGAGCGGAGCGTAACTTTTGAATTGGCACCTGTTTCGTTAAAAGTTCGGTTAAATATGATGGTGCTTCGCCAACAGAACAGTTATACATAAAAGTCAACAATTTGAATTGTATTCTGGATTTGATGGGTAACCAATGTAAGTCATAGAGAGCTTCCCTAGAACTATCACATTTCTTACGATTCAATGCAAGTTTCGCGCTCATGTTTTGAATACGTTGCATCTTTCCTATTTCACTCTGTGCTATTCCATATAAAATCACATTGCAGTAGTTCAAATGAGAAATAACTAATGATAAAACCAAAATTTTTGTTGCCTCTTTTGTCGAATATTTACGTATACTTTTAATTCTGAGAAAATTGATCATTTTTCTTTTGATGTGTTCCTTAAAATTTAGAGTTTCATCTAAATATGCTCCTAAATATCGTATGCAATGTTCCGAATTAATTTTGTCGCCATTTATGTTTATAAGTTTCGTGTTGCATCTGTCCAGTTGCTTCCTACTGCCAAATATTATGAATTCTGTTTTTGATGTGTTCATTTTCAGTTTATTTGAATTCATCCAGTTATTAATGATGCCTGCACAGTTTTCCAGTTCTTTAATTGCTTCGATTTCGTTGTGAATAGACGTAGGTCTAAACCTTTTATTTGCAATGTGATCATCTGCAAATCCATAGACCGCGATCGATGGGGGTATAATGTCGAATAAAGTCCCTGCATATGTAAGATACAACCACGGACCTAAAACAGCTCCCCTGCGGAACACTACACTGCAATACACCTCAAAAAGCTCCACAAAACAAGTCAAACTGTTGTTTATATCTTTAAATGGACATCATTGCAAGATTTATATCGTTGGATTAAGGTATGAAACTCAAACGTTATTACCTAGACCAGATTACGTCTCCTGTTGAATTTGAACTTTAAGGTCTGTATTATTTCAAAAGACCTCAATTCTTAAACAACTCTGGGAAATGCGTTCAGCTAATTTGAGATCAACACGTGAAATACACAATATACAGATAATAAAAAGTCACTGTTTTAGAAACTGGTTATAAGAATTTAATTTTCAAGTTTTACTAAAAGAAAGTAATCTACCACTAGACTGATTATCATATCCCATTGCATATTTACATGATCCATATTCAAAAACTTATTATGTACCGTATCCACATATAAAAAGGGCAAAAACCGGTTCATCAGGGGAATCTCTCTCTCTCTCTCTCTCTCTCTCTCTCTCTCTCTCTCTCTCTCTCTCTCTCTCTCTCTCTCTGTGTGTGTGTGTGTGTGTGTGTGTGTGTGTGTGTGTGTGTGTGTGTGTGTGTGTGTGTGTGTGCTGTTTTACCAACACGTGTTTCATGAATAATGAGATTTCGTAGCTGTCATGCGAAAGATGTGGGCACCTGAATGATACAATTTAACGTTTGACTTTTTAATATAATATTTATCCTGTCTTTAATATTAAATATAAAAGTATGGGTATAAATATCTTTGTAAAATAAAAGGAATCTATAAAGGAAGAATCTAGGTTCAGTGATCGGGTACCTGTATCTTCTGTTTATGTAATATTATGTTGTGTTAATTATCCCCTTGCCATGAACTATTGTATTGTATCTATATTATGTATATTTGTTCTCTGTTCCATTTAGTTGGTTAAGAGAAATAAATGAAATAAAATGAAAAATGTAATCGCGTCTAACTTCAGGCCTGGAGCGTGGATACAGATACACGTAACCCCTGAAAAAATTATCAAAGGAATAAATGATTATTTGGATTATACTAGGTTTACATATTATAAATTTATATCAGAAAGAAATATATTCTATAATATAAACAAGTTATAAACTTATTCCTTATACTTACATTTGTGACACAGCTTCTATTCCTCTGTGGCAAAGTGGAAGGTCATTTGCGCGTCACGGGGATTATGTCGAGAAATATAATACAGATGTAGAATAGAACAAGATTTATTAATGACAAAACATCGTAAATATTTATCTTTCTATTTCATTTGTAATATACATGATGGTGTAATCTTGTCTTGGTTCATTCGATAAATTAAAGGATACCAATGTTGAATTCTGTAGGAAAAATGTCGATCTATATACGCGATTTTTCTGATACGCTGGAAATCGCCGGTAAATATACGAAAACGTGTTCCACTAGAATATGTATTTGACATTGAATAAACGTATTTAAACGGTACTTGTAGTTTGATAAATGAAAAGTTTATCCAATCCATAGGTTTGCTCTCTGTTACTGTAACTCACAGCTGGGTAAGATGAAGATTACGCTGGTGGATAGGTGAATAGAATTAGTCATTACATCATTACATCCGGTTAAAAGCTACTATATTGCCATGGATGTCCAGACTTTACTTTCAACGTAAATTTGCACAAAATCAAACAATGTGCACACATTCTTCAAACTCGATCGATCGGTAGCGGGTGATTTTCTTTGAGTACTCTTTACTAATTATTAGTAACAACCCCTGGCCGCCAATCCCGAACCGACCTCTCGTCAATACAGTAATTAATTGGATACGATTTCATGTTGAGCAAACAAAATCAGGAGAGTTCGTTATTCTGGGTTTTTAAATAATTACCATGTTTCACATTTCTTTACATATTACTCCAACAGGGATTAGAGGAAAGGGTTTCATTCTCAATATATTGACAAAGTGTAGCTGTGAAATTCCAGGTGTTCTTACAGAGAAACTTTTTTCAAAGTAGAGAAAATTAATTAACAGTTTCATTTTGCGAAGATTTTATTTTTCAATCTTTCGATATTGTCATCCCGATTTAAAATTAATTTCATTTATATTTTCTTACTCATTATCTGACATATCGATTAACTAAACTGCTTAGATTTTGTTTAATCATCTTTGTTCGAGAAAAAATGAAATACACGCCATTGTATCACACTGGTAATCCTCTGAAAATTTAATATCTAAGAGAGAGAGAGAGAGAGAGAGAGAGAGAGAGAGAGAGAGAGTTAAATATACACGAGTACAAGTAGCACTTCAAATTTATTTACAACAAAAGTAACAATCATTATATAAATAGATTAGCCGTAAATTTACAAAAATCAAGAATTTGAAAGTTTTATTTCCCATGGACATTATACGGGAACATCATTGAAGAAATCACGCCTCTTTCCATAGTAATCGTATGCTGTGTTTCTACGTGACGGCGAAGGTCCACCTTTCGCTGAAACGCGCGACCGCATTTTTCGCAAGCAAATGGTTTGAACCCCGTGTGCTTTCTGCTGTGGGTGATCAGATTGGAGGACTGGCTAAAAGCTTTGCCGCACTGAAGACATTTATGTGGCTTTTCACCTGCAAAAAGTATACCAGTTATTGAATAGTTTGTATACATTCAATATCAGGTTATGAATTGTCATAAGTTTTTGTCAAACAACAATATGTAGGCTAAGAAGGTTCTGGTTAAGTTAAATTGGCTAAATTTCTTCACGTACTAGTCCCTGTGATAAATTAATTGTTCTAAAACAAGCAAGATGCTCGATGCTAACGCTGTAGCTTACTGAAGTTCAGAGTTAAACTAGAATTCATAACCATTGCTTCTAAACGCAAGTGAATAGTAAAGACCTTTAGCGACCCTTCTGAATACGTTTTAGATATTTTTCTTTCTCATACATGACGACAACAATAAGTTGTCTGTAATAAATGGAACCTTTACGATGCCAATAATCATAATTTTGTCAAAAATCTTTGAGACAAAACCAAACTGATTTTTCACATCGCTTAATAATTTGAGATTTTTGGAACAAACAATTCTCTCGAGATGGTGTATAACATCAGTCATTAATTTCAATTAAGAGGGGTGACATTTTGCCTAAGCGGTCCCACGATGCCGCTTTGGCGATTCAGAGTGAGATGAACCATTACAATCTGTGTGTGACATTTAGGATTGTCATTCGTTCACTACCGAGTTGCCTCAGTTTGAGGAGCGTCATTCCAGATTGTACCTAGATACAGGACAAAATCTGGTCGACATGTCGGTCTGCGCTTCTCAAGTGATATATTGTTGGGATTAATGTCATGAACAGAAAATGATTTTAACCTTTCACATTTGAAAACCATACAGAATATAGTAACCGCTTATCAATTTCTAATGAATTGTTTTTCCATTATAGAAGGAACCCTGTCGTATTTGGTGAAAATGTAGAAAACGTTTTTTCCATTACGGGCCCGGGAGAGAGCTGTGTTTGTTTGTTTGTTTATTTGGGTTAAACTTAAACGCTATGCTGTATTTCTGTAACCTGTAATTTCTAACGCGTTTTGTTTGGTTGGTTATATAATATTTTTGTCTTTTATCTTACCAGTCTCTTTAATTTTGAAAATCTTTAGGAAACAAATCAGTTCTGTGGTGATCGATATTAATAATAGTGATCAATACAATTTCACTGAATATCATTTATGGGGAAAATATTAATTCATATATATTTACATGTATTAGATGGTACACATACGTTTCAGTGATACAGTACATGAGAAAGCTCTGGAATGTTATAAGGTCTGCTGGGGTAATAATGTATTGTGAAGCGCTTTGAGCAGCATATGCTGGAAAAAGCGCTATATAAAAACCAATCATTATTATTATTACATATAATACTTGCGTGAGTAAATAAAATATTTGTGTAAATATAATAGAATACCTGTGTAAATGCAATAGAGTACCTGTATAAATGTAATAGAATACCTGTGACAGTGTAATAGAATGCCTAAATCAATGTAATAGAATACTTAATTAAATGTAATAGAATGTCTATAAATGTAAATAAAATACCTGTACTAATGTAGTAGAATATCTGTATGTGTCCTTAGAATACCTGTGTAAATGTAGCAGAATGCCTTATAGGTGTAATAGAATATCTATGAAATAGAATAAATGTGCAATGTAATAGAATGATAGAATGCAATGTAATAGAATGTGTAGAATACCTATATAATAGAATACATGTACAGCTGTAATAGAATACATGAAATACCTGTGTGAATGTTGTAGAGTACCCGTGTGAGTACATGGAACACCTGTGTAAATGTAACAAAATATTTCTGTAAATCGGATAGAATACCTATGTAACAGGATGCATAGAATACCTGTGTAGATATAATAAAATACTTATTCACATACAATGAAATGAATTCCTGTGTAAATGCAGTAGAATACATATAATACCTATGTAAATGTAATAAGATACAGGGGACACCTATATTAAAACAAGGTATGTCTGTGTGAATACGGTAGAATATCTGTATGAACGTAATAGAAGACATGTTAGAATACCGGTGTGAGTATACCGATGTAAATGAAATAGATACGTAGTATACCTGTGTGAATGTAAGTATGCTTCTTCATGTCCGATTTTTGATGAAATCTTTTGCCGCAGTAAGGACAAGGATAAGGTCGAGTATCACTGTGGATCAGCAGGTGCGTGGATAAAGTTGAAGATCTCTTGAAACACTTGCCGCATTGCTTGCACTCAAAACTACGCTCTTGTGTATGAACAACTCGATGCTGGTCCAAACTGACGGCATGGCCAAACGTCTTGTTACAGATTTCGCATGCATACGGCCTTGAACCGCTGTGTGACCTCCGTACATGGACTTCTAATCCATGTGGCGTGCTGAAAAATTTGTTGCACCTTGTGCATTCATAAGCGCCATTTGTCGTCTCTAGTATAGATAGGTCTTCCATTTGTTCCTCCTCTTTCGCAATCAGATTTCCAGACACAGGGGTTGGATAAGGGCTTCCATACTTAAACGGGTAACCACCGAGGTATTGACTGTAGGATAGGAGGAAGTTGTGAAGAAGATAGCGAGTGTCGAACCCGATCCTCAGACTCGGATGCATCATCGTCAACATTTGCCTTGCCGCCAAAGTTTCAACACCTGTAGATATAAATTTAGAATAGGCTAGTTTTAGCATATCGCTTCTTTTGAAATATCCACAGGGGAAACGGTCATGTATTTTTAATTCATGTTAGGATTATATTTTTAACGCTATATTCATTTTATTTTAATGGATTTAAATTTCGAAAAGATACCAATAACTGGTTTAAAACATGGGAACGAAATCAATTTCATAATTCAGTTCTTATTGTTAGTGTATGTATATTTCCAGAACTACAAAACAAAATTCATTCCGTACTAGTGGTCTTCATATTCTGGTCAATCCAAGGTCGGAAGAGCCCATCAGATTGCAGAAAGGGGTGGTTCGCAGAGCGGAGTGTCTTATCTGAGCGCCGGACTTCAGGGATCTCTTTTCCGTGCAGCATGGACTCGGTGATTGCATACTCATTTTCTTACAAAATAATGGAACCGTACACGAATTAAAAAAAATCAAATTTTGGTGGTTTCTAATATATATATATATATATATATATATATATATATATAATATATATATATATATATATATATATATATATATATATATATATAAAGTCTTTTTTATGGAAGTAAAATATAAAGGAAAAAAAACACTTTAAACATCTTTTCTTAATATTTCGACAGTATCACGGGTCTTCTTCATTCGTGTTTATTTACAATTTACACGACTAAAGAAGAATTTCAAGAAAGTATATATATATATATATATATATATATATATATATATATATAAGTATATACTTAATCGGCTTTGTGATATTTTTATTACACTACTACTCTGTATAGATTTTCTATACCTCTTTCTGGATTACATGTATATATATATATAATATCACAAAACCGATTGAGTATATACTTGACTAGTTTCCTCAATCCTTCAGTTGTATACGGTCATGCATTTTCATTTCAAGTTAGAATTACATTTTAATGCAAATATTACAATATATACACATTATACAGTACAGGACTCCTGAAGAATTGAAGAAAGTAGTGGAGTATATACTCAATCAGCTTTGTGATATTTTCATTATACTTCTACTGGTGTAGATTTTATATATATATATATATATATATATATATATATATGTGTGTGTGTGTGTGTGTGTGTGTGTGTGTGTGTGTGTGTGTGAGACACTCTTACTACAAACGAAATGTTTTTCAACTATTTAAAACACGGTAAATATATTTTAGAACTAACTTGAATTCTACAAATTCTAGTAATTTACTCTTTGACAGGTGTAGACTGCAAAAAAACATTAAGTTCAGATTGTGCTATGTATATCAAAAATGTGCTAATTTCACAGAAATCATTCCACTTCGATTTTTTAATTTCAGTGCATTCGATCAGAATGGAAAATAAATATAATAATCGGTGTTGGTTATTCTTGGTTTTCTTTCTCAACTCTGATTACATAATGTGTTTCTTCCGAATATCTTTAATTGCTAAGTACCTTTCATTTTCTCTAAGATACATATAAGACAGAGCCTTAGTTCAATATATTATTGCTCTGCTGTTAGTAAGCAGTGCTTAATAGTTTTATTTTCAATACCTTCACTCAAGACTATCACAAGTTGCAAAAACATATTTACATATATAGTATAGTACTGTAAAAAGCATGATAAATTGCTCAGGCGACTATAAATAAAACAAACAAACAAAAACAAAAACAAAATAAAAAGCATGATTGTGGAAAGGTGTACCAGTGATTTCGGTTTATCAAGGGAATCCACAAATAATTTAATTATTGGTTGTTGGTTTGTTTTTTTTTATTTTGAAAAGACGTCACAATTTTCGCGGCGTTACAACATCGTTCGAAAACACCGGATTCTAAAAATTCGTTGTTGTTCGGGTTTGAACAGGAAATAATTTTCGAATTATCTTTGCACAAAATCACAAACACACTTACCATCTGTAGTTGTTGGCATGACGAGATGAAAAGCACTCTTATTTGTTTCCATTGCTTCTCCGTCATAGAAGGCGCAGATATTCTTATGCTTGACAAGGAATGATTTTGGCATACTGATCAAAATTATAGAATGAAGTCCAAGAAAGTCATAACCTCTTTTTATAAGAACACGCGACCACCAAGTTTATAATTTTATTTCATATTGGAAACGCCCCCCGAACACAAAGCACGCGAACGGTACTACTCGGGCACGTGTGTGTGAAATCTTTCTTAACCAATCATGTGCGTCCTCAACAATAGAAATTTTATGTATGCTGTTGAATTGGTAAACACTTGGTCGAGAAAGTAATATTTGAGTTTAAATAAATATTTCCGAGTATGTTTTGTGATTTTACAGAAAAAGAAGTCGGGTTGTCTGTTTGATGTGACTTTTGTTGTTGATTTGGTTAATTTACTTTTCTGTGGGTCTATAGAGCAAATTAGATGGTCGTTATTCGAGCGATAGAAGCTAACTGTTACATCAAACAATGAAAGATTTTGATGAAAACCCGTTAATTTACGGCATGTGTAAACTTTCTCACCTTCTGTGCATCTACCCCTGGTTCGCAGTAGGTTTGTTGATTTTTGTCTTAAAAGGTAAACACTGCACTTCATATCTACTGAAAACGAAGGATGGTTAAGTTGAAAAGATTTTATTGTCGTAATTTTCCAAAATTTAGTAAGAAAAGATTTTTAGAATTCAAAAGATTGTTTTGTCAACGAATCAAACATCAGAGGTGGTTTGCTGTTTTCCTCTCAACTTGATTTAAACATATTTTACTGATAAACGCAAAATGATTGGGCAACTGGCATAGTCTATGTAGGCCCTCTACCAAAACAAAGGTCAAGCATGTGCAAAATTATTACTAATAACAATGTTATTTAAAATGAGATTGTAAGAGATTACATTAAAATAGCTATTACGAGTTTTGCTGAATTTTGCTATGAAATGATTTTTATAGACCACCTGGTTCAACATGTCTCCGTATAAACGGAAAGTGTATGAATGATTAAATATCTATATTCATGAACATTGAGTTCTTAATCATAGAAACCTATAAGATGCAAAATCCTTTTATGTTCTTTGAACTATATTCTCTAATAGCTCTAACAGTATATATATATATATATATATATATATATATATATATGGTCCTCCACGTCAGGAATTACCGGAAGTGAATTGTGACTAATCGGAATACCCAACTTTATTATATTCCTCCCCGTTTCATGGGTTCCACAAAAATGGAAATTTGGTATGATTCATAAAGTGGGTGTGTCTACTAACATCACCCGGTGAATCTGAAACTGAATGCCTGTTTGAATATATCTGCCAACAGTTTTGTTTTACCGTTAGTATAATTGCTCACTCTGTTGCACGTTTATAAAGTAGAGTACACTATAGTGTGTGTAATTTCAAACAAAATCACTGCGTGCAAAATTAGACCAACAGACAAAATATATAGTCCGGTCTATTCCGAAATGAATATTTTAAGACTGATTTGTTTATAAAGTGATTGCATAAAGCGAATTATCAGACAACAGTACTGTTTCCGGGTTCATAACTCAGGTTCGGAAAAACGATATGAACCGTAGCACAGATTAATAACAATGCAAATTATATAAGGCCATATGAGGTCAGCGCGTGCTGACATAAATACAAAAAATATTTACTACAAATGTTCTTCAAACTCATCATATTTATTCCCGTTTCAATTGTTGTTGTTATATAATGAAATGGCTAAAAATTAAAATCCTAAGAAATTTCAATTTAGCTATCACGTTGACATGCTTATCTTTAGATCTTATTTCTTCCGCTCAAGGACATTTTCAGATGATGCAAAGAGGCTGAAAATCACTTCCTTATACAGAAACGTGAAATGGAAAGTAACTAAAATATGCGTTTATTGATAGTTGTGTGATAAATAGAATCTTACACTTGTGCTTATGGCATAGGAAATTTATGAAATTCATTATCAGATTTAAATATTTCCCTCACCAAAGCTCGGGAAATATTAAATCTGGCAACTAATTTCATAAATTTCATGTCATAAGCACTCGCTCTAGATCCTCTATTTAATAAAGTTACACATTTTTAAACATTAAAGTTCAATTATTAATTGCCTCCACTACTTATACAAATTAGGCTTTAGAAAATATCCTCAAAGAATAAACAGTAATGTAAATTATTTATGCATTTTCAGAATTCAGTGATTAATCTGTCTCAGGCTAGGAAATAATGAGAACAAAACTTAAAGTGCCTCATTACACTATTTTATCTAATGGCTCGTTTGAGCACTTCGTATGAAGCATGAATGCGCGATCGAAAGTGTCGTACAAGCTTTCAATTAGTTTACAGGAATTTACAGGAATTTTTGTGATTTAATTCCGAAAAAAATGTATATATGTACACACACACACACACATATACAAACATACATACAAACACACACACACACACACACACACACACACACACACACACACACACACACACACACACACACACACACACACACACACACACACACACATATTGTATCATCATAAAGAAAAATCAGAACGCGGAAATTATTGACGATTGTTCAAGATTGAAATGAAACCGGTTTACTTAATTTCAGCGTTCTGATTTATATATATATATATATATATATGGAAAAAATTCAAAAATCTAAGATATATATAATAATAATTGATTTTTATACAGCATTTTTCCAGCTGATGCTGCTCAAAGTTTATTTCCCCAGCAGACCTTATAACATTCCAAAGCTTTCTCAGTGCAAGCTGTCATAAGTCGCTAGATCATTAACATTCTAACAATATCTCTCACTCTCTGTAGGCAGATATCCCTTTTACAATTGGGTGGAGTGTAAAGTGCCTTCCCCAAAGGCACAACGTCGGTCCTGCCACGGCCAGGACTCCAACCCACAGCCTTCCTGTTAAGAGTCTAACATCCTAACCAGTAGGTCACCGACGCCACGTAGTGCGAGTAGACACAGTTCAAGGTCAAACAACATTACATGTACATTCCCTCGAATTATATGCAATCCTCTCAGAATGCTTGGTGCCTCAGACTTGCTACATGTAAATGTTTTCTAGGGAGTGAATTGGGATGCACCCTTTTCGTTCTATGGACCTAGCAATAGAGGAGGAAGTGATAATGAGTGACGTAATTATTTTCAAAGGAGGGCGCGTTAATTAATGATGACATTCGGTGCAAAAGTCAACTAGATGTTAGAATAGTTACTTGCATGTATACATGTATATGTATAATTTCATTCATGATAAATCATGTGTAGCATTATTTACTGATTTAATTTTAGCACGGGAATTTTATGAAAACTTCACCCTATTTGATGTAAAGTTCTGATCGCACTTTCAGAAGACTATGTCTCGAGTTTGTTTACACATCAAATATTACAAGTAGTTTTTTTTACCTGAAAATTCAACTTTATTTAATACCAACTAAATACATTCGATCAATTTATATTCGTTTTTTTCAAGTACCATTATTCAAGATTCCAAGAATTTGACATATGCATCTAATCACATCTAATCTCCGGTTCTCATAATTGATTCCTAACAAATGCAAGGTTCAGAGGCTTGGAATTGGATATGAGAGTTGAAAGTTTGTCTAAAAGAAAATTTATTTGGCAGAGAATAATGATACGCAAGATAATTGATAGCGCTACATTTTCTTTGTCGTATATGTGACATAGAGTTAAGTCCTTTATCTACAAATTTACTTTAAAAATTTAAATATTTAAGGTAGGTAAGGACACCCAGCCCGAAACTCACCACCACCACCACTGCTATCACCATCACTACTGCTACAACCACTGCTACCACCACAACCACTGCTACTACCACCACTACTGCTACCATTACCACTGCTATCACCATCACTACTGCTACAACCACTGCTATCACCACAACCACTGCTACTACCACCACTACTGCTACCATTACCACTGCTATCACCACCACTACTACTTCTCTCACCACCACTACTGCTACAACCACCACTACCATCACTACTGGTATCACCATCACTACTGCTATCATCACCACTACTGCTACAACCACCAAATGATTTTTTGTAACATTTACAAATGATAAAAATGTTTAGTAAGTAATTTATAGACACAAGACTATGACATCAAGATGTTAATCCCCATCAATTGTAAGATAAATCGTATCTTGGTTTGATCTCAACGACGAATCAGTGTTTATAATCGCAGAGGTGTATCCTTTCTACGGCCTTAGCGTAAAAATGCGTAATGGCCAAAAATAGAGATTGTGACCCCCTCTGTGGTGGGCCCCAGGGGAGGATATCATAAGGGGAAGTTGCATCTTATTGGTTGTTAAATTACAAAGTTCTGCCTTTATTCTGTCTCAAAAAATCCTTATATACGATGCAAGAACAAAATTTCATGTAATAGTGATAATGGGTGACTTAATTATTGTTCAAAGGAGGACGCATTAATGAATGATAGCATGCAGTGAAAAAATCAAAACGGTTCTTTCCATACCTTCAAAACTGGTGAGGTATAGGTTTCCCTTAATAGGCCCACACAGTCAAGAAAAAGAAACTCAATAGGTGACAACAGAAAAGGAATGAAGAACGGTGAAAAATCAAAGTACTGACAAGCCCTAGATTTGGTTTGATTGATTGATTGATTATATATTGTTTAACGTCCCGCTCGAGAATCTTTCACTCATATGGAGACGTCACCATTGCCGGTGAAAGACTGCAAAATTTAGACCTATGCTCGGCGATTATGGCCTGTGAGCAGGGAGGGATCTTTAACGCGCCACACCTGCTGTGACACGAGGCATCGGTTTTTGCGGTCTCATCCGAAGGACCACCCCATTTAGTCGCCTCTTACGACAAGCAAGGGGTACTGAGGATCTATTCTAATAACCCGGATCCCCACGGGGCGATTTGGTTTGTAAAGATATTGTATGGATATACAAGTTATAATAGTACTACTAGCATGTTAAAACATAATTTCTCAATAATTCACTGCAATTGCTAATTAATGGAAAGAATAAAATACCGGAACACTTTTCTAAGCAACTACATGTATAAATGCATATTATTCTTGTATTCAAGATGGAAATTTCTTTATGAAATGAGATTTTTTTTGAAATGGAAGAATTAAAAGGTAAAAATAACGAACAGTGATTAATCTCATAATTTCTTTAAAGAATGCAAATTAAGAGTAGGATAAACACGGATTACTGGGAACACCGGAAGTTTCTAAGAGGTATAAGCATTAAGCATCCCCTGTCGACCGGTAACACTCGCCGTGATCCTTAATCGTATTAAGTAAACGGAGTAATTTGTATTTAAATTCAGTATGAAAAGAACGGCCTAACAATTGATATGAAATACATTAGACAGCATTTGACCCAATGAAAGGTTATAATGGTACATTAGATAGTTATAACGACCATAGAATTTGTTGAATGAATGCTGACTTTAAATTAGACTGTTAAAACCCCTGTAACAGCAACTTATTTGTCAGTAGCCTGTCTCGAGTTAAAAACTTATCATACGCAGAACATGCTCTTGCGTATCGAAGAAGTTGATGATGGAGAAGCTGAAGTCATCCCGTTTGTAATAAAGTTTGTTAGTTTGCCGTTGACATATATGTTCTATAAAATATCGAAGTATGAAGCGATTTTATATCCTGTAAATGAACTATCTGTGTCGCTGTTCGATCTAGCTCGATCCTCTATTGTTGGTGGGTTGGTTGTATATTGTTTTATGTACCGCTCGAGAATTTGTCCCTCATATGAAGACGTCACCATTGTCGGTAAAGTGCTGCAAAATTTAGACCTATACTCAGTGCTTACGGCCTTTGAGCAGACAGGGATCTTTATCGTGCCACGCCTGCTTTGACACCAGGTCTCGAGTTTTGCGTTCTCATTTTAAAGACCGTCCCATTTAGTCGCCTTTTACGACAAGCATGGGGTAATGACTGAGGAACATTTCTACTCCGGATCCCCATGGAATATCCTTAATTATAAGAATGATTAATGATGGGACTGTTAATTATGCTAAAATATTTTGTTGGAATAAATTACAAACTCGTTTTGATTCGTGAAAAACACCGTTCCTTTTATTAAATAACATTTAAGAAAAATAATGCTTGGTTTTTCCTCAATATTGTCAAACAAAAAATATCAACTTAAAGGAACATCCAAAAACTAATTAGTAAAATAATAGTATCAGCTAAAAGGAAAGAGGTTACAATGTAACATTCTAAATGTGTATCAAAAATCTCATGAATGTTTTCAAATAATTCGAAAAGAATTCCCCTGCATGTGATAAAATATCAGAAATGTCTCATCATATAATCTCAAACAAATCTAAGTTTATTTAAACATCGTTCTCAGATATTTTAAAAATAACTCTAAATCATCTGATGAATTCTCACATATACATATATCATTTGATTTCGTGAAATTCAATTATGGTCTCAAATGATCCCAAAAGTAGTATCATTTGTCTGATTAAGTTTCATCATCTCAATCAAATCTACGTCTGTAATCTCCATATATCACACATTCTAAAGAAACATTAAATTGGATTAATCCTACTTATATTTCCAATTCATTTTTTTTTCTTAGAATTATTTACCTCTGAATACAAGTGTTACACTTCTTAAAACAATACAGACTAAAGGTATAAATAAAATAACACGCACACAGTTCAGGAATTGCGGGAGAGAGGCGTTGCGCAAGTGTCAGATTTGTAAACAATTTAATATGCCAATTTTATTCATTATCAAAATTTTCTTCAGATCTTGGGGATCAATATTAGTTATACCGATAGGTATTAATTGGTGCATACTTGGAAAATTGAAAAATACCGTCAGTTACAGTTTACAGTTTATACTGGTTTAAAACATCAACTTTTCAGCAAAAAAAAAAATTAGGCCTAAGTCTTTACTGTAATTATTATATATGAGATGCATGATTTGTAATTAATGTATTACCAGGGTCCAGTTAGAATAAAGCACAACTCCTAAACATTATCTCAGGAAAGTGTAACAAAAACAAATGGTTGTCCAGAAATTTCATTAGAATTCTGAATGGCGATATGGGGCGCGGCGTGTAAAATATGTATGTCAAACAAATCAAACAAACAACATGGGCAATGGGGCAACTAAATAAAGAAGTTTAAAAACTTTTTATGTCTATGTAGAATGATGTCACCTTCAATTCAAATTTGAATTGAGGGTGACATAATTTTACATAGACTTGTAACAGGAAGAGGAATGACTGTGACAAATGTGTGAGCGGATCTAAATATAGTTTGAGATACATGTAGCACTGAGGTGAACACTTTTTTTCGATAAAAGCTTCCGATCTAAATTTGAATTGGAGGTGACGTTATTCTACATAGACTTGAAACAGGATTACGAGCTTGTACTATTCGGATTTAGAATGTATCCATAGTTTATATGTTATCTATGAAATCGCACGCACAACTTCCTCATGGACCAGGACTCGGTAGTTAGAGCGTTCGCTCTGTGACCCGGGGTGGGGGGGGGGGGGCATGGGTTTAAGCCTAGCTCTTTTCTGAGTCGTAAATCTTTCGGATAAGACCTTTTAAAAAATGGAGTTCCCGTGTCGCGACAGGATGATAAAAATATCCCTCAATGCTATGTCCATGTGCCATGCATAGGTCAAAATTTGTGGCTGTGTAGTTTTTTTTCAGAAAGAATTGCGACATTCCATTTATAATGTCGAGCTTTTGATGAATGAACAGTCCTAAGTTACCGAATTTGATTTGTCGCCGTCATGGATCGAGCCCACAACCTCGTAAATGTGATATACACTGCAGAAGAATAAGTCGACTCACACCAGGCTCCGGGACCATACAACATAAGCAAGATCACCTTTGATCCAAGTCTCACCTTTGCAGAAAGAACATGGCATGAAAAAGTGAGACTTAGAGATCAAAAGTAAGCTCGTCAAAGTTGTAAGGCTCCGGAGCCTGCAGTCTGAAACCTCAACCAATGCTTAATCGTAAATATTATGTTGAAAGTGAGAGAGAGGTGTCTCTCCATGTAGAACCTCTGTGTAAAATAAAATCTATGTGGAATATGTCTATCGTAAAATTTCAGAGTACGTCTGTGAAATTCAAATTCAATTATTTTTAATCAATGTTGTTTTGAAAGAAATGTGGAATAACCCGATACCCTAGTAAAAAGTAATTGCTTGAAATTGACTTAGAAAACAAAAATAAACTGCACTAGTTGATAAAGTTTCTTGGCCACAAAATGTCACAAAGAAATGTGCAATGTGTACTTGGCCTGATTTCAACAATAACTAACGCCGTCCACGCGTTTTTATTGATCAACCTGTGCGATTAAAGATTTTGCTATTTACAGTTAAGTCAAAAAGTGTTTATTAAAGTAGAGTCCTTTAGAGATTGATTTATTGAGTACTATGAATTTCACTTTTGTCCATTATAATAGTATTATTTGATTAGCGGAGTTTTCTGTACAGGTTTGGGAATCTTGGATTGTTCTCTTGTTAAGGAAACACATGCTTCGAGTCGTTCTAAAGAACGCACTCTGCGGGTTTTGTCATTGAAAAACCACGGTCCTCATTGCATCTCTGTAACGGTTTCTTGTGAGTCAACAAAATGAATCCGATTTTTTTTTAATTTTGTGGTCTGGTTCTCAATTTTCAAATGTTACAACTTGGCAGCTTAACTTAATTTACCTCAAAATATCCTTTAACTATAAACGGTATCTAGACATTTTGATTTTCCTACATATTAAATTCTAGATGAATATCTTCTTTTTTTAAAACAGGAACTGATTCGTTTTCCCACACCAATCGATTGAATCCTATTTTTCAGCGTCTGTTCGTTAAACATGCATAAATATGTATACACATCGATAGGGCGAAAGAAGATAATGAAAGAAATGAGAGTGTTGTGGAGTAATATACGTTACGGTAATCGGTAACGTAACATTTTACTGCCGATAATCATGTCCGATTATTCGCTTAATACCCCAGTAGAACCTCTTTGTAGATATTATAAAAATATTTACATGGAAGATTCGTAAGACTAAATTTGCTAAATCATTAGAGAGGAAAATTGTCAGTAACTATCGCATAGTAAATATAATATACTGGACCAAAAAAAAAAAAAATAGGGATCGTGGGCATTTTGGTTTGATAAAGTTTTTGGGAGAAATTTTTAGTGAAATACCACATTTACATGGATTGGGAAAACCTTTTGTGACTTGAATCCTGTTCACTGTATACTTCTTTACAATATGCACGTGTCCATGAGTTTGTTTGTTTGTTTTACGTCCCGTCGAGAATATTTCGCTCTTATTGAGACGTCACCAGCTGTAGGTGAAGTACCACAAATTTAGACCAATGCTTAGCGCTCAGGGCCGTAGCAGTGAGAGTTCTTTAACGTGCCAACGCCTACTGTGACAAGGGACCTCCGTTGTTAAGGTCATATCCGAAAGACCCGCGATTCTCACTTCGAAATGTCGAGCGTTTGGCGAAGGAGCAATCACTACCTATTTTTCGTCTTAGGTTTGGCGCAGCCATGGCACAAGCGGGGCTCGAACTCACGACCTCCCGGTTACAAAGCGAACGCTCTAACCACTGAGCTAGCGCGACCGGTGACGTGCCCATGAGCCGCACAATAAAAATGTGGTATACTTTGGGTAGTTGTGTAAAGAAGAAAATCAGTCAGCAGACATCACTACGTTATTGATAAAGTGAACAGTGATTGAACGCGACTTAAGTAAAGGTATGCCACCACAAAGACTTCATTTACAGGTAAATGAGTGCAATCAAGCAGTCGGGATGCTTCAGAATGATAAACCCAGCGAGATGTTGCTATCCGGTTTGGTGTGTCCCAGAGTGTCATCTCTATACTCTGGACACAATTTCAGAGACAGGTACAGTCAATGAGAGGCCTAGGAGTGGCAGATCCCGTGCCACAACGCAACGTCAAGACCGGTACATCGTGACGTTGACCCAGAGACAGCGTTTTCAACCTGCTCGAAGACTGGCTCGCCAGTTTTATGTTGCCACAGACCCGCACATTACATCCCAGACTTTGAGAAACGGATTTTATGCTACTAATATCAGGGCTTACAGGCCATTAGTGCTTTCCAGACTTCTCCCACGTCATCGACAAACACACTTGGAATTCGCACATCAACATGTGAATTGGGAAAGATGAAGTTGGGAGCCGGTACTGTTCATAGATGAGTCCCGATTTTGTCGGAACTTTCACGATATTCATAGGCGTGTGTGGAGAGAGGCCAGACAGAGATACAGCAGGCACTGGTGGCTGAACACAATCGGTTTGGGGTGGCTCTGTGATGATTTGGGGTGGGATCTCTCTGGCGGGTCGCACTGATATGGTAGCTATCAGGAACGGTGCGCTGACTGCTCTCCGACACAGGAATGAAATTCTTCACGCAGTCGTCAGATTGTTTTCAAGTGTAATCGGGCCAAACATTCTGATGGACGATAAGGCCGTCCCTGTCGTGCCCATGTGGTTCAGGAGTGTCTGCAGAGGGGAAACTATCGAGCGTATGAAGTGGCCTACTGTCTCACCGGGCCTGATTCCCATCGAGCATATGAGGGATCAACTTCAGCATCAACTTTCACAGCGTCCAAACCAATCACAGACCTTGGATGACCTTGAAAATGCGCTGAGAGAAGAATGCAACAATCCCTCACAACAGAACATTGTGAATCTCATGATGAGTATGCAACGCCAATACCAGGCTATTCTGAGAAGAAACGGAGGTCACACCGAGTATCGATGAAAATCTGAGTCAATTTTGGACATGTTCTGTAAGGTTCAAGCTGTCTTTCATGCCAGATTTCTTCACGTTCAGTGTCATGTTGTTTGGTGCACTATGACTAAAAAAATTCAGTAGATTTCTGATTAAATATTGATGAAAAAATGATGTCTGCGTTTGTATTTCATATATTCTGGCATGTAGGTACAAATGTTTACTTTTAATCCATGAAATAATCCATGATCCCTAACTTATCTTGTCCTATAGTTTAAGGAAGATTGGTCCGTGTGTTGATAAAGATTGGTAGTTTAAGATAGATACTACATGTAGTTGTTTAAAGTACACTGATCCGTGTTTAACCATTACCATATATTCATGTAATTTAGTCAAATCTGATTGGTAGAGAACCATTTGAAAAAAACAAAACAAAAAACAAACCATATTTTTACCCTCTAAGAACAGAAACTACGCCGTTCGTGGTGTTTATATCTAGCAACGGTTAACAAGTGTTATATTGCAGGATTAAAATTATCACATGCGCATAGATTGTGCGCGTATATAATTCATCATAGATTGCTAGACGGCGTAAAAGGTAAAACGGATATTTGCGGTCACAAATAACGAATGCCCCCATTCAAATGCAATTTCGCTGGGTATTTATGTCCTATTTCGTGGAGTTTCGCTTTTTTAGTTTTATGAAACACGTTACGACATGTTTATGTCTGACGTAATGTTTTACGTCATTCTGTTATGCATGTCTAAATAAAAAGTTTCGTCTCTTTAATGTTCGTTCATTGTCCGGTGTCATGCTTTGTTACATACATCTAATAATGTATGGCATTTAGTATAATAAAATAGATAGTGCATTTAGTTGAGAGTAACTTTGAAAAAAAATTCAGGAGTGTTTTCTAGGGTTCAGAATTCTCATTATTGCCCTCAACTACATGCACTATTTATATATTGGCAGTTTAGACAGAACTACGTTAACAACTACTTTAGTAGTTTAAGGTAGACAGACCGTGTGCTCATAGATACTAGTATTTTAAGGTATATTGATCGGTGTTTCAATAAATACTACATGTAGTATTTTAAGGTATATTAATCGGTGTTTCAATAGATACTAGTAGTTTAAGGTATACTGATCGGTGTTTCAATAAATAGTAGTTTAAGGTAGATTGACTGGTGTATTTCTGATGTTTTACGTTTGATAGACATATCTTTTAATTTAAATTGATAATCGAACTGTTTTGAACTACACCAATACCGCCTCACCCCTACCAGTATGAATAAAACGCGATGATAAATCACTGTTTAAATAATTACAAATCTTCTAGGTGTATTATATAATGTTAACGAGGCACTGCTTACTTTCTGTGGCTATTTTCTAGTTTGTTATTAATAAAGCGATTGTAGTTAAGTTTAGAAACTTGAGACCCATACAATGCTTTTCTTGTATTGACCTTGTGTTTATTGATAACGAATTGTGATATGACAAAGTCGGTCAATATGGATTCTAAACTGATTCTTGGTTTTGTCTGTATTGGTTTGTCTTTAGGGGGTTTGTATTGAACGCAACAAATTCAATTTCTTTTACCAATTTTTATATTGTTTTGAACAAAGGACTATATATGTATTTGTAAGGGACTTATTGCCTCTCTGAAATAATTATCATTTTAAAGTAAAATTTACTTTATTTTGTGTACAGAGACTTTCTGATTTGGGATATTTATTTATATAAAAATGCTGGTGATCATCAGTATATGATGTCATAAAGGGTCTTTTTTAAGACTTTAAATATTTTCATTAAGATGTGCACACTTCCGGTTCTTTCGGTATGTATATATATGGCGTCTTCAGGAGCAAGAGTGATATTGTTGTACAACATATACAATTATCCGTCAAATGCGCTCTGTTGGTGGAAATATCAAATATTTTGAAATATCGTTCTTTGGCTTTGAAATGAAATTACAGCACTCATAATGACATTTTAGGTCAACAGATTATGATAATCAACAATATGCGCCATTTCAGAAATGTCGCGAAATTAGTAGTAAACATTATCGTAGAAGTTTGAAAATAAAGATATTACTTGAATATTCAGGGATTATGCCCTTAAAATTGTACTTTTCATAATTTGTATTTCAGGTCATTTGCATTTGCGTCAAGACCCCGGAACTCCTCACGGAATAGGTATCAAAATAAACACCATCGGCCAAATTAATGTTAATCATCTATATCATTGAATATAGCATTGCTAGCTTCAGGTTGTTGAATGAATTGCTGAATACAGGTATACTCATCAACCATCACACATACAGGGTACAGTGGTGTCATTTATACGGCACCATTTGATTTAATGAAAATAACCACGTTTCTTCTTAATTTGTTTTAATCAAATTATCTAAGATCAGATTATGATAATAATTTTTCATAATATAACGAAACTGATATCTTTAATTTCTATTCTTGGTGGGTTTTTTTTTAATATTATTAGACTGTTTAAATACCACACTCAATGTTACAAAGGACAGCTGTTCAATTAAATAAAATATGTTTAGCAAAAATTGCTTAAATTTCAAAATATGAAATAATATACTATAAGGTATAATGTAAAACTTTAAAATTGACTTCCGATTGGAACTACGCTCATTTTTTGACCCAACAAACAGAGGTTCTCGGCTATCAAGTGTTTCTTGGTGGTAAGCAGGGAACATGTAGAGAATTTGACTTCTTATTCTCTTTTAAAGGTGGATCGCCATGCCCACATTTGTTTTACCAAGGAAACAGCACATGCTACAGAGTTGTTCGAATTCAGGCGACCTGGCCAGAAGCTTTAGTATGACTGTTTACTTTGTGTAGTGTTTCTGTCTATTAGTTATATTCCAGTAGGTAATTAACGTTAAAATCGTTCTGATTGTCAAGTAATATGAAATACTCTAACATGAAGACGGGGGTAGGTGATGACAGATATGCATAATGGTTACAGGCATATTGTGAGGCATACCGGGCGGAACTGGCCATCATTGAATCTGAAGAAGAACAGATGTTTCTAGTGAACAACATCAAGACAGAGGCAGGTGAGACTAATATGAGCGAAACGAAGCTCAAACTCCTCTATTAATGATTGTTTTAATACATTTATTTATTTACCAATCAAGGGCCCTCACTTTAACAATCATTATAAATACATGACACCATATACATACACATATATACCGTACACATACATGTATACATACTTGTACACACAAACATGTATACATATATATGGATTTCTATGTTGACTTTGGTATGAAATCGGCTCATAACAACACTGAATGAAAATTTACGATATAACAAGGATGCAGTATTGGAAGTAAAAGTGAAATATAGAATAAAATGTCCTGAATTCAGAGGAGGGTAACAATTGCAAGAGACGGTGTCCAGTCAATCAGACTAGCAGTTTAATTGTTTATTTGAGACACCCTAATTATTCATACAGATATTTCTATTTGAAAGCGACAAAAAGAGTAAATTATACATACAAGTAGTTATACAACTCTTAATATTCTATTCCCTTTTTTAAAATCATATATTAAGAGACTCGTATAGATGAAATGTGCGCGAATTTGTATAATTTATTCCATGAAATATTGTCGTGTAAAACATTAATCATGATTAATGATTAGAAGACATTAAGATAAACAAACAAAATTTATTTTTTAGCCTCACTTTCATCAAAGACATTTTGGCTAGGTGCCTCTGACGTCATGTCGGAAGGTGATTGGCAATGGGCTGTCACTTTGGACCGGGTAATCTGTCAGTTATCATACCTCTTAATCAGAGAAACGATTAACATAATTTAAATGATTCAATTGTCATAATGAAAACAATTTAGTATACTTGATATTTATAATCATTATTTGTTTTTGTTAAATTGATTAGGCCTAAAAATCATTTGATCCAATCCAATAAGTCAAAATGCTGTGTTTGTTCTTTCATCCAATATCATTAGTCCCGTACGGCGAATTGATCCACGGATTGATTTTTAAAAGTAAAATATTTTTGGTTTTAAGGTCACTTGAGTCACTCAGGTGACCCATTGCCATCGGGCTCGACCGTCGTGCGTTTTGCGCATTTTTAACTTCATCTTGATAACTAATTAACTAATTCTTTTAAAATTGTATGTAAAGCATCTTTGGGGTAAGAGGAATCTGAATTATGGATTTCTTGAATTTTGCACTTCAAGGATCAAACATTGTTAAAATTTGAATAATTATAAAAGATCTTCTCATCTAATTCCGCACATTATTCAGAGCAAAAAGCCCAAAATGTTTAAATCTCATGACTCCCAGGGACAGAATACCTGCATATTTATTCAAATTAATTTCATTAAATTGATATTAATTGGTGATAGAAAGAGAAACAACTCTATAATTTTGGTAAAACTCGAGTCTTTAATTATTGAAATTAAAATAAAAGACTACTTTTCAAAAACTTAATCAAAACTATATGTACATGTATGTGTATTATCCTACTGATTTAAAGTTTCACTTGGAGTTTATTAAATTACCCCTCCCCTTCAGGGATTTTTTGTAGTGCCTATTAAAAGCCCCGTTTTTGTGAATCCATTTGGCACGCTCGTTTTTCTCTTTAGGGTAGGGTGTAAGAAAATAGATGTACAACATACCCCTGTATCAAAAATTGTAAACTGGCCCATTGAAACATAACGGGCAAACCGCACGTTGTTCTATCCATACTTGTTTTTATTGTTTAATAAAATTTCCAAATACTTCAAATATATTATAATAATAAAACAGTAACATTCTTGCAAAAATTATTTTTTTTCTCCGTATTTTAAATCATTGTTGTACACTGTTGTATTGCGTGTATCATTAGAAATAGCCCAATCAGACAACAAAATTGCAATTGATAGCTTACTGCAGCGAAGTGAAAATAATGGCAATTTTATCCGAATTTTCTTGGTCACTTACATTTTTTCCCGTAAGTTTTAGAGGACGATGTTTTATTTAGTATTAACCAAGCTTTATCTTGGAACCGTCCAACTTTATTTTATTTGTGTAATTCAGATAATTCGATGGGTTTCCATGCTATTTTAACTGAGCGAAGTACATTGCAATGTATACAACTGATATTTTCATCCTTAAATCTGTTGATAAATAATCAATCCAGCTAACAATTATCCTATTCAATCAACCAACCGATGAACGTTCTTAACTTCATAGGTGTCCTACACAAACTGGGCCCCGGGTAGCCCTAACAACGGACACAACGTGGAACACTGTCTACAGATATCTGGAGGGCAGAACTTCCTGTGGAACGATGATAACTGTGAACACAAGCATTACTTTGTCTGCGAAACTCTACAATAACTGTAAGTTCAACCTTAGACATAATACTTAGCTATCTATAAGAAAATTAAGGTTCAAAACGTATGAATCGAACAACAGTTCAGCCTGAGTATGTGTGAATTTTCAGAATGTAGATATAAATGAGACATAGAGCTTGCAATCTTTAAGACACTTTGTTCCCCCAATGAGACGCATGCAAGTGTTGTACGCCACTTTGATTATATTTGAAAAGAATATTCTTATATGTTATTATTTTTTCAGTATTTTTATGTCATCTAGAGAATTCGCGACATTGATTATCGTCGATTACAGAAAACCATGTGTAAAAGGAATATATATATATATATATATATAGAGAGAGAGAGAGAGAGAGAGAGAGAGAGAGAGAGAGAGAGAGAGAGAGATTGAAATGAGACTTCATGAGTAGGCAAAATTCATCAAATTAATCTAGGGAGGTTGCTTAGCTCTGATCAAGGGAGGTTGTTGTGTTGCTTTGATCTAACAATGTTGTTCAGCTCTGATCAAGGGAGGTTTCTTAGTTTTGATCTGTGGAGGTGATTATCTCTGATCTAGGGAGGTTATTATCTCTGATCTAGGTAGGTGATTATCTCTGATCTAGGAAGGTTATTATCTCTGATCTAGGGAGGTTATTATCTCTGATCTAGGGAGGTGATTATCTCTGATCTAGGGAGGTGATTATCTCTGATCTAGGGAGGTGATTATCTCTGATCTAGGGAGTTGATTATCTCTGATCTAGGGAGGTGATTATCTCTGATCTAGGGAGGTGATTATCTCTGATCTAGGGAGGTGATTATCTCTGATCTAGGGAGGTGATTATCTCTGATCTAGGGAGGTTATTCAACTTTGATCTAGGGAGGTTATTATCTCTGATCTAGGGAGGTGATTATCTCTGATCTAGGGAGGTGATTATCACTGATCTAGGGAGGTTATTCAACTTTGATCTAGGGAGGTTGTTTTATCTATTGAAAATTTTTATTATGAATAACATAATAAGGATTAGGCTATGCCTATATAAGCCCTCTCCTTAAGGTACAAGGTACATACAGAGTTATATGAAAAATTACAGTATAATAATTGATAATATTTCAATATATATCTCGTGAATAGCTAAACTATCATTCAAGGTATTCTAATTATACATGTATAAGGAGTATGATTACTTCATATGCATAAAAATCTAACAGAGAAAATAGCAAGAGTAAGAAAACCAAAAACAGGGAGGTTCTTTAGCTTTGATCTAGAGATTGCTTAGCTTTGATCTATGGAGGTTAATTAGCTTCCACAGTTTGCAATCCCGTGGGGATCCGGGTTGAAATATCAATTCCTCTTATTCGCTGTAAGAGATGACTAAATGGAGTGGTCTTTCTGATGAGACAGAAACCGAGGTTCCATATCACAGCAGGTAAGCGCCTATGTTTTACAGCCCTTCATCGGCAATGGTGACGTATCCATATGAGTAAAAAATTCTCGAACGGAACGTTAAACAATAGACAACCAGCCAACCTCGGTTTTTAAGGAAGATAACTTAATCTGATTCAACCCATTATTTCTGTGGTTAAGCATTTTTTAAAAGGACATTCTCTACAAACAAATCAAATGTCTCTGGTTTTAAATATTTCTTCAGAAAATGTTAATAAATATGCAAAACGTAATGTTTATCAATCTATTAGTGTGCACTAGGATTTGTTTTCAGAGCTATCCCGTATATCTATACATTCTGTAATCTACTTAAATAGGCTTTATGGTGGAATGATACACCTGGTGATTTTGCCTGTACCAAATCCTCATTTATTACAGAAACATCGGTAATAACCTCAGATCAGACAATTATTTGTCGTTCATTTTTCAAAACTTTTTATTCATTTTTTAAAGAAAATTGAATTTCGTAAATTTTGAATTGCATACTCCAGAACTCCTCATTTTGTCTTTTGAGATATTTCTGTTCACAATGTATGAATTAAAACACAACAAAACAGTATTTTTCGTTATCATGCTTTTTTTTTTTAATTATTTTTAAGGAAAAGGTTTTTTAGCATCAAACTTCAATTTCTTGAAAATTGGCGGTTACATCTGTACCACGTTCTGTAAATAGAAAATGCAAATGTATATTAATGATATGAAAAGATCAAATTGAAAAAAGTCTCTATACAGGACGTCTCCTTATGAGTGTAAAATTCTTGAGCGGGACATTAAACAATATACAACCAACCACATCGGTACCACCATACATATCACCATATATATATATATATATATATATATATATATATATGTGTGTGTGTGTGTGTGTGTGTGTGTGTGTGTGTGTGTGTGTGTGTGTGTGTGTGTGTGTGTGTGTGCGTACGTGTTGGTTTGGCAGAGTTATCTTTCCTAATATAGCATGACCCAAACAACCTGGTACTTTCTGTTTGAAAATTACACAGTTGGCATATATTTTCGTCCAAAAGCCATAAATCTCTTTCTTTAGATTATACATATTGTACAGAAGTTCAGTGCAGACTATAGAAATCAAAGGTGGATTAATTTATATGCATAATTATTTCCATATTATATATATATAATACATAAAAGATTTGCTTGAAATGCACGACATAATAGATTTAAAATCATGCGAGCTTACCCTCGTTTTTTGACCGGTGGCGGTAGCTCAGTGGTTTAACGTTCGCTTCGTAACTTAAAGGTCTTGCGTACGAGCCCTGCCAATGTCATGGCCTCGTCAAATAGAAGAAGTGATTGCTTTTTCACCAAATACTTGGAATTTAGATTGATGATTGATTGATTATTTATTACTTTCCGCCACACTCAACAATTTTTCAGTTATCTGGTGGCGTCCAGTTTTTGTTGGTGGAGGAGAGAACCCAGATACAATGTACCTGGGAAGAGACCACCGACCATCCGCAAGTAAACTGGCAAACTTGCTCACATAACGCCGCGGCCGAGATTCGAATGCGCGCCGACAGAGGTGAGAGGCTTTGTGATTTTGAGCCCGATGCTCTAACCACTCGGCCACGGAGGCATTTAGAAGTGAGAGTCACGGGTCTTTCGTATATGAAATTGAAAACGGAGGTCCTATGTCACTAAAGACGTTGGCATAATAAAACAAATGGCGCTAAGCACAACTAAGTCTATGGTACCTCACGTCTAACGGTACTGCTTTATCTATAAGCAAGTTATCTTTGCGCTCATATCTCCGTCAAATATTAACCCTTCCATAAAGCTTTGAGAAGAACTTCAACTAAATTTACTTTCATGAAAAGAAGAGTATTGTTTGCAGATTCCCAAGCTTTATGCTACACAGGTAAATCAGTTTTTAATCGAAAGACAATGGAGTTTCACCGCAATTACCGCCAGTAATAAGACGGTGACTCATTCCCCCTTAAATCAAATAAAATACAATGTTCATGACAATTTTTAATTGATCATAACCTTTCAATTTGAATGTACCTATTCAGAATATATACAGGAGGCGAGAGTCTTAAAATTTTTTAAATGTGATTTAGTAAAACTGCAAATTCTGTTGGAGTTATCTTTCTTTCTTTAAAGTATTTACTGGCTAGTCAAATTGATTCATGCATGTATGCTATGTAATTTCATCATCGAAAGAGCAATACAAGATCTCAGTTATGTGTTACGAGTTTGGTGTAGCGATTCACCCTGAGCCAAACTTCAGCTATGTCTTTGTTGCTACTTGTGCATCGAAAACTAATATTTACAGATTACTATGACAGATAAAAATGCTTTAGTTACAGTCTTCCCTGTCGTTCCTGATAGCCCAAATATTTTTATCGCATTTTGCTTTTATTAATGTCAACAAATTTATATTTACTGAAATTTAAACACAGTATAATGAGTTCACTCTCTTTGTGCAACTAGAAATATCTTTATGTTAAAACCTAGCTATTAAACCAAGGCAACAATGAGTTCTGTAAATCATACCATAAAATATGTTAAGATGTAAATGCTTGCCATTCATTTAAAATGACGAAAAAATGCGAGTCCTAAAAATAAATACAAAAACAAATTGGCTGTGAAATATACCCGCATCTTGACTAGAAAGGCAAAATATTAAAGTATTGCATAGCAGCGTTCTCCCAGCTACAATATTGTTACAAAACACAAATACGATATCTTTATTGGTACATATAATGGTAAACAAAAACTGGACAAAAGTCATAAATTTTTTATTAAAAATCTTTATAAACTATCCCATTTTGCTTGATAGTGTTTCTGTAACCATGGTGAGTATTTCACCCTCGTCCCTGATCATTAAAAATCCTGGCGTATTCTTCAGACAAGAATACTGTCACCTAATTTCAAAACGGAAAATTCTTGGCAATCATCTGTCAGCTTGTCGTGCTTGTCATATTTTTGCTATGAGGGTTTGCAGAACGTCAATATGAGGAGAAACTACGTTCTGTATTTACCTTAGAGTGAGAAAGGAATCACGAATAAAGATACAAGTTTCTGTATGATGACTCGTAAAAGAAATCCTGCATTCAACTACCTTCTACGACGTTGATTTTTTTTTTTTCTCTTTTGGATGTATTGCGGATGAATTCACAACTGAAATGTCAAAAAAGAACATATACATGAATGTTATATATTGACGGGACATGTGGATTACTGTATGTGAAGTAATGTTTGATAATATTTACGGGGGGGGGGGGGTTGCAGTGGCGGATCCATCGGGGGCGGGCGGGGCGCACGCCCCCACCCCCACTCCCATCACTACCACCACAAATATGATCCTTTTTTTTTTAAAATGCATATATGTCCAAAAAATACTAAAATATATACATGTTATTTTGTCAAAGATCAGTGGCTTTAGGGCGATTTTCCACCTGGGAAAAAAAGGTTTCGCTCTGGACCCATGGAGGGTCTCAATACATCCTCAGAGACCTAGCCGTTTGTTGCCTCTCCATCCCATCCCAACTCCCATTCAGAAATTCCTGGGTCCGCCACTGATTTTTATAGAATATGATCGATATAGCATATTCACACGAACATTGCGCAGTACCAATCATTGCTTGGAAGGAAATCATCTCAAATGATCGGTTTGGCAATACGAACATCAATAAATAATTAGAATATCAATAAATTATTATATATTGGGCTGAACATGATAATCCAGGATATAAAATGTGAATTAAATTAAAGAAACTGATATCGAATGATGTTATTCATCAGTTTTATGCGTTTAAAGCATGGATATTTACAAAATTATGGTTTAAGAAAGCTTTGTGTCATAGTTTGTTTTCAGAAAGACTTTAATTTTTATCATCGTCTTCCGTGGAGGAAGACGGTATATTTAATTGAAATTTCTCTCGGTCTCCGAACTATGCATTTCCTCTATTGCTTACTGGGTAAAAAAATGATGTGAAAATTTACAATATTTTCATTGGCTGAAATTCTGTTCTTTGCAAGGGTGATAATTTAGTACTGATCTAATTTAGTACAACTTAACAATTTATAAAGTTATCCATCATAAAAATAACGAGAAAACGAAAAACGATCTCGTGTAGAATCGCATTCTCGCGTTAATACACTAATTGACATTTTAATTCATTAAGAAACATTTAAGGGCATTTCTGTATTTTAATGTACTTATTTACACGTATTTTTCATGCCCATATATATATATATATATATATATATATATATGATTGTTCAAACTGATATAGCATCCCAATTCATAGTCCGACCGTATAAAATTTAAGGTCAAAATTACCTTTCTTACTAAGTTTTTTTTAAATAAAACCATGTCCTTGAGAATAGAACTTGACCAATATTTTAGGTGACAAATTCTACGCTTGAAAGACCTGCTTCCAAAAAAAAATTGCATTCACGCACATGTACTGAAAGTTAATAAATTTTTTAAAGATATGTGTAAAAAGAAAAGCAATTTGCATTATATTTATAATAACTTCCACACCCATGTATACGTGCATCTATTTCATTGTTTAGTTTGCCTTTTTAACATTTCTTTAAAAGTTTGTTTGTAAAGACAGAAATTTAAAGCTTTTTTTTTTTTAAAAGTTATACCTATTAGGCCAATATATATTTAAAAGGTCAAGCACCTGTGGATCTCGGTAAATTTATACAATGAGTGCGACATTTTGTACAGAGAGACTTAAGAAAACTGAACATACATAAAGAATTTGTTAATCCTGAAGATAAAACAAACAAACAATTAATCCTGAAGATTTTAAATCTGTAAAACGTGTTTGTATCGTTGTAACGGTCTGCAAGGAAACAAACGACATCATTTTGCTTAATAATACGGAATATCGGAACTACTATTTCGTCTCCGATTCCGTTGTGGTTTTAATGTTTAGTATGACCAACATTTTCTGCGTTAATTTGGGCAACTTTTCAGTAAATAACCACACTACATATATCGGATATAATGAGCTCAGGTACTAAGCTCGTTTTTGGTCGAGCAAAGGGGAGGAGTAAACGGAGATTAGAGTTGCTTTTTTACTTATCTAAAAATTCTTAATTGAAAAGATGTAGTTCTGCCCAAAGCCCAAAGTCTGGGAGAGGCGTGGGGGGGGGGGGGGGTGCATCCTTCAGTACACGAGTTCAAATTCATCTGTTCATCTTGCATTTTCACTACCATTTATGACAACTATAAAAGGTGAGCAGGTAATGAAATGATGTTTGCATTTAAAAATGGCGAGCTTTGTATGAGACAATGAGTACGTCACATGTAAAGCAAAGTAACCCCCCCCCCCCCTCTTCATTGCTGTGTGTCTGGAGATCAAATCGATGCACATGCACAAAATGTGATTGTGTAAGATATTACTACATAGCAGTAAGTTGTTTATTGTACGTATTAACTCAGGAAAATCTAACAAACTGAGTAAATATTCACATACCATACAGCAGAGAAACTATACCGTCGATGCTGCGAGTTATTATCAAATCGCCATTCGCAACCAAACATCAGAAATTTAATCTAATAATTCATGCTTTTAGTACTAGGATATTCGCTTGCTACATTTCTGTAAAATAATCTTTAAATCGGGCAGATATTTTTGCATCAGAAATTAATCGACTTTAGCCATCACTTTCGTATACAGGAGTTGCCCAAGTGAAGCATGATTTTCGTAACTTCTTTTTCTGAAGAGTTCCAATTTTTCTTAGTTCCAATATCCCGTATTGGAAACTTAAAACACACACACACACACACACACACACCCCAGTTTTCTGCGAGGAAACTTCAGGGAACATTGTTTTCTCTTTGAAATAATTACCCAAGAGTTGTCTCAGTTCGTTAATTTTTCTGGAAAATTCATCTTCATTATATCATTGATATCGACAAGTCTCTTACATGTACTGATTACAGATTACATGGGGAAAAAATTGGGGGGGGGGGGGGGGGGTATATGTGTGCACAAGTGCTGACGAGTTACAACTGTTAAAAACTAATCAGTACAAAAAGTACCGTTTGGGAAAAAATGTATGCGTGTTTTGATATTTAGCGAATATAATACGAGAGAGAGAGAGAGAGAGAGAGAGAGAGAGAGAGAGAGAGAGAGCATAGATTACAGCAAATACTAATGACTGATTAAACGGCCTAGCTATTGATCTCTAGTTTCATTTCATGGCTTAATCAGGGGTCATCGACTGCAAACGTCTTGGGAAAAACAAAGTAGGTAGGGTGATTGCTAGATGTGACGTAGATGTTTACGTTGATAGTTAAACCTCTCTACTTATTTTGCATAAATTCGATTTAGTTAATCTCATTTATACTGTGCTGAAAATAAAAAATGGGGGAGCTGTTTTAAATCAATCCTGGGTATACATGATTGTCTTTCAGACTTTTGCAGTTTAAACATTTATTTTAAGGATGTTTTTGGTATTGTTTACGCCATAGAAAGTTTGGTGCCTTGAAGCTTAGGATGTTCAAAACAAACTAATCTCACTTATTGAGTTAGTTGCTCCCAACCCGCCATAATTAGGAATTGTAACGTCAGCGCTACCATTATGGTCCAATAAGCTATTGCCCCGGAAAAATATTTCCACAGTCAATTGGAATCGGTGAAAATAAATATTCGTTGCTCAGATTGTGAATCAATGTTCATCATATTAATATGGTTATGTTGTACAGAACACGTCTCAATTCTGTGATTTTTGGCGATCTTGAAACGTTTTTTGTTAATTTTACCAACGACAATGGACCCCGTATGTTTTTGGTACACGTCACCAAATGAATTATGTAATTTGCTTTCGTGGTAGTCGTTCATTAATTGTATATGTAACATTATGATTCACTCCTTCGTCTTTTACAGAAATTTATGGGAGAAAAAAGAAATCGACTGCATTTCCTAGAAATAAACGATGTTATTTTTTTTTTCAACTGTATGAATAACCAGAAAATAAATGTGCTATTTATCACCATCTTATTTACTTGTTAATCTTGACGAGTATAAAAATTATTTTCAAATTTTTAATTTTGAGATTAAAATAATTCTGACTTCTTTTACCGCTTCTGAATCACATCTTACAACCATATACTAAGACATATTCATCTTTACGAATGTCTTCTAATAAAATCTTAATAGACCAAATTTAATACACAAGTCACGTCGAAAATGATTTTGTCAAAACCCTTTCATATCCAGGTACATGTTTACAAGGTAATTAGAACCATTACATTTAAATGCCCACCGCATCTATACGTATCCTTAATGGCAGGAAAAGTAAAAAGGAAAAGGCAAGTACCGATCATTATCTCAACATTTATTAGAGTTGTTTCTCAACTTACAAACAAAAAGACATTACTGTAACAAATATAAGACATTACTGTAACAAATATAACAAGTGTCGTCTGTGCCAAGATTTCATACACTCAATCGCAAGGTGGTGCAGGAGATCGGAAATCTTCCAAAAGGAAGTATCCGATCCCACGTTCACAACAAACGAGATAAATAACAGTACCATGACTTCTATAGAAATGGCAGACATCGTAGATATATGCAGATATCACACGCACACAAATATGTAGTCCGTTCTTTGTGCAGATAGTTGCTCAACATTCTTTTAACTCGAAAAACTCTAATCAATGGAAAATACACATTTAGTTCAGTTTTCAATGAAAACTTACTTACAAAATAAATTAAAAAGTTATAATAATAAATACAAGTATATATTGCACTGTCTCACAAGCGATGACTAGAAAAAGAATTAGATAAACAGCTTTTCACCGAACCCCTCTATGGAGTTAAGAGGAAAGGTTAATCAAGTTTAAAGCTGTAGTTTCACTCACAGCACCGACCTATCGGCGGATTGTCAAAAGAAAGGAGGGATTACAATGTTAGTACAAAGACCCTCTGAGCATAGTAAAAATGCCAGTCATGGTATCACACAAAATATTAGTACCGTCACCCCACTATAACCGCAGCAGAGAAGCTGCGGTGTCATAGGTCATCGCTGGCGATCGACTGTGTCACGTGGTCTAATAAGACCCAATCGTCGATATTTTTACTACTTCGCTAGGGCCAATGTTCATGGTCCATGGTTGCTTGTTACTGTTTTGGAATGATTCTGATGATGTAGCAGCACCATGAAAGTTGCGTCAAGTTTTTGCGTCACAGTGGTCACGTGATCTAAACACGGGAATTCTGTTTAATTGTCTTCTTAATTTTGGATGATAATTTCTTGGATTTTCCGCCGAAACAACCCCAAAAGAGGCTGGGTTTGATGGGAGAGGATTCTTCGATGATTGGGGTTGATTTCTGGACGGGGACTTCATCACTATCCTCTAGGACCATAAACACCTCGGGGTCGGGAACGTCCACGATCCCAACACTGAAGAAATATTCCTCTGGTGGCCTCCAGTTGATTTCTAACTTTCTGACTGTCAACATCCTATCAAGATGATGTAGATAGTAACCTGAAACATACAGATAAACGAAACTGGATTTGTGATAATATCATTGACATAGATATTATAAAACGATAGATTTTATTACTGATTGCAAATGATATATCTGGTTTACCAGTTTCGAATTAGTATACCTTTGTGATGGTATGGTTGGATGAAGACGCTGCCGTTCGATACTGAATGCATCACAAAGCACCGTTCGTCTGGAGACTGGTTGTCCACGGGTGTATCTGATTGACGGACTGCTAGCTGGCGGTCAGATGTCACGGAGAGGTAAAGGTTCCCACGACTATGTAAACGGAATGTGCAGAATTCTGTAGATGTTTCTCCGTCTCCCAGCATGTGTTTTGTCTGACGAAATATGTCTGAAAGAGGAAAAAAATCATAAAATTATTTTATGTTGTCTGGTGAAATTTGATGACAGTTTCGTACGTATAAAAAAAGCGATACGGTTATAACCATAGTTTGTCTATCCATAGTAAAAGGAGAAATTCCTTTTTTTCTAATCTATTAACCGATTCGTGTTATTGATACATATTTCACATTATTATTTTTTTCATTCCTCATAAATACTTATTTGTTCTACCATGTACACATATTCTCAAAGAATGCCTTTCAGTTCTTAAATAATCTTGAGATATATGTAATGTCCTACGTTTTATTATCAGGTATGATTGTTAATGTGCTATGAGATGTGGCCGTGGAATTCTCCTTCATGTCAAGAGACAGTGGCAATAAATGAAGATATGCCGCGCCGTGGTGGCGCGAAAATCGAAGACAAGTCAACAAAAAGATGTGTGAGAAGATTTCTGATCTCAATCAGCTGACCAGTAAACAGTGATTTTGCAATATTTACCATAAGATAGGACTACTTCCGATGCCTTTACATTCGTTGTGGTTAAACACAGGTGCAATTTATCATACAATTTATGAATCGTCCTTGCGCTGGGTTAGTTTATGTGGCATTTATTAATTAGTTTTAGCATAATTAATACGATTTTGTAACACACATACATGTACTCTCCAAAGGTTTTCCGGAATCTCTATTTTTCCTCCTATTTATTTCCCTTTTGACAGGCCCACCTTTTTCTAATCCTGCAATAGCATTTCATCTCCTTTTCCTTCTCTTTTTCACGATTGGACAAATCATATACCCTCTCAGAATAAGAGAAAATAATTCGCAACCATTGTTTTTAATATCATTAATATCTTTCGAAGGTAATATATCATAATTAGGTGTACCTTACAACTCAATACTAGTATGTACGTGTAAATTGACAATTTGGTGATGCGTCCTAAATTAAAAACTTGACGAAGATAAACCTCCAGACTTACAAATCTTACAACGCTATAAATATAGATCCTGAACGAGAAAAGGGTAAAACTTGTTATATATACAGGAAATCTTGAAGTGGCGATATTTTAAGATTTCCTTCCTTCTTCACAAGAACAAGTACGTATCAGAGTACAAATATTTCCAAACTATCTTCCGAGAACACAATTATCTTTTTTCCTCGCGTTTCAAAGTATACGAGAAAACGACTTGTCAACCCCCAATATAAAAAGAAATTATCTTGCCACTATTAAACAAGATCATCCTTAGTAGAGTAACATCACTAAACGAGATCTTGTGATTCAGTAGAGTAACATCACTAAACGAGATCTTGTGATTCAGTAGAGTAACATCACTAAACGAGATCTTGTGATTCAGTAGAAGAACAGTACTAAATAAGATCCTGTGATTCAGTAGAGAAGAAATAATACTCACTTGAATTGTTAGGGTCCTCAACATCTCCGAGATAAATGCGGTTGAGTTCCTCACATAAACTGACCACGTAGCCATCTTTGGTTTCTATTGTGACGTTAGAATTGTCCTTCTGTGCTGAATTTCTTCGTCTGATGCTTTCTGTTAATGAAGGAAAGTAATTTTTACATGTGTGTCATGGTGTGGTATTTAAATCAATTTTTGAAAATTCATATCATAGTATAAATATCTTCAAAGTGATAATGAATATACCACTGTAACTTGATTTTGATGGAGATTTGGTGCTGCCCTCGCTTTTCTTTGCCTAAAACATACAAAAATTAAAGTGCAATTAATAAACTGTATGACATGATGTAACATTCAGTATCATGTACTTGTAATCTTTAAAAGTGACAGGGGACATTCTCAAAATTGCGAGCATTGTGGAGTGTTAATTTTAGAAAATGTCAGCGTGGGGTGACGCGCCCAACACAATGTAATCAGCAGACGTGTTGTTAATTAACAAAGCCTATTCCGACACAACACGCGCACTGTCTGCAAACCCATGGGGGTCGCTCTGGTGAAATTATATACACTCCAGGGGTCATACTGCAAATGAACACACTGACAATATTACATGGGATGTTTGACAACCGCTAATGCTTAAACGGTGTTCAGTTTCAAAACAAATGCCACACGTTCACCTCTCGTCAGTATCAGTTACAATAAAATACTGGGTACATTTTAAAAGGACACTTTCTACCTAATATCGAAAAGAAATTGATATATATTTATAGATCTTTGTTGCCATTAACTGTATGTAAAGTTTTCTTACACAGGTAAGCTACTAAATAAAGATAACATATTTATCTCCACGGTGGTTTTCATAAAATCTAAAAATAAGCATGATGATATATGTAAAATAGGACAGTTTCATCATATTGCTGTAATACTTTTCTCTGGATCCTTGATTTATTTATCTTTTTTTCCTTATCAGCTAATGGACTTTTTCATTAACGAAATGAACCATGAGCATGTACTTTTACTTCCGTATGTTGTGAAATTGATGAGGAAATTGTGTTTGTCTGGCCCGAATTTAGAATCATTAAATCTGCTCTATAAATGGAAATGGTGGATTAGTGTTAAATAAATTCTTTTCATTATACGGCTAATAGATTTCAATATTGATGTATCTCCAAACACCTCACCTAATCAATCTCACAATCGCCTACTGGCAATCTAAACAAAAATCATGTGATAAAAGCCCTTAAAAATACAACTTTAGAACGACCATCTATTCAACAAGCAGATATCACCTATGTACCAACTCAACACCCTTTAAACCCAATGATCGACGGGCTAATATAGTATGGTGAATAAACATTTATATAATTTGTTAAGAATGTCAAGCATTTAAAGAGGCTATTGTTCAGAGATTGAAGATTTTAAATATTCTCCACCCTCCAAAGCAAATACAAGACTCCTACATTTAGACAGTTATCATGGAGACAGGAAATTTTAACATTCCTGTTTGTAAATGTGGCCAGCACCGGAATTCTTTTTTAAAAAGGTGTCTGAATGTGTAATATTAGGATTATTCTCAGATTAGGATTAGTTGAGTCATAGGGTCCCAGACCTGTAGAGACAGGTGTTACATTGACTCTCCACCTGTTGTCTAGTGTCCTAGATAGTTTCGACCATCACCCAATACCCCTCCCCCTACAAATAAAGTAACACGCTGAACCGAACATAAGTATCATCTTTATAGCAGTCTCCCCCGCAACTGAGAATTTGAGACAGAAAGTCAACAGACGTACATTTGTATCATCCCCTGTACTATCAACAAGCTGATGTCGATGAAAATGAAATTCATTTCCGTTGACACATGCACATCTAACGATAATATTATCGAATGCCTTGCAACAGATTGAACCTATAGTGACTCAGAAACCGATCAGATTCAATAATACAACATCCTTTCAGGTAATCGATAGCATACACAACTCCCGTCGTCACAACACAGGAATTCCAGTGATGTAATCCTAGCCATCGTAATAAGGATGCAGAACCAACACATTCTCCTTGCCTCATTTCCACCAATGATAACAGAAAACAAAATTCTTTAGAATCTCTTTCTCATGCTTCATTCGATCACAGATAAGATAAACTTGAGGAATTTTCTCATTTTGTGAAACTGCAGTGGGTATATGTGTGAACTAGCTGATTTTACCTTATCGGGTAAGAGGTATTTAACAGAAAGACATGTTATTTTCATCCAAATAATTTGCATTTATCAGATATATAAATACGATATAAAACAAATATATCAAAGTGCGGATGTCGATGGGTAAACATGATGTTAACAATAATGCATGCATAAGTTTAAAACATATCACGTTATATCCAATAAAGAGGGTTCCGGACCTCCCTCCCCCGAGATTGGTAAATATACCTATATTTGCTACCCCCCATGGAAAAAAATCTGGAAGTGCACATGATTTCATTTCACGACTCAAATTTGAATTTAAATGATAAGATAAAACTAAACTCACGTGTTGTGGTGATCCGCATTTATTGCACCCATCCTGTCGATCTTGATCTTCTTTAATTTTCCCAATAATAAAATCACTGAAATCAAAATGTGACTTCTGTTGTCGATTGTTGGTCTTGACGAAGTTTACGCTACTTAGAATCATCTTGTCGTATGATATCGACCTCGTGCGGTCTCGTCTGCTTTTTCAATGAATGAACACACGCCGATTGCAGTATATGACTTCGCACTAAAAATAATCCGCCAATCGCGTTACAGCAGATTCAATGCATGGGAAACTACCGGGTCATGTGACAGGGATATTGCGATTAACTCATATTTGTGGTTTGGGGTGATAAAAGAAAAAAGCAGATTTAGTGTGTCTGCGAGAACTAATCAGCGGAAATTTGTTTAGTACAAAGTTTTATATGAAGTTAGATTACGGACTACTTATAGGGTAACCGCGTGCTTCATTTTTTTTTATCATTCAGTAAATAAAATACACACTAATTAAAATGTTACCTTACATCTCCGCGGATTTAAGTTCTAAAGTTGATGCGCACGATTTCGATATTTTATAGCATCAGTGTATTTGAAAATGGACAATAAATTTTATAGTAGTTAATGGAAATATACCCAAAAAACCCAAACAAAAAATCTAAACTGATTTTAGTATTATTAACCACACTCAAGATATGTAAAAATCCTTATAGGCATCGATTCCCCATTTGATACATGGGTAGGAGGCTAGTAAGGAAAGAAGTATTCCATTTTTTTTATCATTATTTATTATTAGAAAATTGAAAAATAGTTACATCACTATTACGCTTTAGAAATCAAGAAATTTATATTTATGTTCTCTTTAGGAATTTTTACTGCTTCCAAAACCACAAATTTCTATAATGCCTATGTGCAGGGGGCGCAGTCCATGACTGTAGAATTAGGAAGATCCTGCAAGTGTAATAAAAGCCATAATTAATAGTATATTTAAAGAAGAAGAAAGATAATTAATAATTTGGACTGATTAACAGGTTATTGATGATGCTCTTCAGTTTAATGAAGAGTAAATTTCATAGTAAACCTTGTAGAATGGTGAACAGGATTGGTCCAACCTTTTTAAACTTTACACATGCAGAAACGTTATACATGAGTATACATGCAGTTTGTTGGGGTTTTTTTGTAGAGAGATTAAGGTTTAAATAAAACTCACGCTCTTTTTATATCAATCACAATGCAGAATTTAAGGTAAGGGTTAGGACCGGAGGATAAAAAAAACATATAGATTATCGATAATTAATGGTTTAATGCGGTATTAAACTTTTCATGAATGTGAAAGCGAGTAGACAGTGAATGAGAACTTTCCTAGGAAATAAAATCTATTTAAATTCATTAAAGAGGATCAGGGCCGGAAGCTTGCATTCCAATAATTTCTAATTTTGATCTGGTGAAATGCAGTGATCCATGAAAACATTTGAATGAAACCAACATTGAATATTATATCCCTGTCATGCATTGGAAGATAACTATTTGATTGATTTAATCGTCAGTCTGATGCACTATTTCAGTATATATAAGTTCCAAATTCTACATTTCAATAATAACAATAATAATTTCAACTTTACAAAATATATAGTTATAGTAAATCTATTTACCTTTCAAAATAAGGTCGATTATATTGGTCGTTGAATGTGAACAATTGAAAGAACCAGCACATCAAGTAGCTTAATGTTGAAATACAATGACAACGACAGGCAAACTGTTTTGTTCGCAAAACAGGACATAGGAATTTGTTGATTTTCCAATGTACATTGTGATATATTTTACTATAAAGCATATACTTTGGTACAGCATTAAGACTGAATGGACAGAGCAAACATTATCGGGCTTGTAATCTGAATATGCCGCAAAGGCTCTCTCTCTCTCTCTCTCTCTCTCTCTCTCTCTCTCAAAAAAGACATGCACACAATTTTAAAGATATTTTGTAAAATGATACAAAATTAGACTAAAATTCAAATTTCAAATTCTTGGCGTGTTTAGAAGTAAGAAAGAATTGTTCACATTATGACAGGTGACCGAGTTTTGCTAAGATGAACTTGCTCGTCGTATTACCGAGATTTTGTGTACCGTAGCCTTCAGACATTCCGATGTGTAATCCATACATAGCACTGATCTTCTCAGATAAGTAAACACCTTTAAAAGTAAATAATTTTCTGGTGTAAATTATCTTCTTTTTAAACAATTGTTTGGTGAGAATTGTCGTCAATCAGAAACCACAACTTCCGGAAGTCCTTTAAAATACCTGTGCCCGCAGCAAGGGTAGAGTCCACATTGCTACCAAATTTCATGTCATTTTATTCTTGATTTTTTTTTCACATACCAAAATAAATAATTCTAGGTATGAAAACATGGTAGGTATAAGATAAATCATTAAAATTAATAATTTCTTGCGATTTTAAATCCCCCCTTATTTAGAGATGAATGGAAACTATTGACATGGCAATATTTAAATATGTCCGCTAGAAGGATTGTATGCATTCCTTTAATTCCAAACTACAAGACCTGCTGAGGAAGATATTTTCGCTTCAGTAAATTCTGACAATTAAAATGAGTTTTATAAATAAAATGAGTTAACCTCTTGCATGCTTATAGATATAGAAATAACGCACATGATTTTCAGAAGAAAAAATGTGTTAATTTCTTGTCAAAAGACCAGTTTTCAAATCTTTCGATTGAAAAACCGAGGTAAATTCAAATATGCAACACCCCCATTTTCAAAGGACGTACAATTTCTAATTCTTATTAATTTGAAGACAACTACTGCATTTTTTTTTTATGTTTAAATCAAATAACACAGCAGCTACAAACTGCACAAATAGGATTGTGTCACGAGACACCATACGTTTCCACGGCAACATGCAATAAATAGAACTCATCAAGATTTAGTTGATTAAGCAACTGTAACTGGGATATTTTGACATTAAGGCTAAACGCGGTCACTCGCCATCAAACTGATTTTCGACATTTGTATATTCGTCTGGCCTAAATTAAACAACTACATATGAAACATTACAGAATAGGATCCATAATTTCCCAAGTATGGGATGTAAGTTGACCTCGTATTGTACTAATGATCGGCTCTGGGGGCGTTATGCAACAGTATTGGTTCCGCCTCTTTCCAAAATTTACCATTTCTAATGACGCAAAGGACGTCCCTCCTAAAACTATTTTTTTTCTTACTTTAAACTTTTTTATTCCACAGAGTTGCATTGTCTACCCCCCCCCCCCCCCCCCCCCCCCCCCCCCCCCCCCCCCCCCCCCCAAGAACTATACATCTACTGTTGTTTGCAGAACAGACTAGAATCAGAGAAGTTGATTTAATATTTCTCAAAAATTCTTGACAACCAAATAAAAATAAAATGTTCTATTATTCTTATCTTTCATTGAAACTACACTATCAAAGAGTGGTGATGATGGGTGGGAGGAATAAGCCCATTATATCTTACGTGGCTGAAATAAAGTTCTTACCCCCTCCCCCCCCACCCCACCCCCACGGTTCTGTGTAGAACTCTCGCTCCGATGGAAACAGAAACACTAGATATTAAACAGTTTCTGCTAAGTGTTATTGAACGATGATATGGTGAACGTCAGAGTGGAATTTGTTGCTCTTCCATAGCAGGGTCCAATACATTTAGTGAAACTAAAAATTTGGAGAAAACATATTTTTGTATATTATAAATTGTACATAAGCGATTTTGTTGAGGTCTGTGCTCCCCTACAAGGCTTCAGGCACAGTGTTGAACCTTCTAGGCTTTTATGACCCCATCCTACCCCACCCCCACTCTTCCCAGTATATTTCTGTCCTCTTCTGATAGGAACTTTTGTCACGGTCCTGACATGTGTTAAGGAAATAGTGTGGATGATTTCTAAGAAAACAGGAAGCGTGGGTTATTGTTCGCGCACGCCCCATACTCTACATGAGAATATCTAATGACTGTTTGAAATTCTTAAAAGTCATTTCAAATTACTACATAAAAACAATTTATCCTAATGCTTCTGTAGTTTATCACAATTCTCAGGTAGAGGTAGCCAAGGTGATAATTACATACAATCTGTATCTACCTACATGGAGGAGCTACATGTGTAACATTTAAACAAAAAAGAGCTCAATTTTTGAAACTGAATACATTTTGATGTGTGAACTTAAGAGTACAATTGTTTAAAATCTTATCAATGGCATGTCTTATTGTGTAAATATACGTTGTGGCCGGTGAACCACCACGTACAAACCATTGTAAGGAGATAGTACAAAGATTATTTCACATGTGTTGCAAAGATTGGTTTAATCTCTCTATCTCTGTAATCAATCACAGACATTACTGGTATATACACACAACAATCCAAAAAGGTTCTCCACCAGCTGCAAATAGGCAACGCATGAATTCCTCTTTCGTATTCACCAAGTCCATATCATCGTCATCAAACTGACCGATTTCACTGATCAAATTCGAGAAATAAACAGGATATGGATTTCCCGATACATTGCATTCAAGATTGATTTTCTCTGATTAGATTTAAATCATACGAATATTTACTTCTGTTATAAATTTTCCTACAATCAACTTCTTCAAAGGGTGTTAAAAAACCATATGCAGTAACTTTATTTTTCCCCTCAGGTTAAAGAAATATATTTACTACCAAATCAATTTTCATCTGATAACTTATTCTTTGTAGCATGATAAATCAAACGTAATGCTTATACAAGTGCAGTTCATGTATATGTAGGAATCAAATCTGGCATGTTTAAAAACATGCTACAAACTCAATACCTCCTCCCCACACATCTTGCGTTCTATTATATTAACAATTCGTCGTTATTGGGTGTCCACAACCCTTATTATTCGCGGTTTCCTACGCGTGGTAAGAAGAATGGTGATTAAAGACCTTTACTTCAGTGAATTACAATTCTGCAATGCTGAGAAGATGCCCGCTACAATCAATCCTAATCCTAATTATTACATGTGACACAGACTCTTCAGAAGCTATTATAACTAGTTTGTTCAGTAGACCAGTGAAATGCTTCTGAATAGGAATAGATGAATTGAATGAAAATGCTTCAAAAATCTGAGTGTCTCTTCCTCTTTATATCAGATAATGAATCATATACCCTAGACATCAACATAAATTGATTCAGATTGCTAAATAACATTTTGCTGAATATGAAAGTCTGCATGCACTGTGTTCTGACTATTTATATACTAGTTTGTACCTGTGAAGATGGGGCACCTTGCTCACTGATTCTGCTCTTCTCTGATGATCCGCATCTTATTTTGTTCATGCTATAAAGAAAGCTGAATAAGAATGAGCTGTTGTCTTCATCTTATTTCTTAAAATCAGGATACACTTCTACTAATGATTCTAGGCACGTCCTATCGTATTTCAGAGTCAAGGAGGGGGGGGGGGGGGGTAGCCACATAACAAATGTACCTCACATTTTGTCAAGCAAAAATAGATAAATACAAAGGAGAAAATCTTTAAAAAAAAATTATCCAAACTTCAAAATCTGAATCGGTTGTTGCTGGTGGTGGTTGTTTGTAGAGGGGAGCGGGGGGGGGGGGGGGGGGGGGGGGGGTGTTCAGCCTTCGCTCAAATGGGTTAAATTCATCACACAATACTACTATTTATAAAGGTAAGGAGAGGCAGTAACCCGATATATCTCGTTAACATTTCCATGTAACCCTGATTCTAAGTGCGTGGCTACATTTCTCATTTCTTGTTAATTTGACTACCGTCATAGAAGTGTTCATATCTAACCACCCTTGTTACCTGGTATACTAGAAAAGGTCGATTTTATTTATAGAGACACTACAGCTCATTTTGGTAAGAAATCGTAAAATGACAATTTTCCCAGAGCTTACACAAATTTTGTTGCATAGTTGAATGTATAAACTTTGCAAAAATAACACATTTCGAAAGTTGAAAATTCTCATTCAAATGCAAAAATTAACAGTTTTTGAAGGCCCTTCTTTAACAACATTGAGACTTCCTCTTTCGGTCTTCGGACGCATGCGCACGGAAGGTAAACAATCCAGTGAGAGTTGGCGTACAATGGCTAAACCCAGAATTTTGACAGATTATGCGAGAAAAGGGTTAAAATGTAACGAAATACAACGCATACGCACGCTCGAATTTACGTAGGGATATCACTATGACCCTCTAGCCACGATACACCCACGCAGGGCTTTAAAGTAAGCGCTATTTTTATCAAAACACGTAGCGTGCTTTATAAAAAAAATACATTATCTGGGTATAGGGACATGAAAGGTTTTCTGTTATAATAATGATTTATAATTACTTAATTATAAGAAGCAGGAAATAAACCCATATTCGAGAAGCGAGTGTGGACCCTTTTAAGGGCTATTTAAATAAGTTTTTACACAACACGTGTGTTGTCATACTGAATCACGTGATGTAAAATGTCCGAGTCAGGAGGAAGAAGCCATTGAATTCCGGATGATCTTTAAAGCGCATTTGAGAGCAAACTAATGCATCCCTAGTGTTAAAAATTGTCAGTATTATTATGATTTTTATTATTTTATCGATATGTGTTTTAAAAAACACTCGATTAAAATGTGAAACACGAGCTGTAATGCCTCTTTAAAGTACATATTTCAAAATTCACTCTTTTCTTATATACATATAATTCTAGCATGAACCGATTTCCATAAATAGAACAAACAATGTCTTTCTATGTAAAATATTTATTTTCCTGCACGCCCACAATTCACGTCGATCAGTAGTGCATTTTTGTATTTTATCATGCTTGAATAATTTGTATCCTTACAGGATCATTGACTAAGCCGAACCCAAACAAAACGGTAGTCTTGTATATGTAAGTATGTCTACATACCATGCACGATTATGACGAGATGGTCGGATGTGCACATCATGTAATAACACAGCCCAGTGTACGTAGATAAACTCTGCAGGTTAAGGCAGGTCACTCGCACTTATACCGTGTTAAAATTTGCATCCCAATGTGAACAATGTATAAAATTTGTTAATAAGAAGACAATGAGAAAATGTATTCACCTGGGCTGATCCTGACTGAAACAGAGAAAGCAGTTAGAATGTGCCAAGGGTTTACCTATGCATATATATATATATATATATATATATATATATATATATATATATATATATAAAGCGGCAAATAAACATGGAAAAACATAAGTCCTATAGAGCTTTTGACCGGCATAAAAGGAAACAGCACAAACACTCGGTAATGAAACTTAAGCAGCACAAATACAAGCATTTAGAGAGAAAAAGGTTCAGTAATCAAACAGCACAACACTAAGAAGCAATAAAACAGCACAAGGATTCGGCACGAAACAGCTCAACAGAAATCTAAATCATTAATTATCAACCCTTTTAAGATAATCATTCATTTGTCCATTGATTTAGTTTACAGCGATCTCTAAGCAAAACGTTCATCTTAAAAATCAATGTTGACTTTAGCATGCTTCTTCGATTTTCAAAACCTCAGATACCAACATATACACATTGTATTTTCATCATAAATATATGTACGTCATTCCGTTTCATACTTATTCAATAATTTGAACTTGTTCAGTGCTACTCCAATACTCCCATTCTGAACTTGTTCAATGCTATACCCATTCTGAAACTGTTCAATGCTACTCCCATTCTGAACTTGTTCAATGCTACTCCCATTCTGAACTTGTTCAATGCTACTCCCATTCTGAACTTGTTCAATACTCCCATTTTGAATTTGTTCAATGCTACTCCCATTTTGAACTTGCAAATATGAAAGAAATGTAATCCAGAAGAAACTAAAACGCTGCCTCAGGTGTTACTACTTTCATTTGCTTGAATATTACCATAATGTAAACAAAGAATGTAAAACGGTCTTGTATTTACATGATGAATGCATTAATACATACTAATAAATTCACATTCTTTGTAGATAACGCATTTTTTCTTCCTCTTCTTGGGCTTTGAATTTAAAGCTAGCATATTACAGAACAGTTTATTTAACTAAACAGGTACACATCGACTGAATTTCCGCACAATGCACGACAATCAAGGTCATCCTTATTGATTGTCGTAATACTAGTAAAAGCAATAAATAATTCAAACGAAATGTTTCTGTGTATGAAAAGTTATTATCAATCCTCCAATGTTGTCTATTCTTCAATATTCTTTATAATCATTATCCTGATAAGTAAAGAATATGTTTTAATGCAAATTAGTGAGTTTTAACTCAACACGAGTGACAAATGCATAGATTATCCCTTTGTAAAAGAGTTGCAGTGGTGCTAGTTGTAGTATTTGCGCGTGTGTGTACATCGGTGTTTGTTCGTTAGATGTCATTGTGTACAGTGTGTACATCGGTGTTTGTTAGATCTCATTGTGTACAGTGTGTACATCGGTATTTGTTCGTTAGATCTTATTGTGTACAATGTGTATATTGGAGTTTGTTCGTTAGATAACGTTGTATACAATGTGTATATCGGTGTTTGTTAGATCACATTGTGTACAGTGTGCATGTCGGTGTTTGTTAGATCACATTGTGTATATGCTAAGACGATATATCTAAGTCGATCTTTTTTAAAGATTTAATTTACGACAATCACATGATATGCCATAAAATCTCTTAACTTACTTGAGTCAAGGATACATTACGATACAAATGTGTAATATGATGTACTTTCAGAAAAAAATGCTGAAAATGTTAATCATGGATGTGCCATTTGCGAATTGCGAAAGGTGATTAAAAAGTTAAGAGATTAACTTTACAAATAAAATTTATCTGTGTATGTGTGAGGGGGAAATGGACAAAATTCGGACAAAATTTATGTATATATTTAGTCGTAAATTTAAAAATCCGCTGACAGTTTCTCAGAATGTGTTGTTTTTTTTCTTTGAAATCAGTTATGGTACTGAAATCCCCATGATGTGAACAGTGGTCTATTTAAAAAAAAACCTTTTTAACAAATGGTTGTTCACTCATCAGATGTGAACGTCGATCTATAGAGAATGTAGATTTGATTTATTGATTTGGGTCTAAGGGCGACATTTCTGTCGTCAGTTTCCCTGAAATTCAGTATATCTGGACTGCAAATGACTATACTGTGTCTATCACCTCCGTATGTACATGGTGGTTGTATTATACAATTACTGACATTTTCGCGTGCGATACAAGGCGTAAGTTACCTAAGAAGTACAATATTCACCGGGCAATGGGGGCGAGCTGCTGCATTTTTCCTGCATTTTCATCAAATCTTCATCTTTCTGATTTACAAATATGTGTAACAATAACAATATTACAAATCTGTATAACAATAACAATACTGCAAATCTGTATAACATTAACAATATTACAAATCTGTATGATAACAATATTACAGATCTGTATAACAATAACAATATTACAAATCTGTATGATAACAATATTACAGATCTGTATAACAATAACAATATTACAGATCTGTATGATAACAATATTACAAATCTGTATAACAATAACAATATTACAAATCTGTATGATAACAATATTACAGATCTGTATAACAATAACAATATTACAGATCTGTATAACAATAACAATATTACAAATCTGTATAACATTAACAATATTACAAATCTGTATAACAATAACAATATTACAGATCTGTATAACAATAACAATATTACAGATCTGTATAACAATAACAATACTGCAAATCTGTATAACAATAACAATATTACAGATCTGTATAACAATAACAATACTGCAAATCTGTATAACAATAACAATATTACAGATCTGTATAACAATAACAATATTACAAATCTGTATAACAATAACAATATTACAGATCTGTATAACAATAACAATATTGCAAATCTGTATAACAATAACAATATTACAGATCTGTATAACAATAACAATATTACAGATCTGTATAACAATAACAATATTACAAATCTGTATAACAATAACAATATTACAAATCTGTATAACAATAACAATATTACAGATCTGTATAACAATAACAATATTACAGATCTGTATAACAATAACAATATTACAAATCTGTATAACAATAACAATATTACAGATCTGCATAACAATAACAATATTACAAATCTGTATAACAATAACAATATTACAGATCTGTATAACAATAACAATATTACAGATCTGTATAACAATAACAATATTACAAATCTGTATAACAATAACAATATTACAGATCTGCATAACAATAACAATATTACAAATCTGTATAACAATAACAATATTACAGATCTGTATAACAATAACAATATTACAGATCTGTATAACATTTCGGTAGATGTTTTCCCTGCACAATGTCATTTTTCCTTCAAAAACTTTATGAACATTCTAAGAAAAAGAAAAAAAACTACTATAATCAAAGGACGTTATAGGAAGACGTATTTTTGAATGCATTTCATTTCGGAACCCGATACGAGCTATCCAACCTTAAAATCAGCCCAAAGCGGAACAAGTTAACTTGTCATTCTGCTAAAAATCTTCGATATAGCACATTGCAAAAACCACCCAACCCATTTCTTTGTTTCAGTAAACCGCTCTGTGTATAACATGTATTACTGCTATTTTTTTTCTTTTCTATTACAGATTTTTTATGTTAGACCACCAGATAATATGCATGTTTCAGATACGCTGTCAAGCTGTCTCCCCAGGATGCCGCCAAACTAGTGCTAGCTACACTTTTCGCTATTACACATAGTCACTTGCTAAAATTTGGGTAACATATTTTATTCGTCGCATCATTCTATGGGGGTTTGGGGCTGGGGAATGCGCTGGAGTAGTTAATTAGTGGTTCTGCGTCAAAACAGGTTCTTCTCCCATGCTTCTAAAGCAGAGGGCAGATATTCAATGGATACTCTTTAGAGGCTTTAATAAGTATAGCACCAGTCAATTTTCAATGAAAATGTTAATTTCTTGAATCAGTTGGTAAAGTCTATTTTGTGGGTCTCTCAGCTAGTTCATAGCTGGGGCCACCTCCTACTCGAAGTGCATGCTTGCACAACTGTAATAGGGTCTACAGTGTGCTCCGTGTTTGCTCTTTAAACCAGGTAGCACTGAGGAGACCGGTGAGATGTGCAGAGATCACCCCTCACTTAGAACATGGTCACCCATTCAGGTTCGGACACCAATGTCCACATAGGGTACTCTGTGTTTCCTCTACGTTGGTAGTTAAACTGGTACGCTGGCCGCCTCGCCCCTCCTCCCCCCCTAAAAAAAATAATAACAATAATAATTGCTTGCGACCTTTTCCACCGTGTATATGATTTGTTCATCCTGTTTTTGATCAGCGGTCAATAAATATTTAAATTTTGTATCCCTCTTGTTAATCCTTCTGTTAAACAGCTTACCAGGGATTACAGGACAGCCAACTCAGCTTTGACGTACCGACGGGGCCTGTTCAACTTGTTAGGTCAATGTCAACTACTTTAATTCATGCAGGCAGTAGGTCAAATGTCTCACAAGCTGGTTGTGCTGCATATGTTATTAAAGTTTATAGTAGCGGGGGGGGGGGGGGGGGGGGGGTGTTCCACTACTTAATTTTTAATATACTAAGCCAGGTTAAGGTCAAGGAAACCATTTCTATTATTAATTGGAATTCAGTTTTGATACTTTTCCAATGCATTTATGAAAGGTAAATGAACACTTGCGGAAATATTTAAGATATATAAGTTAAATGGAACTATCATACAACGGCGCCATTTTTGTAACAATTTGATCTACATCCCCGTCATGTTAACGTTTTCTTTTATTGTTTTTGATTTATTTTTTTCTACAATACGAGTACTTTAGAGCTAATTTAGAATCTAGTGATGGTATCTGGGACTCTTTAATACATGAAAATATGATCTGAAGATGATTTGAAGTTTACATAAAGTTGCAAAAATGTTCAAGTATCCAGACAAACCCTTGCTATAGTACACATTGTAAAAAGTGTAGGTAACCGAACGGAGTTAGCCCTACACTCCGTCTTTTTTTTTTAACCACTAAAGTCTTTTATTTGAAAAGCGATTTCAGCATATAAATTTCGAATTTAATTATTGCGGAGTTGGTCGTTTTGACGAACTAAATCGATTCCTTTATTTTCAATCTTGAAAATAAAATTGTTCTTTATTTTAACTGTGATTAATTCAACTTAAATGAATGCTGCAAGTTATTCAGTATCCTTGTGGACGTAGAGGTGTGTCAAAAGAGTGAATATGTCTCTGCGAAGGCAGCAAGAAAATGATGCACATGAACTATATATCGTTTAGGAAACAAATGTATTTCCATTGAATACTATTTGCATACTATTTCCCTCATAAACATGTCAAGGTGGGTTTTTTTTTTAATTGTATATCTGATACGAGTTGCCCGATTATAACAAAGCGATATGTCGTCACCATGTAAAGTTTAATAATGTAATTAGGTAATTTAAAGTCATGACAATATTACGATTCTTGTAACGTATCTAACGAGAACTTATGACAGAATTTGGTTTAAAATATTTCAATTGATCTCAACAGTCTCACCTTAATTTGCCCACGTGACAGCGCACGTCATATTTAGATTGTCAATAAACATTACGTTAAATCACCAGGCAGTTGATGAAAGAGAAAGTCTAACGACAGCATTCAGTGAGCAGTTTATGTACAATAAAATATATGTTGATATTGTTGATGAAATGTAAAATTCTAATAAATACAACTGAAGAAATCATTCGTAAGCAACTCCACGTTTTACCATGATGTAATTAAACTAATTATGCTCAAATTTAAAAATGAAGACGCTTCTGATTTACTTACTATGCATGTGCTTACTTTATGCCCGTCTATTTCGATACTAGCAATTTTAACACAAGAAATCCTGTTATACGTATACCTATTCTTATGAGTGTGGTTATTGCTACAATTTATCTGTAAGTACATATACATGCAATAAATGTCTTTATATGACAAAGGCTTGATTTTTTTTAAAATAAGAGTCAAATTACAGGTCTGGTTATTGGAGAAATGGTTTGATAGGTCGGACAGCTGGGGAAATGGTAACAATCTCGTTATTATGATGCATATATGTACGACATGTTCTCGTAAAGGATAGTCAATATTTTCCGGACAAGCACCGTCATACAACCGACTGTATTATCAAACATTAATGATATGATGTGTCCCAGTAGAAATTGCTAACCTCAAATTGGGGTAAAACAAGAACATACAATGTACATATTTCAAACAGAGGGCTTTGCGGTTTTTAAGCCTAGTTGTCTATCAAATTGAAGGGGTTTTTTTTGTTCGGGAATCATTGGCCTAGAAAATCATTAGGAACTCGGATAAAGCTTATAGAAGCATTTGTAACATGTTTGTATACACATTATCTGTACATTTTCAAAATTTTACCTAGCTGTGAGACTGGTTATACCTTACTCCACATAGTGCATGAATATATGTACTACATACTTGTACTTGTGTTATGTAATAGTATAATTCTGCAATATTATGCAAGTTCATGCACTCTCCATATATACTGTATACTCTGCATTGTATTTATATACAGTTATTGATTGATTGATTAAATATTGTTTAACGTCCCACTCGAGAATCTTTCACTCATATGGAGACGTTCGTACAGTTATTACAGGTTAAATACAGACAAGAAGCAAAAGAACTCGTAGTGATGAAATATGGAGAGAAATCTGGTAATCGATTATTGACAAACTCCATCATAGCATTGTATGAAGCTTTGGTATGATATTTGGAGAAGTTTCTGATTAATGAAAATTATCTTCATTATTTTCGTTATTGGAAACTCGTCAAAGAGTCGTTGACAACAAGCACCAAGCTCTCTCTCTCTCCCTCTCTCTCTCTCTCTCTCTCTCTCTCTCTCTCTCTCTCTCTCTGGCCAAACCTGTGAAGTGATGACGTCCTCACAAAGTCTTCAAAAGAATATACACATATGTTATTTTAAAGGCAAAATGTACTATGTTATGTGTAGCTATAAGGACACCTATAAAAGTTTATCTAATACTCTCATTCGAATTAAGGCTTTTGTGTGAGAATATTAGTAAGGGCCTGTCCTCACACCACTTGTTCTCACCAATCTAATATTTTGCATCTACATCGGTCACATTTATGAAGACGTAACTGTGAGGACAGAATTTTTATAGTGCAGTTCTGTCCTCGCAACTTCAGTCAAATAGTGAAAAAGTATATAATATCATTTAGTCGCCTCTTTCGACAAGCAAGGGATACTGAGGATCTATTCTAACAACCCGGATCCCCCACGGGGTATGCATCATGTAAACTATATAGTATATTAATGTTATGTTTGTGTATTATTGCTGTAAGCTGGCATGGGCGATATAGAACTTGAACTTGGAAATTGCATGAACAAAAGAATAAACAAAGATTTGGCGGGGGATGTCCAGAGCTCTATTGCATATATGGCACAAGCGTTGTGCTGATAGAGAGCTGAAAGGCTGTCCGTACTTTTGTTGACGTCATAAGTGTTCAATGTCCACGACGCGCGTCAAATTGTGAAAAATTAATTCATACTTTATTTCCTCTCTCAGGAGATTACGACAATGAAAATATCAGAAACATTACACGTAAATTACATAGAGGGTAGAATGAAAGCAAGTTACAAATGATAAAATGTGGACAAATTAGAAAGGAAATGAAGAGGGATCATGTGATTGTGGCGTCTGACACTCCTAGGAATGACTAATCCCATTTGAGCCTGTGTCGTGTTGTACAGTGAGCCGTGGCAGTTAGGACAAACCTGACGTTCAGGAAACTAAAGGAGATATACTCCACATCCTTTAGAGGAATGGATGAGTGACCAGCAACAGAACTAGGTACAGCTCGTATTCTATGAGCTGACATAGCTCTGTGCAAAGAAGTACATCAAAGAAATTTGTAATGGCATTCCACCACGCGCAATCTCTCGATTTGATTTTCGTCATTTGAAGTGTATTGATTTGGACAGAATTGAGTTTGAATAGCAGTAACAACCAGTATGCAGTTGTGACAGCGTATATATTCAGCGATGTGCTCCGGGTAATCATAAATGAAATTGCATTTAATTTACCAAGGATAGAAACATGAACTTTCACTCGACTGTATCAATATATTATCAAGGATGAACGATAAATGAAATGTTAGAAATTGCATATAGTTTAAATACGTTATCCACCTCCTTTGTTGAACTCTTCCCTCGGACTGAAATGTTAATCACGTGATTACCGACTACAGACAATCAGTACCAAAAGTATATAGACGACAGTATGGTTGACGCTACCGAAATTTACGACAGGTTTTGTACACTGTAAGAAACCATAAACTGTCTGTTGTGGTATGGCCTTCGACAAAATACAAACAATTAGGTTTGTTACTGACTGTCTACAAAAATAAATTGGGTTGAAATTAAGTTCATAACGTTACTTAAGTTCATAACGTTACAGGATACATGCTAGACTGACGAGTATCCTTTGTATTTTTTTTAATCAATCGTTCTCATTTAACGTGTTTTCCTAATGTTTCTCGACTAATCAAATTCATGGGTTTTTTTACATGAAAGTATAATAATATATTCATACATAAAACAAAAGAATCATATGTTATAATTTTTGAACTTGAAGAGACCTTTATATATATATATATATATATATATATATATATATATATATATATATAAGGCTTATTGTGACTTTAGCTGATATAAATAGCTCTAATATACATATTTCTGAAATATACACGCCATGACACTTTAATTATTTTTCCATATGTATATAATCTAAAAATATTCCTTAACATTGAAAAAAAAACCTGACACGAGTTATGTATTAGACCAAAGTGTGAATCGTTCATTTTCGTTCACTTAAAAAAAGTTTATGGTCCATGTACACTGTGGTCGTGTACTAATCAAGCTACAGTACAGAGGAAAAACAAAGAAATCGTCGATATTAGCTGATTCATGAAATCATATTACGTACTTCACTGAAGAAATAAAGAATAGATGAGTAGGAAAAAAGGTTATGCCATCCTTGCAGGATATGTCGACGTATTTCATTGAGACATCACCACAAATGAAAAATGAATTCCCGCGAGAATGATAAAAGTGTCGGAAGCTAGGAATTATAAAATCAACCAATGAAAAATTGGGATGCTGACATGTTGAGGAGACAGAGTGCGTAGTACGAAAGTCACGGAAAGTTATCTTCCTGTTTTGATTGGCAGGAAAGTAAGTGCGTATGAATTCCGTAAACAGTATTGTATACAAAGCTGAACACAATCGGACATAGTTTATGAAATAAGTTACGGAAACCCCATTATACAATTGATAGCTGACGGCAGTTCGCTGTAACCGTGATTTATCTGTGTAAATTAAGTTCACAAATCACAAAATGTGAGTTTTAATCATCCCTAGAAAGTAGATGAAGCATACAACCAATGAAGCACACACTGTATATCATTAAAAAGGGGGGATTTCCTCATTTTAACAACCCTTAAAATATTTTAACAAGTCATTTCCACGAAATATTTTACATGGAATCTTTCCTAGGTAAACTATTGCTATTAACAAAAATCAATCATGATGCATACAGATATATGTATATATAGTCTAACGCTACAAGTACATTTTTTCATTATATAAGTGTTGCATGTACATCTTCCTTGCTTAAAAAACACTCACATGTGTAATAGATAACTATTAAATATGGACTAAATAATAGGTTTATTAACTAATTAATGAAAAGGCTAAGATAACGAACAGTACCCAATCTGATAATTCCTATAGAAAATACAAATCAGAGAGATGGGCAAACACGGGCCCATGAACCTACCAAAGGTGGGATCAGGTGCCTAGGAGGAATAAGCATACCCTGTCGACCGGTCACACCCGACATGAGCCCTATATCTTGATCAGGTAAAAGGAGTAATCCGTAGTCAGAATCATTGTGCCAAGAACGGCCTAACAACTGGTGATTTAACTTACAGTGAATGTACAAGCCAACTGTCAATGTCTCCATATTCTCTTACATTCTACTAAACACCAACCTGTGCCAGCGCGGGTGGCTATGAGATAATTATAGTGAATATGGAAATAAAAATCGGACATTCGAGTTTTGAAGCCTCAAATGAAGAAAAGTACAAAAAGCACTTGTATTATTATTATTATTGATATTAAATATATGGAGGTTTGTTGTGATTGTTTATTTTGGTTTTTTTTTATTTTGGTTTTTTTGTTTTGTTGTTGCTGTTGTTGTTTGTTTGTTTAAAAGTGTATTTTAATGCATAAATGTGATGTCTCCCTATAGGTGAAATAGTTTTGAAATTTCATTAAACTATCTTTCAAATTAAGTCCTGCCTTGAAATGTCGAACAGTATATCCCTAAATGAATTGAATATAGGTTAAATTCTATGAATAAATATAAATTGATTCAATCCAATTAGAAATACGTTAAATTTCTTATTGAAATATAGACATATCTTTCATAGAATTTGACCCTTTCTTGTAAGCAGGTTTCAGATCTTCAGAAGTGTTTGACATGTTAACCCATGAAAGTTTGCAAAATATGTTGAACTATAGTCAATTGAAAATCTCAACAAAAATACAATGAGGAGAGCATATATAGATCTTTTAACACACCCCCCCCCCCCCCCGCGATCCCTTAAGAATTAAAAATATAGACCTACTCCCACCCGTGTGAGTAGAAAATAGACCTACCAAACAGGACTGTTTGAAAATGTTTGAATGAAGATATATTTATACTCTCTGTATAGATATACATTATTTTTATGTGTTATTTACCGAAATATCCGCAATACCGCGGCAAGTTGCTTTTCGGTCTTTTGTTCGCTAAAGGACATCCCAAATATGTTCTATTCGATTTAAGTCAAGCGAACATGAAGGTCATTGCATTCATTCAATTGTTTCATTACCAAGATATTGTTCAAAACTCGAGCCCTGTGTGGTCTTGCGTTATCATCCATGAGAACAAAATCTTGACCAACAGCACATGCAAAAGTACGAACAATGTTGTGAAGAATATGAACTCTGTTAAAGGGCAATTCCGAATGAAATACAGTTCCGTAAGGCAATCGAAACACATCGCACTCCAAACCATGACAGACCCGCCACCGAAGCGGTAATGCTCAGCAACACAACACTTTTGATACTGTACATTTTTCTTGCGCCACACACGCCGACAACCATCATGAAAGTCCACACAAACTTGGATTTATCTGTGAACAGAATCGGTCTCAAGTAGCGTTTGCTAAAATCAAGACGGGCATTGCGATGTCTTGCAGTCAAACGTGGACGAATTGCAGCCTTGCGGGCATGCAAATTTGTCGCATGGAGCCTATTTCTTAACGTCTGAGTGGAAATATGCAACCCATGATCGTTCCTATACTACCTATTCATGCCTTCAGCAGACATGAACCGATTTCGTTTTTCCAAGAGCACAATTTCACGATCCTGATGAGCTGTCATACTTTTTGGCCTACTACTGTGAGGTATTTGTTGCACTCCCGCTGTGTCCTGGAACCTTTCGCATAACCTCTCAATTACGCTTTGACGAACGTTAAACTGTCGTGCCAACTGACGTTGGAGCATGCCCATTTGAAGTTATGCTATGGCACGACCGCTCTGCTGTACATCCATAAGTCGCCTCTGCGGCATATTGTCATTCATTAAGGTCAGAATGGTCAAATTTCAAAACACTGTAGAAATTCTTGAAAATTAAAGTCTTTTAAACAATATTCATTGACCTTGACCTCCAACACCTGTTTCTGAACTCAAATTGGGGGGGGGGGGATGGTTATATTGCAAAAGTCCTATGTGCACGTGGTTTCGGACATTCGCTAATCGAACATATGCAGATAACAGCAAATGTACGGCAGCCACATGCATATCATTCACACAAAGAAAACCTTTGTATTAAAAAATAAATGTGAATTTAATTTCATGACCCTTAACTTTTTTATTGAGTATGGTTGAATAAGTTTAAAGACGTTTGGTCTCTCTCTCTCTCTCTCTCTCTCTCTCTATATATATATATATATATATATATATATATAGAGAGAGAGAGAGAGAGAGAGAGAAAGAAAGAGAGAGAGAGAGGTAAAATATCACATAATCTACATATGCGTGAGGTCCCCTGTATGTATATCCTATTCACGTGTACAGGACAATGAGATGTGAAATAATTCTTAGATCGATTAGTTTATGAAGGTGATACCGTAAACTGAAATGGTAGAAGATACCAATACAAATAAACCTTTTGTGATTTAGAGATTTTACTCAAAAGTGATTGTATATAATTTTCTTCCATTCTTGCCGCTACAACGTGTAGCGTTTTAGTAATATAGATAAGTTATCCATGGATCGTCGTTGTTCACTATTTCTTCATAACATTATATCAGTATGTTAATGTGGGATTTTTTTTTTCAGTTTCAGCCATTACTGATTTTTTTAAAAAATAATTTTATAATTTTCTTACAAGTGATAATAGTGATTTCCCAAGTTCAAATTAGACTTACGAAGGATGAGAATTCTAGAACGGGGAGCACATTTTATTTATTTTCCTCATAAATATACACAGTATCTTCAAAAAGCATTGTTTATTATTGGGCATGATTTGTTTAAAGGTAAAACTACTTTGAACTCTTGTTTAGAATGTTAGATATTGCATTCTTTCTTGTAGTTAAGTATATGATGAAATTTATCTCCAATTTCTTGTAAATTACAGTTCCATGTACAACAGATTCTGTCCAATCTTGGTATATCAGGTCGACGTCAATTTTCCATTGATAGATGGTGATTATGTGTTCAAAATATACAGAATGTGACTACATCAGTTTTTGATGGTAAATTAAGAGTTTTCAAACTTATGTTTGTCTTTGTATACTGTATGGGTAATGTTGAAGAGTAAACTGCCAATTTGTTTGAATTTGATCAGTTAGTGTGAAATTGACTTCTGCCTTCAACCAATTTGGATTACATTGGCATTGATCAAATTGATCAAGCCAAATATTAGAAAGTCCACAATCATTCAATTCATGTTTTTTAATATTTTCAATCAGACCAATCCCCCCTTTTTTACTTCAGTTATGATACTGTATAATATACAAAATGAGTTTGATTTTTTTTTTCATTTATTATTTTTGACGAGTAAAAAATCTAAATTAATTTGGATATTCAAGGAATATCTACCAA